>CM034701.1:251996784-252010971 GCA_020142125.1 Phrynosoma platyrhinos
CTACTGGTTTGTCTGTAACACTTCTAACTTTTATAAGTATGGGAGAGTAATATATTCTTGAATACACACACACACACAAAATGCATATACACTTCACTTAATGCTTAAGTAGAAATCTCCAGGAAGCACTTCAGATTGTTTGCCAATATTGTAAACAGAAACATAGAGCAAAAATAGTAGTAATTAAGATGACTTCAAGAAATACAATCAAGACTGCACTTTAAGAGATGGCTCAACAGAGAAATGGACTCCAGCTCACCATTTCTTCATTTATTTGGTTTACAGGGCAGTTCTTCTTAACATTGAGATGACTTAAACAGTAGTTTCTCACTTTTGTTTTTTTCTGTTTGCAGTGATCTATGAACCCTTATAGAAATGTACATTAAGTACAATTTATGAGAACAGTCCACCAGAGCTCATAATGAAAGAGCAAGTGGCAATATTTTGGAAAGCGTAAGACATCCAGCCATCTCTGTGGAACTTTGATCCATGGATTTATACTCTGTGCACTTTAAAGCTCATTCTAGCAGCCAAAGTCTAGTTGTTGAGACATCAGAGATTAGAAACAGAGACTCTTCTTTCTCATGTCTCTCCATAATACTTAATAGTTGGCAGGATCCTTGTGCCATTGCTCCTCGTTATCTGAATCCACCCAATAGATACAAAGTATAGTGGCTGGAAAAAATAAACTGCAGAGATGGCAGCTGTTTTCCCTCAAGGCTCTCATCCTTCTAATCCATCCTTAAGAGGAAATCAATATAGATTCTCTAAAAGGATTTCACAGCTGTCACCCATATCTACAGATGGAGAACCACAACCTGCTTCAGGAAACCCAAAAATGAAGCAGCTTTAGTAGGGTATATAGTATGATCACGTATAACAGCAATCTGATTTTACAGGATAGGTGCTAAAATACTAATACAGTTGCCCCTCTGTTTTTGCTGACCACGTCCCTCACCCATTTGTAGGTGGTGAGCAGAGGAGGGGAAATAGGGCATGCGCCTGTGGCATGTGCCTTCATTCAAGCCAGTGGGGCTTGAATATCCATGATTTTCCATTTTCACAGGGGGATCCGGGAGAGATCCCTCATGAGAACAGAGGGGTGATTGTACATTTTCAGTATCACACTACACCGTTGCAGCACTATTATTTCACTTTAACTGCTATGGCTGCCTCCTGTGGCATTCTGGGGTTTGTAGTTTAGTGAGACCTAAATGCTCTCTGGATGAATTCTAAATAACACCCCCCCCCAAAAAAAATCAACCACTGCAAATCCCAGTTAAAGTGGAATAATAGCACTATAACAGTGTAGTCTGATATTGTCCTTAGTACATCATTGTGGTACTTTCAAAATAAAAAAAGTGGAGATGTTTAAAGAAGGAGTTGACTTGAAATATTTCCAGGTTCCAGTATTCCAGTACTGCTAGTATTCCAGTGCTTTTTAGAACTGCCAGCATCACTAAAAAAATTTAACAAGGTCAAAGGTCTAAATAACCAAAATAATGGTTTCAATATGAAAAAAGAGAGAAAAAATTATGAAAATATTGTTGGAGTGGTTATACAAGTCTCCCAGTTCAAGGAACAAGCAGTTACATGTACCACTCATTTAATAATGCATCTGAACTGTAGTGCTGAAGCTTTATACCTTTACGTTAAATTGGTTATGATAACCTAGAACTTACATGAAAAGTATGGTAGTAGTACAGAAAAATTATCATATATGTGTCAGATGACACATAAGACAGTTTTGCAGCCCTGTGTTTTTGTTTTATACTTTTAAAAAACTTGCCCCTGATATCTTACAGACAGCACAGTTCTGTACAAAAAGATGACTAAAATTATACAATTATGACACAATCATAGTCATGCAGTTGTTATTCCCCTGTGTCAGATGCTTTTCAGTAACTACATCTGTTTAAATTCAGAACTCATTCCAAAAATATTTAAGCAGTATGGACTGCTCTGGAGGTTTAGAAGCTCTAATAATGCTAGAGGTCCCTACTGACACTGAAGACCCCAGGGACACAGCTGTTTCACTGCTTTTGTCCTAGTTTTCATAAGAAGTAAGGCGGATGTGGTAAGCAGTCATGCTGTCCCCTCCTTCAGTGTCCTGAACCCAACTGATTTGAGGGCAAATGTTGCAGGGGTTCTAACAAACTTATCTAAATTATATTTTTAAAATTCTCTTTAAAAGGCAGGAAACAAAAAATAATGTGGCTTTATTGGCTGGTAACAATTTGACAAACAAGTAAAAATCATATTTTCCTAATGTTTGCCAAATGGAAATATGCAGATATAATGAATTTAAAAAAATGGGATTGACTGTCTCAATTGTTTTATCACTTTGTCTGTTAATATATTTTCTTATTCCATGAAAATTGGCTAATACATATACCAACTAATTTGACAAGGTAAAATGCTCTCTCTTTTTGTGAATACATAATGGGAATATAATTACCATACCCCCCCCATTCCTTAAGGAGCATTGGAGAAACAACAGAAAGGTGGGAAGAGGGCTTGAATCCACTCCAGCCCCCCAATTCCTTAAGGAGCATCAGAGAAACAACAAAGAGGTAGGAAGAGGGCTGGAATCCACCCCAGCCTTCCCCCAGCTGAGCAGGAAGACAAAGAGGACATCAGAAAAGCAGGGGAGAGTGGGGCAAAGCACCAACTCAGCTCATTATCTCCCCCCCCCCCAGCTGAGCCAGAGAACAGAGCACCACCAGTGAACCAGGCAGGTGAGTGGAGGAAGGAAGAGGGCAACCAGTCATCTCTGCCCTCCCTGAACCAGAGAGAAAGAAGTGAAGAAACTAAAGAAGTGAAGAAACAAAATCAGACTGAATCATTTCAGTAAGGCTCCATAGTAAACCTATGAATATTACCATAATTCAAGTATATGCACCAACCACAGAGGCAGAACAAGAAGAAATTGATAGAATCTATGAAGAAGTACAGGAAGAAATTGACAGCACACCAACACAGGATGTCAAGCTGATCATTGGAGATTGGAATGCAAAAGTTGGAAGCAAAGAAGAATCAAAAACGGTAGGCAGACTTGGATTAGGCAAAAGAAACAAAGCAGCAAAAGACAATAATGCTGGGAAAGGTGGAGGGAAGTAGGAAGAGAGGAAGGCCACATGCTAGATGGATGGACTATATTAAGGAGGTCACAGGTATTAAGGGGTTGCAGGAATTAAGCAGAGCAGTGGAGGAGAAAAGGTCTTGGAGATGTCTCATCCACTGAGTCACCCTGAATCAAGGGCAGTTAACAACAAAAGTGGTAATATTGTGGGTTTTTTTTAAAGAACCCTCTTCATATAAGAAGAAGAACGAGTTTGGGGAAATAAATATGAGCATATAATTAAGCCTAGATACATGCCAAATTTAGAGTTTTGAATAAAAAAATCTCCACTGTTGAAGGTGATAGTTTTTGTTTGTTTTTATAAATACCCAGTTCCCCCATTTAAACATCTGTTTTCATCCTGGTCGTAGCTTGCACTTGGTTTAAATCAAGGTTGAAATCATGTCCCCCGCAGGCTTTTCCCAGCCTCCAGCAAGCTCCCAGACTGCCGTTAAAAATTCTGGGCAATCTTTTTTGCTCTCAAATAGCTTCATGGCACTCAGCCACATGCCAACTCCGTCCTCTCATCTGTATCTGGGAAGAAGTCATCTCTTCCTGAAAAGGTAGATGGGCATAAAGCACCTACAAACATAGTTAAGCTACATTTACACCATTCAAAAAGCTGACAACTGGTACATGTATTGCAGTGCCTTTTTCTTTCAGAAGAAGTGGGTTGGAGCGAATGATTAAGATACTTCAGGTGATTAAGGTACTTCAACATTAGCTGAAAGGCTGAAATTGCCAGAAACAGAATCATTAGTAATGTTAGAAAATTTCTCCCTCCCTCTCCTTTACATTGCTCAAAGCCTCCAGACAATAAAGGGAGGCCCTAAGCAGACGACTCCCCGAGGTCGCCCCCAGATGCGCCGAGGTCGCCCCCAGATGCGCCGGCCGTCCACACGACCGGCGCATTGGGGATGACCTCACGGCGCAGCGCCCACATGCGCTGCGCCGTTTGAGTCAGAGAAAGTGCGCCCGCCGCTTTTGCGGCGCACTTTCTCTGACATCTAAAAGGAGCGCCAATTTGGTGCTCCTTTTAGAGTCGCCGGCGGTGCGCCTGGATGCGGAGGCTGCAGCCCCGCGGCGCTCCGTTCGGCGGCGGCTCCGGGGCCTCCGTCTGCTGAGGCCCAAAGTCCCAGGGTTGTTGCACAAAATGACAGAACTGCTATTTCTCCTTATTGATAATGGCATATGAACCCACTTCTGTTATGAGGTTACATCCAATGACCTTTCACATATAACGATAAACTTTGTGAGATTTTCCCCACAAAGGGTTTGAGGAAAACAATCTAGGTTTTACAGTCATTCTATGCAGTCACGACTCACCTTGCCACCAAGGTTTTAGTGGTAAAGATTCCCCCCCCCCTAAGGTGAACTGAAGAAGCTTTGGTAAAATGCCATTAATTCCCACTGAGCTAAGTTAAATCCTTGATTGTGGAGTTGTTTCACTGAAGCTTGAATGTATAGAAGTTTCTTTCTTAAAAAAAAAAATACTTTCAACAATTTGCTGTCCTGGACTATTATCATTGTCATTATCATCATTACTATTATTATTTACATACCACCTTTCTCCCAATATAAGGATTCAAGATGGTTAATAACAAATTTAATAATAATAATAATAATAATAATAATAATAATAATAATAATAATAATAATAATTTTTATTTATATCCCGCCCCTCTGCCAAGCAATCGGGGCGGCGCACAACATATCAAAACATAAGGACAAATAAAATCACTTCAAATCCTCTCCCTCCTTCCCACACCCACCCAACCCCTAAAAACAAACCAAACTAACCGAATTAAATAACAATAAGCAATTAAACAATTAAACAGTTAAACAATTAATCAGTTAAACAATACACAATTAAACAATAGTATTATTTGTAAACAATTTGAAACAAGACAAATTAAAAACAATACAAAAATCATTAAAATGTATATATAAAATTTAAGAAATAAGTACTTAATTGAAAAAAAATAAACACTACACATTAAAATGTATTAAGAACTATATACAAACCTTGACAGCACAGCATTTAAAAACCCAGCCTCATCAGTTAAAAAATGCCTGATGGCACAAAAATGTTTTTACCAACTGCTGAAGGGAGAAAGGGATGAGGCCATCCTGGCCTCTCTAGGGAGGAAGTACCAGAGCCTGCGGTCAGCCATCAAGAAGGCCCTCTCCCTTGTTCCCACAAACCAGCCTGAAAGGGTAATGGGACAAAAACAAGGGCCTCTCTAGAGAATCTTAGTGCTCTAATGGACCTATAAAGGGAGATACCATCATTCAAAGGGTTCATAACCTGGACCAAAGCTTTCTAAGTCAGAACCAGCACTTTGAATTGTGCTCAGAAATGGATCAGCAGCCAATGGAGCTGTTGCAACAAGGGAATTGTGTCCTCTCCGTAGCCAGCTCCTGGTTGCATTTTGGGGGGTGAACTGAAGTTTCTGAGCACGTTTCAAAGGCAGCCCTATATAGAGTGCTTTACAGTAATCCAAAAGGCATATAACACAGGCATGTATCACTGTGGCCAGATCTGACTTCTCCAGGAAGTCTGGAGTGTAGCTGGTGCACTAGCTTTAACTATGCAAAACCATTCCTGATCACTGCAGAAACCTGGGCCTCCAGTGTCAGAGCTGAATCCAAGAGTACCCCCAAACTATGAATCTGTTTTTTCAGGGGGAGTGTAACCCCATCTAACACAGGTTGAATCCCTATTCCCCGATCTGTCTTGGAAGTGAAGTATTGCTTAGGAAAATGATATGGCACTAACAATTTGTTATTTACAGGACTAAAATGTCTCCTTAGAATCCCCACTTTTAAATCCAAAAGAGCTCATAGTTTTCCTCTTCTCTTCTGCCCTTTTTTATTCTTCTTGCTGCCTTTGATTTGAGAGTTTTGTCTGAGAATGAGGATTTGGACCCATGAATTTCATATGTTTTTCCTAGGCAAGGAATACTCAGAGGTGGTTTTGGCTCTGAAACATAGGCAACAACAACAACAACAACAACAACAATTATAATAATGTTTTATTTATATTTCCCGCCTCTCCCTATGGATCGAGGCGGGATTACACAATAAAATTAATACAATGTACAAAATATAAACTCAGGGCAGGCAACTGCCTCAGCCCCAAGTCCTCCAAGGACCAATGCAAAGGAGCAAGGTAACATTCTGTCAAATGGTTGGTGCTCTCTCTCCAATCTATTCTGGGAACAGAGTGAACTGAAGCCAGGATAGCTTTCAAACATCGATCCCGCCTTCCTTTGTAACAGACTTTCATCCTGTTGCCACCATACTATTTATCAAATGTGTAGTAAAAACTCCTATGAAATTATGAACTCGACATTGTATATCCTCCAAATGTGACTTATTGGACTGGTGATTAGCACAAAATGCAGAAGAGGTTGTTTTCATTTTTCCTAGGCATTATCAAAGAGCTAGTCTTCCAACAGCAATTATTAGGCAAAACAGCAATTACTAGGCATAAAAAAGCCCAATGTTCTTCAGCAGCAAAATTTTTAAAAATGATAGGGCTAATTTTGTACATTGTCTCATTCAACATAATCTCTAGGAAATAAAGATTATAATTGGGAATATGCTAATGAAGTAGAGGACATAATGTATGAAATAATGCACAGAATATTGGGACTCAAAAATATAGTCATTCACATTGTAAAAAATCTCAAGTGTGCTATGAATTGCTAAATTCATGGAAAATGTCTTGAAATGTCATCTGTGGATTGTAAAATGATTGTCAAAGCCTAATGAAACATATCGGAAACAAAGCTGCAAATGATAAGCCAATGCTGATATCAACAATTTAGGAGTTTATTGCATTAAAAAGCAACTTATCTCTGCTGGGATAAAGTCATTTATGGGATGCAGCCAGGAATTATCAGATGGAAAATGTTGTTGATGCTGCTTGGCACCTGCATCCTGGCTAAATCCCATCTCCCAGCTGCGCCGATTTGCAAAGTCGGGAGCTTCCCGTCTTTACAAATTGGCCAGCTGAGATCTTATGAGAGCCAGGATTTAGCTGGGATGCAGTCACCTGGTGGCATCAGCGGTATTTTCCATGCAGTAATTTCCAGCTGTATCCTGTAAGTGACTTTATCCCAGAAAGGGTAGGTCACTTTTTTAATGTAATAAACTCCTTAGTTATGCCAGATATTAGCAATTATGTCAAAGTAAAATTCATGTTTACAGTGCCATTGATTTCAGTGGAAGAGGTAAGATCATGTTTAACTCCCGTCTCTTAACATTGGTAACCCAGAGTCATCTTAGAGGTCTTGTACCTTCTTCTTGCATAAAAAGGAAACGTTCATCCCAGTAGATTGTAAATGAAATAAATTCTTGTCTGTTGTTTGTTATATGTACAAACTGTTCAGTATTTGCATATAAGACAGATAACTACAAATTGATTCATCCATTAACAAGTACCATTCAGTGACCTTGAAACACATCCTGGCTTCCTTTTCTGAGTAACACCAAAAAAGTAGAGAACAACAAATTAAAGAATTAACCACCTTAAAGATTTCCATGCATTAGCTTCCTTGTAATTGAGCTCTAATTACAGTGAGAACCCTCAATCAATTTAATAGTCTAAATGATACTGCAAACAAAATCATAGAATTTTAAATATTTCTCAGTTCAACACTGTAGATAACCTTAGAGGAGTCCTATTTAAATTATTTCACTCACATTATATGATCTAAATTTTAACTGAAAAATGAGCAGATTTAAACACCTGGGTACACCACAGTCATTGTCATGCTTCAACAAAATGAAATTAAGTTTGACCTTGTGTTCACAGTAGTCTTAAGGAATCACATCACATCAACAAAGTGTTTTAAGAGTGTCATAAATTTATTTTTACTGGAAATGTATTTGGGGTCAGTGGTAGGGTAAGGGCAAACCGCAAAAGGCATATTTTTAAATGTTGTTTCTGTATTTCCAGTTCCCACTAAGCAGGAATGTATAACATTTCAGACGGTGGTAGATTATATATATTGCTGTTAGTGATGGAAATATTTGGGTGTTTTTTAATGGTGGAAAATGTGCTTCTTAGCAAGACTCATGGGCTGAGAAAAATCTTTATAGGTTGGGATTTATTCCATGCAAAATTCATATATATAGCTAAATACATAGATAGTGCATAAAAGAGTATTTTCTGTGCAGAAAACATATAATCCTGTTATGTGATATCACTTAACAAATCAATGAGATCAGATATTCAGGGACATATCTTTTTCACACAGATGTTATGCATCTCTAATTTACTGGATGGGAACTTTTCCTTTCAGATTTACAATAATACGTCAGTTCCTATCTATTAGTATTTGGAATAAGGATGTCCTAGTTTAAACTGGGCAGGACCTTTGTGGCTGGAGGTTTGGCATTGGTAATATAACCAAGACTTGGAATATACAAGAAGGAAATTAAAAGGAAGACACATTTAATTTTATGTATTTTCAAGCAAAGAACGAAAGGATAATTCCTGATGGATATGTAAAATAAAAAAAATAGGATGAGTTTAATGGGGAGGGGAATCAAGATATTGTAATTAAGATATGTAATACATTATTTTGAGATAACTAAGCTAGTAAGCAAAATTACCGTATAGTAGGTAAGGTATGGAGTTGTAAAAAGCAAACTGTCAATCTGCAACTGTCAAGGAAACATTATTTGTGGGTTTTTTATTTTAGTCTGTGATAATATGAATAAAAATATTTTTTTTAAAAAAAAAAGAAAAATCTTATATTTGCAACTATTTTTACTTAGAGTTAAGTGTGTGTGGGGGAAACTGAAGTGTGAACCTAGCTTGTTCGCCAAACAAAAGCAAATATCTTCCTCTGCCCCATGAGAATAGTCAAGATCATGAAAAACAAAACTCCATGCTGTTGATATCTGGACCACATTACTAGTGTGGATTATATTTCACAAGTCTTGTTAGTGCAATTCTCCAATATAATAATAAAAAATCCAAAGCCACACTCTTATGTATCTTTACTAGAGAGTAAGGCTCATTAAATATAAAGTAACAGTGTAGTTAAGACTAATATTCTCATGTATACACAAACAGAGGAAGGAAAATTTGATGGAGAACATAGAAAATACCTGTGTGAGAATATGAAAAGAGCATTGAGAAGACTATCCCATCTTCTTCCTGACCCCTGACTACAATAACAAAAGGATACAATTCTGTACCAGTAGGCTGGGTTTCCACTCTTTGCTACCAAGTAAAATTATCTATCAACATATAGTCCTCATGCTTTTGAAATGACATTGGTGGTACTTCTTTTAATAGCGCACAGTTGTCTGTAAAACGTGACCATTTGATTGACTTCTGTTTCTGCAGTAACTACATGCAGTTCTTTGTAACATTTTGTTACCGAGGAACTCTACTATGGCAGTTCTCTGGCTGTTTTACCAAACTAATCAATGGGGCTTTCTTGTCACTGATTTAATGTTTCATGTTTTGGAAGAGAGATCCAAAGGCAGGTGTGCACAAATCAAATGATGCATTAAGACAGCTCTAAACAGTACCTCATGATAATCATTTCCAACAAAGAGCTGTGTGCAACTGCTTGCCATACGGAATGAGGTACTTTGTATATTTCAGCACAAACTTTCAAATGCTTGGAATGGCAAATAGTAAATCCCTCAGCTCATGAGATAAACCCTTGTATATTAGTGGTTTGCGCAATGGAAACAGTTGCCACAAGCTGCTATAGGACATTAATTCCATAAGGTACTCTGTGGAGGGCACTGAATCATATTTAAACTACATTTAAGATGGGAGATTCTGGAGAGGGGTGTATAAGTAAAGCAGTAGGTGTTATGTTCTTGTACAGGTTACAAGTAGACATGTCTAGCAGTTTCAGGGAATTGCTAAGAATGGTCTGTGGTAATCTAAACAATGGACGTTATCACACATGGCCCAGAAACTGAAAATAAAGTGGAAATGAGGCATCCCAAAAATAAACGGGAAATAAACCTTGTTTCCGCAAACATCATTACCTTAAGTGCACTGAACGTGCACACACAAGAGAAAAAAAACCCATAAATGTACTAGAAATGAGCCTCCTGCACATGTGCAGATAAAGGAATGCTTGCTGGAACCATGGCAACAGCAGGGAAATGCTCCCCAATGCGCATTTGGCGATCACATTACGGTAAATGCGTAATTACCGTAATGATGTATTTGCATTTCCTCCAGACAACTGGATTACAAAAGATTGCGGTTAACACCAGTTTCTGTCCACTTTCTGTCCAGTTTCTGTGCGACATCATGTGAAAACACGGGGCACTAATTCAGTTCGGTCTGGATTTTGTGTGGATTAACCATGTTTTCCAAAGGCATTACAGTACACCTTCCTAGCATCCTGGTGTTTGCCATTGTATTTAGAGGTATTAATATGCAATGAGTGGAGGAATCTGCCTGAACTATTCTTTCTAAGAAAACAATAAGATTAGATTATTCTTAGATCTCTTTTTGCAGACATAAACATATTCTCATAAAGATTCTATATGTCTTCGGTCTGGATTTTGTGTGGGTATAATGTCTGAAGATTTGGCTTTGTAAAAATATGTTTTTGGAATGTATTTTCAAATATACTTTGGCAGGGGGGAACAAACTTTATCCCAACCCATACTTTTCTTTGTATATGATGTGGTACAGTGGCTAATCCAGAGATTAAAGAAAACCTGAGCTATGTATTTACATATACATCAGCTTTTTTGACTGTGGTACTTATCTCATTTGGAGATGCAGAAAAAGCAATGGAGAGACAGCTGTGTTTATCTGATTTGTGCACATGAATGAGGCACCAAACTTCAAAGAAGGGGAAATTTTGAGCACTTATCTGCTACACTTCGTCCAGCTGCGTAGAAATTTTACAGCAGGGTTGGAATCTAGGCTATCTAAAGTGGATCTGTAAAAAATACTGCCACTTTCTTTGTCTAGTATAAAGTTAAGTGTTCCACTTTTGATCTGTAATCCATAATATGATGTGTGCACATGTATGCATTTACACACATTTATCACAGTGTTGTTGGGCTTACCTGTTTTGGAAATTGAACATAACAACTGCCACAACAACAACAACAACAAACAACTGCAGCAACCATTCATAATCATTCTCATAATATTATTTATTCTATTTTAATAATATTAGAAAATTCTTCTTAATGGGATCATGGAACAACATGATGGAAATAAATGGAGAAGAATGTGGCATGGAATTCTTCAGAGTGATTCCTTATCTCCCTTAGTATTTGTTATTGCAAATGGCATGATTTTCAGTAATACTAAAGAAAATAGATCAGGGGAAACAAAGACAGAAAGAAGAGAAGACAACCTCCATCTTATCTGAACCTTTGGTCAGACATTCTGGATTAGATTTACACAAAGACAGCACTAGACTTTAAAATGACCACTTACATTGAATAGAACCCAAAAAGGAGACCTGCAACATAATTCAAAATGGTGAGATGAATTGTTTTATTTTGCTTTATTGTTGTGACATGTTTTGTACGTATTTGTTTACTTATAATATTTTAAATAAATATTTAAAAAAGAAAATAGATCAGGGGTATGAAATATCAAAGCAAGCTGGAAAAAGTAAACCAGTTATTCTATCTGAATGATTTAAAATTCTATAGAAAGTCAAAATCAGATATTGAACCTTTGTTGAACACTGTAAGAATATTTAGTTAAGACACATTAATCGAATCTGGAATGGACAAACATGCTATAATATGAATTAATAGGCATAAAACTGTTGAATAATTAGGAATAAAGCTTCCTGATGAAAATATCTTTAAAAGTTTCAAGTCTCTTTAAAAGTAGGACTGGTGAAACCCAGCACTTTTCTTACCTTTCTTCCTACATGTTTGCTCGTTTGTTTGCTCCTTCTACAATACCCCACTCAGCATTGTTCTCGGCAATTGGGGCTGGAGTGGTGGTGGATGATGGTAGAATTTAAAGTTTATTCTTAAAAAACCCTTTCTTTACCTAGAAGGGGATTTGGGGGAAAAAGAGAAAGAAGTGTGTCAAGTTTATTCTGCAAAGTGACTTTACTTTATCTAGGGGCAAGTGTGAGAAAAAGAAACTTATCTGATGTTTTATCAGAGAATGTCTTCTAAGAAAGTGCAGTCATGCTCATTTAATTCTTTATTATTGTCTGAGTGTCATTTTCCAATGCACCTGATAGAGCTTGTCTGGCAAATCCCTGCCCCCGGCTTTGCAAGATGCTCAAATAGCATCCTTTTCTACAGTGAGAGGCCAGGTGGGCCATTCCTATCTTTGCTGCAGACTTCTTTTATTTGTTTCCTACTTTACCTTTCCCAATACAATTTTTTTTGGGGAGGTCCCCGTTTTGTGCAGAGGTAGGAGCATATCCCCTTCAGTACTCAAAGATGATGTGAATTTTGCATTAGAAACTGATCAGGTGGTGATGGAATATGGCTCAGATTAATGTAGGTCCACATGTAAGCCTACTGTACTACACCAAGCCATACAGGATTGCAGCCATATGTAGGTTCAGATTAACATAGCTGATAAGTGAAATTCTGACATTTATTGTGCTCATTCTTAGCTTCAGATGAACAAAGTATGAAATTATTAATTACGGAAAATGACAGTAGGATGTAAAAATGGACATAATGTATATGAATAGGAACATACTTCATGTTGAGCGAGCTGCTCTATAGTACATAGTTCTCAACGATGAGGTCACTTAGGGCTTTGCAGATGGGCAGCCATGGGCTGCCCTGAGAAGCAGAGGATTGGGGCTGCTCTGATGACGTCCTCGGGAAGGGGTTGGGGCATCTGATGTCCAGCTGCCCCTACCCTTCCCTAGCTCCAAGATGGCACTTTGCACTATATGCAGAGCCCCATAGAAATAGTTTCTGCAAGCACTTGTATTTCAAAAAGCTTATAAAATGGAAACAACTTATTTTTTTTTATCTACTTTACTCCTGTCCTTGGAACAGTATCTTTTGCAGAATTTCATGCTAGTTAGTTATGAGATTTGGTTTCATTCATTTCATGGATGTTGTGTTGCTACCTTGTGCTCATTTTGGGGTGGGAGAAGGGTACCATATAGGCCAGCAGTTTGTAATATCTAGATTTTTAGTAAGCAAAAGGATCTTGTAGCATCTTTGAGACTAACTGAAAGAGAGAAGTTCATAGCATGAGCTTTCATAGCCATGAGTCTACTTCCTCAGATGCACAGAAAGTAAAATGAAGTCTACAAAAGCTCATGTTACTAACTTCTCTCTTTCAGTTAGTCTAAAAGGTGCTACAAGATCCCTTTGCATATTGATTTTTCCAGACTAACATGACTATGTCTTTGAAATCTAGATTTTTAGTAATGGTAACTGTAACTCTGACAATATTCAATATATTTTGGGGCCTTGCAAGTATGATTACTTTTTTAAAAATAACTTGATGAGCTTTAATTCTTACTGTACTCAAGTAAATTCCAGAACTTCTATTAGACTGATATGACAAAGGGGACTCTGGTAAAAACAACTGAGAAGTACAAAGCTGTATGGTTCCATGGACCAACAAGGGCCTCAATCCCACTACAAAATAAATTGTTTTTTGAGTTGAATTAATGAAGTGATTTGGCACCGCATAGACATTCACACTATTTGAGCTTTGATGAAACCTACCTGTTTCAATGATTGATTCAACATTGCCACAGGAACTGAAACAAATAGACAGTGCGTTCACATTTGTACTGAATTGAGTCATTTTAAAACAAGTAGGGAATGCTGTGGATCCAGAAGAACAGGATTAAATGGGTTTATCACTGTGCCTCCTCAGCAAACTGCACCAGAAGTTCAGCGCAAGTGCGAACAAGGGCCATTTAAACCAGTTCAGATCAGTTTGAAAAACAATTTATTATGTAGTGGGAATGAAGCCAAGATATGTTAAAACTGCAATGTGTGTTGGCCTTGGATGGATCAGTCCATTATTTTTGAGGTACAAGAAATAGGGATACAGCAAAGCAAAGCAAAGCAGCTTCATTTATATACCGCTTCATATC
>CM034701.1:252011071-252029252 GCA_020142125.1 Phrynosoma platyrhinos
CTGTATTGCGGGGTCACGGCATTAGAAAGGTTGAGAACCACTGCGCTATGGGGTGTCTAGGTGGTTTGCAACTGTAAGCTCATTGCCCCCAACAGCTGGGTACTCATTTTAGCGACCTCGGAAGGATGCAGGCCTGAGTCTAGCCTGAGCCCTGGCTAGTATTGAACTCGCAACCTTGTGGTCTATGAGTAAGGCTGCAATACAGGCATTTAACCACTGTACCACCAGGGCTTCTGCATTAACAACTCTTACAGCATGCTGAACTAACAAAAAGTCTCTTTTTTATTTAACAAAAACCAGCAGAAGTTAGGGGAAGAAGAGGTTTCTTCACTGGACTACTAAACAGTCTGTATGCTTGGCACCACAGTCATCTTCAAAAAGAAAAGGCAATTCAGAAAGAAGACAAAGTTTAAAGTTTCTGGAATAATCAATATGGATGTTCTACAAATCTATGTTTTTAATAACAAGATGAATTATTGTAGTAGAGCTTGCCTAATGGCTTCTATTGCTATTTAGGGCCATAAACTTTACATTGTACCTCTTTGATAGACATGTTCCTTTATGCCACTACTGCCAACAGTCAATCGGAACTCAGCAGGACTATAATCTGGTTTCTATTTTGTTCAAATTCCTTAACAATCCATATGAGTTTAATTAGTGTTTTGCAGTGGTGCATTTGTTGGCTGAAAGGTCTGTAGTATCCAAGCATTGTTAAAAATGGGACAATCATTGTTTTAACAGAATGTAATTTATAGGACTATGCAATTGCAGTCATTTTCAATTTCAAATGGGGAAGAAGACAAATGACATGTGGTTGTTCAGTGGGGGGAAATAACTAAAACAATTGTTGATAGCAGAATTAAAATAACCCTTTATCTTAAGCAAGGTCTTACCAGGTATTTGGAGGGCTTCACTATGACCAATCCTAGCATTTATACAGAACCTCATTGTTTAAAATGTTTCACATTACCTCAGGAATCCATTTATGGAACAACAACAACAACAATAGGAAATTATGCTGGTGTTCCTCCTCCTGCTGAAAACCTGAGAGGGCAATTGTTTGCCTAGTGAGTGAAGCAGACTGGCAGCTTGGAGTGACCTCTGGCTGCTCCAGCCCTGGTTGTCCTGATTGTCCCAGGACTGCAGAGTCATGAGGTCTTCCCAACAATGCATCAAGGCTACCTTTTTACCTCAGAAACATCTGAAGACTTCTTGTGAATGACACTGGCCCTAACTCTTATGTATTAAGGGTGGAAATTGGACCAGTGTCATTCATGAGGAGTCTTTGGATGTTTCTGAGGTAAAAAGATGGCCTCAAAACATTGTCAGGAAGACCTTGTGACAGCAACCAGACATCACAATCCTGAACCTAGCCCCTGTCACAGACGTCAACAGGCCACCACAAGGAGCAGCTTTTTGCTGCTTCTTTTGTGGCCAGCTTTGGGCTACCTTAGGCAGTCCCAGCATGACTTCCAGCCAATTGAGGGGTGTGCGCCATCTGCACGTCATGCCCCCAACTTGGCTAGAAGCCAGCGCTTTTTTTCTTTTTTGGGCCTAGGTCAAGAAGTTCATGGAAGAGATGAAATTTTAAGAAGAGTCTTTTGGTTCAGTTTAGATCCAAGCTATCATAGTAACAAGTAATAATAAATGAAAGGGCATGACACTAAAACATCTGTAGTTTTCTATAGTGACTGATATATTTTGTGTCTTCTGGACTAACATGTGGATTGGAACTTTGCTATTCACTAACTTTTTCCACTTCCTAAATATTCTGATGCAGTTTTTGGAATTTGATAGAAAATGTGCATTTAAGAAATGTGCATTTAAAGAGACCTATATATTTAAATAATTCTCCATAGATTTTTTTTTAAAAAGTGCAGAATTGTGAAAATGAGAAAGACTGGATATATGGATTTATTAGGGATGTATTTTGTCCCTAAACAAAAACAAATCTTCCTACATGATTTTCCATATTTGAAATGTTTGCAAATGTTTTATTTTTGTAAAAAAAAAATTAGTGAAAAAAATTTCCCCCCCTAAAAAAATCAATAGGTGTAAAGTAAAATAAAAAAGTAAATTAACCATAACAACAACAAACAAATTTTTTAAACATATCCAGCAAGCATCTAATTTTTTTTTTATGGGAATATGAAATGAGCAAAAAAGAGTAGAACTGGGAAATGGCTGATTTGTCCATACATGAAATGGATGCTCTCTGATAACTTGTGACTGTGAGTAAGATGCACATTTTTGCAAGGGAAAAAAACAAAGAAGAAAGAGTTGCATGATGTATAGCATGATTTGACAACTATGGTAGTTTTACATTTTAGACTTGTTTATTCTGTCAAATAATTTTTACAGTCTCAATGCACCCGCCAATATTCAATAATCCTTGTATCAATAATATTAAAAAGTATATACTATACAGGATTCTGCAAATAATGTAATCTACACCAGTTCATTCTAAACTAGATTTCTAAACATATACTTCTACATTTCTCATAACATTTTTTCTAACAATAAATAATACACTAAATAAAGCACATTTGCCTTAATTATTTTACAAATGTTTACATTACTGACTGCCATCCAGTTAATGTATGCGAATAATATCTTATTTCAACCAAAGTACATAAAGGCCCGAAATGCATGGGCCAATAGAAACAGCTTTCATCTGATTTGGGAACATGGCATTCAGATGATGCACATCCCCAAAGCAGTGAGAAACCACTCCTGCATTGTGGTCCAGTCCTTTGGACAAGATCAAAAAAAAAAGTGCAGGACAAAATGGCTCCTGGTGGCAGCCAGCTTGGGACTGAGGTGGCGGCCCACTTTGCAAGTGGGTAGTGCGAACGCTGTGATCCTGGTGCAACTGCAGTTCAATCGCGGCTAGAGCTGCCATAGTCCACTCCTGGTAGGCCATCTGCTTTGCCCCCAAATCATTCCAGTTCCTACTGCCTTCATTTTAGATTCTGGTGTTTCTCTGTTGCCCCTTTGCTCCTTCATAATCATTGATATATTTATTTCTGATATAATATACTACTCATTTACCTCAGCCCTCCATCTGTTTATTATCTTCTGCAGAACTGTGGTGGCCCCTTGTGTTATTTTTGTTTCTGGCAGATAGTATAAAACTACTGGTGGTGTAAACACATTTTTCAGATCCAGTATTTCAGTCTTGTGTTAGAAAAAGACCCAATTAAACAATCATTTCTTATGTAAGGAAGCTTTGAAGACTAGGGCCAAAATAATTGATATGCTTTGAATAAATGTGTCAAGGGATTGTGGCAATTTAATCTAACCGACAACTCAACATTTAACTGCCATCCCAGAATGTAAAAGCTAAATCTTTCCATGCCTTGTATAATTGCACTGGTCTGATACCATATTTGCAGATGAACATGCCAATAAAACAGCTATTTATGGATGCAGAACCTTCTGTTCTGTTATTTCTGCTGCATTTCTGGTAAGCCCATAATTAAACATCAAGGCAGCATCTTCTTTTTCTCATAATTCCATATAAAATAATTACTGAGTACACTCTTGATTAGTTGCACAGAATATAATTGAATAAAGACAAAGAGACCAGTACATTTGCTATGACACCAGTACATATACTTTTAAATTCCAGAATGGGCTGGTAATAAAGGTTGTAGTTTACATTACTACAATTTACACAACAACAGTGAGCCTCATGGTTTGTTGTCCTTTAACTCAGGTGTGGGCAAAGTGTGACCTGCAAGCTGCTTCTGGCTCCCAGGACCCCTTCAGGTCTAAACCCCCCCCCCCATGTTTAGGAATTCCTTGCCCTACCAGAGGTAATTTTTTTAAAACACACACACACATATTCATACATTTATATATAGCCTTCTAATGCCCATCATATTTTGTCCCTGTCTTCCTAGGCCAATTTAGGCTCAGGAGAGGCCTTTTTCCCCGAAACATGATGTGACCAGAAAGCCACTTCCACTCATTTCTTGTTATTCAAAAATAACTTTTCTTGACCTAAAATGGCCCATGAAGACCCCAAGACATGGTGAAAATGTCTATGTGTCCCCTAGAAGACATTTTAGGGAAAACATGGAATTTTTGGCAGGTACGGTGGGGGAGTGCATCCCTCCAAGTTTTCCTGGAGGACTAATGTAGCTGATTAGCCTTCCACAGTGGCCTTCCCTTACTCTAGACCAGGGGTAGGCAACCTTTCCCCTTTAAGGGCCGAGGGACTTCAGCCCCCAGAATCCCAGGAGCTATTGGCCAATATGGGACTATTGGCCAACATGGCTAAGGCTTCTGGGAGCTGAAGTCCCTCGGCCCTTAAAGGGGAAAGGTTGCCTACCCCTACTCTAGACCCTAGAAATCACATGGCGTAGGAATGGGTCAAAGGAAAGATGTGGTAGGAAAATGTGCTGAATTCTTCCTATATGTTACAGCTGGCTATATATGTCAAACAAACAGCTAGCTCTATATAATGGAAGAGAAGAAAGCACCCTTAAATCTTGAAAAAAATGTACTTTGACTGTATTCATCCAAAGAATGTAGAAATAATAAAGCAATGGTAATCAAACTTTTTCTCTGTATATTTTTCTATGTGTAAATGTTTGCATATATGACGGAGAAGCAATTATGTGACTGTTTGTGCAATCCTGAATTGATTGAGTGCCCTGACTACTTTAGGAGACAACAATAAAACAAAACAAAAAAAATGATTTAATAGGGCCTGACTTAGGCTGCCTAGTACCCAAATAAAAATAAAAAATAAGTTGAGTCTCCCATATCCAAAATGCTTATAATAGAAGTGTTTTGGATTTTGGACCCCCCCCCCCCAGATTTTTGAATATTTGCTTATATATAATGGAATATCTTGGCAATGGGACCCAATTATAAACATGAATTTTATTTATGTTTCATGTAAACGTATAAATATAGCTTGAGGGTAATTGTATACATAATATTTTTAATAATTTTACTCATGAAACAAAATTTGTGGACACTAAACAACTGACATTCAGAGCATTTTTTTATTTTTTTATTTTTTTATTGTTGTTATCTGGTTGTTGCCATAGGTCCACAGGTGACTTGGGGGCACACACACATATTCCTACAGTATGTATTGTGGTAGAATAGGCTCTTGGTTCATTTCTCCAGCCAAGACAAAGATTAATCAAGAATGGGTTTCACAGGATTCTTTGACTTGCTAGTTAGTAAACACTTTTATTAGTAATATGTTCCATCTGTTTAATGTTCGGCTTCCTCCAGTAGCAGTTGGTAGCAAAGCTGTTGAGGCACTTACTGAGCTTTCGCTGGCATGAAAAAAATGCAGTGAAAATGTCTTAAGCAGCCTCACATTTAAATAGTTATGTGGGAAGAGTTCCAGATGTCCATCAGACTCACCAAAGAAGTTATTTCCCGCTCCCTCTTCTTTTGGAAATGAATTATCATTCTAAAGCCAGAAGAGTTGCAATTCAGAAGCTTGCCTGAACCTTTCAAAATAGGACAAAATTCATTTCCTATCGATACATTTTTGTATATAGTCTATCATCGGGGTAGCATTGTCAGAGTTACTCAGTGTAGAATTACTCAGCACTGAAGTGGACATATGACATACAAAATAATGTACAAAACACAAAGAAACAAAGTTTCTTGTTCTGAATAAGGATAGCATCTTTCTTAAATGATACTCAAATATAATGAACCAGTTACCATCTTGTTATGAGTAGTGATAAAGACTTGGTGCCCTTTTCAGCAATTTTGGAACAGGTATTTTGTTTTTACTGCACTTCAGCCTGAGAAACTGTTTCATCTCAAAGAAAGTAAAGCCATTTCTGAGTCCACATCTGAACCCATTTAGATCACATAAAGCTTCACAAGTCCTGTATGTCCATGTCTTGAAAGTTGGACAGGTCAGATTGAAATATCTGTTCTTAATCAGATTCAGTGCTTGAAGGAAAAAAACACTCACTCTCACACACGCAATGCTGCCACCAGGTTTAAGCAAATTTGTCAAGGTCCAGACACTGGTGTTTTGAGGGACTGTAATGCATCTGCAAACCTTCAAAGCTGTGCACTTCTCCCTCATACAATAGAAGAGATGTGGCAAATTGCTCATTCCAATATGGGTGGGTCACTTAAGATCAGGGAACTATGAATATTTTAATTAAAGCCAGGATGCTTTCCAAAATTTTCATTTCTATCGGTGTCCAGCAGCAGGGGTAGTAGGGGATTCCCTTTTGCTGTTGTGTCCAATGATGGGTAATGTCTGATGGAATGATGAGAAATTAAAATGACTTGTCATAAGGATCACACATCACAACAAAAATGTATATATATATATATATATAGAGAGAGAGAGAGAGAGAGAGAGCACATTTTAGGAGAGGAAGATACCTAAATTAGCAATCTGCAAATCAAATTCCAACCTTAACAGAAAGATGAAGAGGGAAGTGGTCAACAGACACTGGAATGACAATTATCAGTGGAGCATAGCTATTTATACTGAGAATTTTTGAACTAAATGGATCGAATTACTGAATGTAATAATAAGTTATATAAGATTCTATAAGTTAATTTGGAACTGGGAAAATGTCACCCCATAGGCTTTGACTCCTATTTCTACTTCCAAACCCCATCCTATCCTCACCCCACCCTACAAAGGTATTTAGGTGAAAATTCATCCCATCCTACAGAAAAACCATTTGTAAATATGGTGTTTTGGTTGTTTCCCTTGAACCAGCCTGAAAACTGAAACTCCTAAAAAAAGAAAAAAACTATTTTGCAGACAAAACACTAGAAGTTACATGTCATCACGTATGATTGCTTAGAAAATGCCGGTGCAGCTCACTGGGGCAAAATATGGCCACTGCTCCCAGGACAGTTGTCCATCCTTGGTTTATTGAGTGGACTGGGCTGAAGCACAGAACAACAATAACACAGGGAAGAATTATACAGATTTTGGCCCCTGAATATCTGGCATTTGCCCACTCCTGATTGTTAAGGTCATATGGCAGAAAGACAAGAGGTCATATTCTGCTGACAGTGAAAACTGAAAACCTAAATAAGGCATATCCCTATCATGTGTGCCATTTTGGAACATAGCCTAACAGTTATATGCCATTTTTACATTACTGATGGTAAATATATTGAATTTATTAGGTAAACCTAAAAGCAGCATTATATCTTTTCCCTATTTGTCTCATTATGTTACATGACTTTAAAGTTTAATTCTTTAAAAATTGAACTCTCAATAAGATTTTAAAATTCTTGCCACAATTGTGCCAAGTATAAATTTCCAAATATACCTGCCTCTTCCTAGCGAACAAAAGTGATAAATTTCAGGGAGGAGGGAATGGGACAGCATTTTTTATTTGGTTTGGTTTTTGGAAAGAAGAGATTTTAGATTTGGATGGCATCCCAAAAAAGGAAGAAAGAAAAGTAAAGAAAATAATAATGAAAAAACAATAAGGAGGAGGAGGAAAATGGGGAGGAAGAGAAGGAGGAGAATGTGATGGAAAAGGGCCACCTGTCACTTAGGTTATTTATGGATCATTCTTTTGAAAATAGTATCAGTTCTTCAGGGATCATATTGGTAGCCTTAAGTGAAAATCTGCAAAATTTCAGAAGAATGGATACAAAAATTTGTATTGGAGTCCTGATATTTGGGAAAGTAAGAGTGATTCATTTTTTCTTAGTGGATTTACAGGGGTAGGGGAAAGAGACACTCTCTATGAAAACAGCACAAAGCATAGAGGTGCTCTTAAGAAAGAAAGATGGAATATTAAATAGGGACAGGCAGAAAGGGCACAAACTTTTTAAACATTTAAGGTTTTTAAAATAGCAATGTGTGAAGAATTACTATTGTAGAATTCTATCCATTTCTAAACCTGTCTGATCTGGATGTTCGATCTAGTCAATTTGTAATACTTCATTTATTGTTCCAAACAGCAAGGGCAGTGTATCAGTTGGATAAAATGTTCTCAAGGATTAGAAGATTGATCTGACACTGAGGATTAGAACATAGATGGCAGTCACTCGCTCCTGTCTTTCCCTTCCCTTTCCTTCCTTTCCCTTCCCTTCCCCATCCCACACCTTGGATATTTGCACAGAAATGAAACCTAAACAGTGCTTTGGGTCCAGCCTTCTGAGATATCAGTTTTTCACAAGGCTTCCATTATGGTCCATTTTTAATTCTGCATGTTCATATGGAAGCCTTTTTCGCCTCAGGACTTGACAAACTTTGGACTTTATTCAGATTTGACACATATCCATAATCAGCTTCAACTAGAGCACAGTGGCTGCAATCAATGATTATTCATAATGCTGTCATAAAATAACTGATACTCTGATAATAGCCTAAGCATTTGATAAAAAGAACCTATAGGAAAATAAACAAATGAAAATCTTTAAAGTTCAAATTTAGCATGAAACCAGAGCACCTATTCCTTAATCACCACTTGATGCTAACAAATCTCCAGTTTCTTGTTCAGCTCCAGTATGAAATCTTTGTGGTCACTATTGCATCAATACTCCATTTAATTGTCATCTATTCATAATTTATGCAAGAGAAGTTTTTAGATCTTGTCAGCAGTTTTCCTCAAAATCATTAAGAAGCCAACATGCAGTACTAATATATCTTGGTTTTAATAATATGCAAAAGTTGAAGTCATTTGAAAGCAAAGCAAATGTCTTATTTGAATAGCTTTCCAGAGTAATTTCAAGCCATTCTGATGAGGAATAGCTGTTCTTTTGTAGTTGCATGCCATTTCACTTAAAGAAATGAGTAACTCCTTGTAAGCAGCCTCCATAAATCTCTGTATTAAGCAAATGCTTGCTTGTTGGTTTTTTAATGGAAGAAAGAGTTGTCTTTTTAATGGAAGAAAGAGAAAATTTGGCAAATTTCTATGTTTTAGGAAAGAAGTGTGGTTTTTTTTAAAGAGAGGGAGAGAATGATTGCATTGAGATTACTGTTACTTGGTGAAAAAACTTAAAATTCAAAAGATAATTTTAAGTCTAATTTTTCAAGTAGGTTTGACTGATTGTAGCAAATAGGCACAAAACCCAAATTTGAAATAGAACGAGCATAAAGAAAGCACAAGAAGAAAGATATAAGAAATGCCTCCCCTCCCTCTAGACTAGCATATGCTCATAATGCTGGAACCATGTATGCAGTTCTTATATGTGTCTTATATGTGTCTTATATGTGTCTTTCTTACCCAGTCATCACTCAGGGGAGGCCTTTGTAATTTGTAATTGGCCCAGATCATGTGGTTGTGGTATTCAAGTCTAGAGTCTAGACTTAGCTCAAAGTGTGATTAACACTGGGTCCAGTTTGACATGTATGAATGCACATACTAGGTTCAGTTCCAGTTTTGTGTTCAGAATTTCTGAAAGGTAATATTTATGTGTTCCTTTCTTGTTTGTACTAAAATTATCATAAAATATATATACTGAAAAATTTCATTTGTGTTCTGCAGTTATAAGATATCCTTAGTACACTTGATGGAAAAAGAACTGGAAAAAAAAAACTGAAGTGAACTTCAGACTTTCCAGCAGGTAGCATTACTTCTGTACTTTGTTATGCTGTCCATATAATTTTTTGATAGTAGTAGTGTAAGTATTCTTTACTGAGCATGTGCATTTTAAAGATCAGATACTAAGTCTGGACCTATGCAGACTAGCAGTAAGTGCCAGCTTCAGGGAGTCATAGGGGCATAGCATTTGGATGACACCACCCACCTGATTGCACAGCAGGCAGTGTTATGGTGCTCCTTTGGCATGGCATTCAGATGTCACATACTAAAAGGAGCACCCCAAAGTATTGTGGTGGCAAAGGTGCCCTTTTTTCCACCCCAAAAAGGAGCAGCATTTTGTCATTTCTTTTGGGGGCTGAAAAACGCTGGATTGGGGTCATGGTGTGTGGTTGCCATTGTACCAGTGTAGCACTCAAAGGGGCAGTGGCAAGCTACTCTATCAGAGCAGCCTGTTTTGCCCCTCTGTCACATAGCTACAGACTTTTGTTGAAAGCACATAATCCAGGGTTATGATAGCTTTTTGGCCTATTTGGACCACATTCACCTGAGGGAAGGAAATTGGAACAGCATGCCAGTAGTGGTTAGGTCATTGCTTTCATTCATGGGAGGGGGATCAGTAGGGGACACCCACTTTTTTGCACATATACTCACAGAATTCTCTCTTTCTCTCTAACTCATATACACCCATTCAGAAAACGTTGTCACTCCATGATCAGGTGCATGTATGGACACAAACACAGACTCACACTTTGACACTATTCACATTCACACACAAAGCACTCGCATAAGCCAGCTCATTCGGAGTACCAGCAATGAAAGAGGAGAGATTCACTGGTATTTCCAATGGCCTGGCTTTTCTTGGATCCTGTTGGAAAGATGAGGGATGTGCTGAAGTGTTGCATTGTGGAACTCCCAGTCAGCGTCACATTTTTCACAGCTAGTGTAAAGTCAAGGGCAAGTAAATCCAGCTGAGATGCAACCTGAAGATTGTATCTGAGCAGAGATTTGATGTCCAGAGATTTGATGTCCATAGAATCAGTGTGGTTTGGTGGCTTGAGCATTGGACTACAATTCTGGACATCAAATCTCTGCTCAGCCATAGAAACCCACTGGGTGACACTCTCAACCTTAAAGGAAGGCAAAGGCAATCCCCCTCTGAACAAATCTTGCAAAGAAATCTCCGCAATTTGCCTTAGGGTCATCATATGTTAGAAATGACATGAATGCACACAGAAACAATAAAGATCCCAGTTTAAGTATTTTCAATTGACGCGTCAGTTACAAGAAATGATGAATTGATCCAAGGGTTGAGGGATAGCTTTGGAACTGCCTCTTCTCAAGGCAAACTTACTTCTTAAAGGGAGTAGGAAGTATTTTCTTCAGTGACTGCTAAAACCAGGGGTAGGCAACCTTTCTCCTTTAAGTGCCGAGGGACTTCAGCTCCCAGAATCCCAGGAACTATTGGCCAACATGGGACTATTGGCCAACATGGCTGAGACTTCTGGGAGCTGAAGTCCCTCAGCCTTTAAAGGGGAAAGGTTGCCTACCCCTGGCTAAAACGTTCTTATTACTGCAGTTGCTGAAGGCGAGAGGCATTTGTTATTCCTTAACAAGAGGAAGGCTTTCCTTTATGGGTAATCTTATACCTTTGGTTTCACTCTGACTTTTGATAAGACATGTCTGGCTTACTTGTCTTCTGTTACTGTTGTGATTTATGCCTGGGTGAGCTTTCTTTGTATATGATTGTATGCCTCTTGTGTTAAGCATTATTATACTTATATATTTTGAATAATTCATGTGAAGCTGCCCCATTTGTAAACTGGTGTATGTGTTGTCTTTGTTGATTGGTTGTACCTTTTTTGGATTTTTCTAGGTTTGTCTGTAATATTTGCTCTAAGAAAATATATAATATTTGCTGATTATTTTTACTGATTATTTTACTTACATTTGTGGTTTGCTGCTTGTGAGAGTGTTGAGCCAAGTCTCACTTTTGTTTTGCTGACAACATTTAGAGAGTCATAAAAAGATAGGAAACCATTGACCATTTATATTGTATTTTTGCTGCTGGAGTGGAGAGAGGTACATCTGAGTTTTCGGCCTCATATCCTAAGATAGGTTGGCTAACTATGTGATCATGCAGATGACCCATTTGGGGTAATAATAATAATAATTTTATTTATACCCTGCCTTTTGCCAAAGCAATCAAGGTGGCTTACAGCTAAAATTACATTAGATAAAACTTGCCCAGAATAAACAATAAAACAATATTACAAATAATGATAACCCCCCATTAAAAATATATTAAATACAAATATCAATTAAAAGGATAAATTAAAACATAAAATTAAAACATTAGACTCTCTGAGAGACAATAAAGAATGGGAGGGATATCTAACAGGAGGGAGACCAGACAGAGAGCCATCCCGGGGAACAGTGGATCAGAGCCATGGCAACCCCATGCTGCGGCCCCGATCCTTCCTTTTGCTGCCTTTAAAAGAGCAGCAAAATGATGCTCCTTTTAGGAGCAGCAAAAGATTGCCCTAAGAGCTGGCACCACAGCTCTTCCATGCCCTTTCAGCACAGCGTGTCTGCATGCTGCACCGGAAGGGTGTATTGATGCCGCGCAGTGAGCGTACGGCTGTGTGGCATCAGGACGGCATTGGGGTGGGGTTGGGCCGATCAGTGTGCGGCTGCCCCACCCCAACTCTACTCCCAGGCCCGCCCTTTGGGCTGGTCTGCAACGGCCCTATGAATGCTGTTGATGTATGGTGGTGCTGCTGCTGCTTGTTGCTGTGTTTCAGGCAAAATATCTTGGTCTAGCTCTGAGATGTACACAAAGTTTCAACTTTTACCTAGAGAAATGGAAGAAAATATTCCACTGAGGTTTGTCCTATCTGTATCAAGGACTAGATAGAGGCTGGGGTGTATGTGGACACATCATACTGTGGGTATTTCCAGTGATGTATTCAAGTCTTTTAGTCCAAGTCTCAAGTCAAAGGCTCTACCTTCAAGTCTCAAGTTGAGTCTCAAGACCTTTCAAGATATTTTCAAGTCAAGTCTCAAGTTGAGTCTCAGTTATGGGAGCCAACTTTTAGCAGAAAAAAGAAAGCAGGGTACATTTCCTGGAGGGAACAGGCAATGTGTTAGGCAATGGCCTTGAGGAAGGAGTTGAGGCCTGCTTAGCAACCTGTCTCCAATGCACATCAGTGGAAACTTCTAAAGCATTTCAAAAGCTTTAGGAGGATCTTTCTGCCTTAAGCCCATTGCCTAATGCATTTGCTATTTCCCTCCAAGAAATATGCCCCATACTTTGAGGGCAGGTCTTGCCTGTTGCTCAAATTGAACACACCAGCAAGTCAGTCACCAAAACTATACAAATCCCAAGTCTAGTCAGTGTGTCATTTTTGCCAAGTCAAATCATTGAAGTGACTTGAGTCTGACTTAAATCTGAGTCAATTGACTCAAGTCTACATCGCTAGGTATTTTTATGAGTATTTCTCCTTTGCTTTACTGCTTTTATCCCCTATCCATATAGACTTGGATGCTTTCTAATATTTGAAAATGATGAACAACTATGTATCACACTTCTTATCTTCTCTTTCTTGGAAGAATACATATCAATGTCCATCTCATTTCAACAACCACGTGACCTGATTTAACCATGACTGCTCAATGGACTTCGTGACACAGCAGTAATCTGAACCTTATTCTCTGAAGTTCAGTTCCAGCATCCTGTCTATACACAGTGTAAAATAGGGATCAAAGACAAACCCTTCACTGACAGATAAGGAGGGGTCATAATACAGTGGCACTTATTTACCTGGTACCTCCAGTTATAAATGGTAGTTGGTGACAGGAAATATGTCCTTCTGAGACATTATAGAGCAAAAGGTAATCTGAGTAGAAGATACTACTAGACTATATGAGCAAATGATCAGTCCTAGTTTACAGTAGATTCACACTAGTTAAAAATGTTAAATTTCACGCTAGCCTTAGTAAGTAGAACAGTTCCTTTATGGACTTTTGGTCCTTTTAATTAAGTTTCATTCCTTTTCACTTCAAGCTAAAATCATTTGAGACATATTATATTGCCATTCATTAAACAGTCCAGCAGGTTGCATTTTTCCTGACAAAATGCTAGTTATTAAGATACTTCCATCACATTTTATTCATGAGGAGAATAAGATAGTGGCATTTTGCCGTTTCCATATAGCTTGTGCCCTGCCAAATTGAGATTTTGAAAATGAAATTATTGCATTTTTATCTTTTGATAAATAAATAAAAATATCTAAAGTTATCTGCATTATACAAGGAAGGCATTGCAGGACAATGTCATACAAATTAAAAATGAATAACATATTAGAGTAGTTTGACTGTGATGTGCGGGTTTAAGCACTGGACTCTGGAGACCAAGGTTCAAATTCCCACTCAGCCAAGGAAGGTCACTGCATGACCTTGGTCAAGCCACACTTTCTTAGCCTCAGCTTCTAAGAGGAAGTCATCGGTAATTCTCCTCTGAGCAAGCCCTATCAATAAAACTCTGTGATGGGTATGTATTGGGGTTTCAATAAGTCAGAAATTACTTGAAGGCACACAACAACAACATATTACAACAACAACATTAACATAGTTTAATTGAAAACCATGCCTATTAGTGCAGCAAATAAACCAAAGAGTTTTAAATACATGGGTCAATAAAAACGTGTTGTCTTCAGAAAGAATGCAGAATTGAAGTAGGCATAGAGATATATACTACAGCCAGTGGATTAGTGGTTAGGGCATCAGATATAAACTAGTGGGATGTAGGTTCAAAATTTTGTTTATTCCAATAGAGCCAGGCTCACAGGGAACATTATTTCATGGGGAAATGTGAGTGACCAAGATTCTTGGGAGCTGGCTATGTTTCTCACTGTCCCAAGATATAGGTTCTTATGTGTCATGTTCTTGCATCTGAGAGCAACAGACCACAATATTTTTGTCCCCTCCTGCAAGAAGGTGATATATCTTCTTTCCATCTTAAGAGAACGGTCACATCTGTGATCATGACTTTTGCACAAATTGCATAGCTATACTGTGATCATTACACCTAAAAAATTAGGAGCATCAAATGCAACTTTTGGATGAACCAGGAAGGTTTTCTGTGCTTAATTTGTGTGCTATGATTTGTTTCACAAAGGGAAAAGGATACCTACAGATTTGGCACAGGGGACATTTTGTGCAAATTGCAGAAACCTTGATGGGAGAGGGGAATATTCATTGTTTTGTAGTGGTGAAAACAAGAAATATTGTGTAAGTTAATCTTGATAGGTCACCTTGACATGTCAAGACAGCCTGTATAATTGAGAATAAGTAATTTACTGAGATTTCTTCTCATCCATATACAGATCTAAGGTGAAAAACACAGAGTTCATTCCACTGCAGAGCATCATTTTGGGAGGTTATTATTATTATTTTTTTGCCTTGTTCTTTTCAAAACAGTTGACACACACCCTGCCTTGGATTATTTCCCATGTTAATCTGATTTTTCTCATACTAAAGTAAAATTGGTAATATGACATTTTGCACAGTGTTATGGGAGCTGTTCAATGGTGTGCATGGTGAGCCTTGTAATCTTTCACTTTAGTAGGCAGAATCCCTTTGACAGTGATATTGATGACATAGCAGGCATCTCTCCTTCCTTTTTCTACAATGAAGACATTTACACTTTCAGCTGTTGTTCTTTTGATTTTTTTTCTTTTTCGTTTAAGATCTCTGCTAGAAATCATAACATTAAGTGACATTAGATTTTCCTACTGTTGCTGCTCCAACATTATTTTCAAGTTTTCCACCTGCCCCACCCCACCTGTTTCAGTGTCAAAATTAGAAACAAGGAGAAATCTATTCCCTTGTTCTATTTTTTAAAAATTATTTCTTTTATTCCTGCTACTTGTGCCTTTTTGGTGGGATTTTGATCCCTCCTCGCTTAACACCATCTTTCTTCTGGTGTCTGGGAATATTCCACCCATATTTATAGCAAAATGGCTCCCCCCCTTGAGCTGACTGCATCATAATTTGTTTTGTTGTTTTGGTTGCTTTATTTCCTGCTGTGATGGGTACTTGCTAATACTGGCTCTCTGAAGACTGAGGTTCATCAGTGATGATGGTGAGATGGTGGCTCCAGCCAGCCAGAAATTGGAAGTAAAATAGAAGTCCGTGTCCAAATGTTATGATGTTCATATTCAATCTCTCAGCTGTTTTTCAATAACTGATGTTTGCTTTATGGGGCAATGGAGTTGTTATACTTAGTCAGGTCAAACTCACCACTGGACCCCATTTTCCCTCCCCATCGGTGCCCCATAGTGTTTGTTTAGGTCAAAAAGTACAGGAAATACTGAATGACATTATGATGTCATTCTGGACACTTACACCAAGCACCACACAGTTACTCTGAGGGTTGCTCCCAGTCCTAGCCAGCATATGTTGCTGTTTCCATTGTCTTTCTTTTACCACTGGAACTTGAGCAATTTGGGGGAATGAAGCTCTAGAGAATGTGGACAGGTTAAGGGTGGGATAAAGATGGCACAACAAATATGATTTTCCCCAAAAGTGTCAATGCAGAAATGGGGTTCCCAAACATTGTGTAAGAAAAGTAATAGATAGATAATAAGTTGTGTTTTGATGGAAGAAGTGAAACGGTGTGCTAGGAGGCTAGGGGAGAAAATCCAGAACACATTAAAATGGATGGATCCCTCTGTTTTTTTCTTTGCAAAAGAATAGGTATTTAATTCGACCAAATTTTTATTAAGACCACAGATTGTACATAGATATCTGTTTCTTTAATTTAAGATTAATGTTCATGATTAATTCATTTCATTGATTTCAGTGAGTCTACTCTAAGTATGACTAAAATCTGGATCCAATTCACTATAAAATACTGTAAAATGAAGCTTGAAAAGGAGTGCCTTGACACTCATTGAAAATAAGTTTAAGATTAATCATGGCTAACATAAGCCCCATTTATTTTAGTGAATTTACTTTAAATTTGGTTAAAACTGGATTTAATCTGTTAGATTACCCTCAGTACTCAGACTTTTTGCTTGTGGAGGTCAATTGAAAAGTGTTAAAAAAACTGTCGTCCTCCAAATATTTCCCTATTAAAATCAAGCAACATGAAGAAAAAAAGTTCTTCATTGGCAGAAATGTGAGTCACAGCAATATTATGTAAATTATTCTCAGTACAAATAGTTTTGAATGGAAAAAGTGTTTTGGGGTGGAAAAATGGATAGTGAGTATTTTTAGCCATATATTCTTGATCAAATTAGAAAATATTAGGAAGCTAAACATTATTGGCTTTTCCTGCTAAACATGGAAAGAATGGCTAACAAATTTTTAGAATTATCTTTTCATCCACTACTTGAATAGGCGCTTTTATAAGCTTACTAATATAAAAATCTGTTGAGTAGAAAACGTAGATATAGAGTTAAAGGATTTATATATCATTTGAAATATGAAAATAACCACTAGAATTTACAATTACTGGTTCAGATAGATATAATATATAGATATAGAAGGACACCTTAGAGACTGATTATAAGCTCTTTCATGTAAGAAATTCAGCTGTTATAAACTTTTAATAAACCTTACAAGTTAGGAATTATGAGTAATACACTTTACCCATCCAAATCAAGAAAGCTCAAGGATGAAAACACATGACAGTGAAAGAGAGAATACCTTCCAACTGTACAAAATCCAGACATCTTAAGTGTAATTATGTAATTCATAGCAGTCAGTAAATCCATTTTGTAGGTATATATAGAAAGCATTAGATATGTTCTAAAATAAGGTACATGCATATACTGTCAGTGGAAGGATGAAACTTGTACTCAAACATGTCTGGAGGGAATGAGATTAAGAAAAGTTATGCTAGGGGAATTTTAGTAACATGCTGATACTGAAACTTCTTATTAGTGGTTGTGATGTTGAATTGCTGGATCCAATGTTCTCTAAGCCCGTTTAACACTGAGTTAGAGATATAAACCAAGACTTTACATACATGATGATGGAAAACATAACACTCTGCTGGTATGTTTTGTTTCCCCCCCCCCCTTTCCTTCTTTTTCAGCACAACCAATCTTCTCAGTGCTGAAGCACATCCTCACACCCAATTTGTAGGCAGAAGATGATGGGAAGTGTCCCTGGGAAACTTATCACATGGAGAAAAACCCCAACTGCTCCCCAGTGAGATGCAGCCAGGTTGCGGGATGTAGGCAGGAATAATCACATTAATTGGTTGCTGATTCTGCTGGGTGAGTGCAGCCTGGCTGCAGCCAGGGTCCCAGGAACACTTTGGAGGCTGTTTTTTCAAAGTTGGAAAGCTCTCGACTTTCAAAAGTGGCCTCCAAAGCACACCTGGAACTGGGGCTGCAGCTGGGCTATACTCACTCAGTGGAATCGGCCACCAATTACATGCAATAATTTCTGCCAGCATCCCACAACCTGTTGGAGTGCAGTTGGGTTTTTTGTCCATATGATAAGCTCCTGGGTAGCACCTGCCTGCAACTCTAAAATTGAGAGAAGAGACATGTTATTCTCCTAGAATTACTGAGCATACAGGTTGGATGAGCATACAGGTTAGACGCCACTATTGGGACAGAGTCTATAGGCGAGGTGTCCAACGA
>CM034701.1:252038787-252064169 GCA_020142125.1 Phrynosoma platyrhinos
CTTTTTTGATCCTAATTTCCTCTGTTATTTCCTGATTAATAATTAATCATGAAGTCTGATCCTTGTAAATTCCCTTTATCCACTTAATAAAGTTTTCTCCCATTTTTATCTGATTAATTAATTCTAGCAGAAAAAACCCACTTCACCCTGTCAAAGGCTTTTTCCACATCAAGTAGAATTAATGTTATTTTTTTTTCATTATGACACTCATAATGCTCTATAATATTTAAGACTGTCCTGATATTATTCTTTATGTGTCTCTTAGGCAGGAACCCATTTTGGTCCTCATGTATTATTTGGTTTAGTATCTCTTTTAACCTTGTTGCTATAATAGTCATAAAGATTTTATAGTCTAAATTCGTCAAGTATATTGGCCTATATTTCTTCATTTCTAAACACTCTTCTTCCTCTTTTGGAATTAAAACAATCCAAGCCTCTTTCCAAGAGTCTGGCACTCCCAAATCTTTAATATCCTTGAACATTTCTCTCATTGGTTCTGCCAGAATATCTACCATCTTTTTGTAATACAACGCTGTCAGCCCATCTGGCCCAGGAGATTTTCCAGATTTCATTTTCCCAATTGCCTCTTTAATTTCTTCTATGGTTATTTGTTGATTTAGCTTTCTTACCTGCTCTTCATAAAATGGTCTGCAAGGTTTGTAAGGTTTCACACTGATTCATAGTCCGTCTAGTGCATATTGATTTGGTTCCCACATTTAAGACACCTGAGGTTTAGAGCTTCCAAATGATTTTTTTTAAAAAATTCAAGAATGACTGTATGTTATAGGTGATTATAAATGTCTCATCTAAAAGCAATCAAGGGGATTATTGTGTCATCTACACCAGATGATGCAGGGCTAGGCCCTTGGGGCAGGATCGAGCCAATCCTGCTTGTCCATATGCCGATCCAGAAGATCCAGCTTGACCAAAAGGGTAAATAGCCTTTACCCCAAGATAATTTACCTCTGATTTTTCATTGAAATTCTAGGAAACTCTGCAGCAAAACTGGGCAGTTTACACACACCCTGTTCTTTATTTTGCTGTGCTGTCACTTTCACATGTCTGACATAGAAATGGGGCGCCTAAGCACAGTTTACCCATGTGGCCAGGTGGCCTGTTTCTGTGTCAGACAAGGTGATGGAAGGCTCCTGAGTGAAAGCAATGGAGCAGCTAGGTAAGGCATGCATGCTGGTTACGGATCCCAGATCAGTGTGAGGATGGGTGTGTAAACACCCACCCATTCCCACAGCAACCCAGGGACCAACCTGAGTGAGCACTAAAATCAGGAAAGCATGGTCAGACCCAAGGTAAAATGAATTTGTGCTGGGATTTCTAGAGAAGATAAGGCCTTCCATTTGTTTAGTATTCAGACCAAATTTAGCATCACTACAGCAGTATATTTGACATCACTACACCAGTACATGGAGAATAGAAATCCCTTCAAATATTTTTTTTGTTCCCTTTCCTGTGCTTGTAGAGCTATTGATATAAAAATGGCACAGGATACAGAAGCTTCCAATTTTCAGACAACTATATCCAGGGGCTAGCGAATTATTATGGCTGTGCTTCATATTTCTTCCACATGTCCTTGTTTAATCACTTAATCTCACTCACTCCCCCTCCACACTAATAGTTTTGAGCAAGGTCTAACATTCTTTTTGCTAACTTCAAAAGGAAGCCCACCTCTTGTTTATATGAAGATTTTAGCATAAAGAAAACAAAGATGATGGTAAAAAGATGTCCCTCAAATTGAACAATTTACATTCCAGTAACGTATGAGAATAAACTATAAATAAATTCAGCTGCAATTTGACATCTGCAGTAAACCTGTGAAAGGCAGAAAGGTGAAGGGCAGTAGAGAGACAGAAAGACCATACACCAGATGGCTAGACTCAATTAAAATGGGCATGAATCTACAAGACTTAAGCAGAATAGTGGAGGACAGGGAGGCTTGGAGATGACTCATCCATAGGGTCACCATGAGTTGAGGCAGTTAACAACAAATTCTGAGACATGCTGAAAAGAATATTTTTGAAAACTTTGGTCCACCTGTGTAAGAATGAGACAAATGACGATTACATATATAATGAAGAATGGCTACCAAATTTGGCCTGAAAAGAAACATTAAGGACAAGGTGTCTTGCCAGATATTAATGCAAGATTTGCCTCTCAACTTTGCATAAAACTCTCTCTGAGTTAAAAATAATAATAGCGATTGTCATCTTTCCAGACCAAAGAACTTTGAGACTCAGTGTGATGGTTTGTAATGGTCACTAGACACTGGGATGAAATGTATTTTAGGGTTTCTTTTCACATCTCTAAAAGCATATTTTTCTATATAACATACAAGTAACTTATCAAATATGTGCCCCTTCCACATCATACATGTCAAAGATGGACATTCAGTTTATTTTTCTAGTTCAGTGTTGGCCAAAATATTTTTTCCTTGAATGAGTCAGTGACACATCAGATTTGAAAAAAAATTGTTTATGTCCTGAAGGAGACATTAATATTCAGACCATCTCCCCAAATGTTCTACTGCCAATTAATGTCAATAGGATTTGTGTGGCAAGTTTTCAACTGCCTCATCCAAAATCTCTTAACTATTCTTACCAAGATTGTATTAATGAAACCTTTTGTTTGCAATTCATTGGAATATAAATAATATTTGAACATTTTAGTATCTTTGAACCCCCCCCCCAAAAAAAGGGCTGTCTCGACATATTAAGAAATTCCTTGAGGAAAGGGAACATCATCTACCATAAAAATTTTCACACTGTGGACATGGGAGGGAAGCTATTTTTTACAAAGAAAAATATTGTGCAAAATATTGTGGCTTGTTTTTATGTATGGAAAATACCATGTGTTAGTGCAAAAGCATTTTTGTGCAAAAACAGTCTATTACCTGTGACGAACTGCTTTAAAAATGCACTGAAATGTGAAACATTATTGAAAAGTGCATTTTAAAAAATCTTTACAGTTTTAATATTGGAGAGAAATCTTCAGGCTTTTTTCATTCTTATGTGTAAGAAATTTTAAAAAAAATGGTTTAAATCCATAGCAAATGACTTGAAGGTCTCTCATTCATAGCCTTGCCATAAGTCAATTACAACAAGAACAACAAAGTTCAAGAATGCTTCCCCCAAATGGCAACATCCCTCCTGCCAGAGTGATGAACGAGGTGTGAACACACCTTTGTAATTAAATCTTTAGGAATAGAAATAACATTCAAAATATTTTAGAAAAACGTGTTCTGTGCAACATTCACACATTTTGTGCAGAAAACAGCATTTTCTCCACAGGGAACAGAATTTTCAGTGTGGAAAATAGTATTTCAAGACAGAAATGTTAATTTTGTTTCTGTGCAGAAAATTGCTCTAACTGGAGGTTTAATCTACGTAAAATAGATGCATGGCTGATTTTCATAGAAAACAGAAATAGGCTTGGGAAAGATTCTCTTTCTTACATTTTTTGAAAACTTGACATGTTTATTTATTTTCCTCACATTTTCAAATATTCCTTCTATTCCTAATACAGATAACTTTCTAGCACATTACGGTTTAGCTGAAGAAATCCTGAAGTCTTTTGGTTTGTATATATTTGGGTGGGGAATATTTATAGCAACTAAACAAGTGCCACATTAAAAATATAATTTTCTTTTTTTAAAAGCAAGTTTGTCACCATTGAAAGCAAAGACATTGATCCTTTTCTGATCTAGAATCATATCACCTCACAGTTCATTTGAGAAAGAATGCTATAGCATGATACATAACTGTTTCAGGTGATTATGGGGTGTGAACAGAAGCCATATTGTGTAAACTACAGTCTTCTTCAGAAGCAGATTCTGAGGTGGCTGTGGGCTAGAAAAGGATTGCTGTGGCTGTTTTCCCACAGTGACACAAAAAGAAGAATTTTGTTTTAAATAGTTTTTTTTTTAAGAAAAAGAAATGTTTTCTGTTAGCTTGCTGACTATAATTTCCCTTTATTTAATTATTTATTTGATTTATATTCATCCTTTCTCCCAATAGTGGACCAAAACCAGCTTACAACATACATTGAAACAAAACAGATAAAATAATATGTGGTACAAAAGTTTTTAAAAAGCATTAAACAATTATCATTTTTTAAAAAAAAACAAAATAAAAACATATGACATATTAAACACCACCACACTTTTCTAGCCCAACCAGTTAAAGGTTGAAGGGCTGTTTAAATAAGAAGGTGTTTGCCTAACACTGAAAAGAGAACAGAGGGACCAGCCAAACTCTTCTCTTGGGAAGGAGTTGCATAGCCTAGAAGCAGCCACTGATAAAGCTCCCACCCATATCCTCACCACATGAGTCTGTGAAGGGTATGGAGAGAAGACCCTATCCCAAAGATGGTAAAATTCATTCATATGGGGAGATATGGGGTTTCAGATAGTCTAGATCAGGGGTAGGCAACCTAAGGCTCAGGACCGGATGCAGCCCTCCGAGGCCTTTGGACTGGCCCCAGACCGGTCCTGCCACTGCTGCCACTCCCCACCACTGCCACCTCCCACTATGATGATATTGATTATTATTGTTATTACTTGTTCTTGGGGTTTTCTTGGAAAAATCTCCACAGGGGTTTTGCCATGGCTTTTCTGGGGCTGAGAGAGCGTGCATGCATTTTTTTTAATATTTTTATTTTTTTAAAATTAATTTTATTTATTTATTTATTTATTTATTTTTGGCGCTTCGGCCCCCCAATTGTCTGAGGGACAGCAACCCGGCCCCCAGCTCAAAAAGGTTGCCTACCCCTGGTCTACATGTAACCTACATAGGGTTTTATAGGTCATAATCAGCACTTTGAATTGTGTTCAGAAAGTGATTGATAGTTGTTTCAGCGAGGAAGTTATATGTTCCCTATAACCAACCTCAGTCTGCAATCTAGCCATAAAACTCCAGATATTCATAATTTGGTTACTCCCTTGGGTTTTCCATGAATGTACCCCAAAATATCCACTGAGAACCTTTATCACAGCCTTAAACTACAGGAAACAAAATTCTTCAAGTCTTATTCTGAGAGAACATAAATGTGTATTATTGCAGACTCTACTGGCCATCTCTGCTCAGAGAGCAAAGGAATGAGATACTTGAGAGTGATTTTACCACTCTATTTGGATTTGGGCTTCTTTCAAGACCATTGCTTAAAGGAAAAAATCCCATACAATCAAAGATGAAGAGGTTTTCCTTTATCTCCCACTACAAGAATCAGTACTGTGAAAGATGCAATGCACACACACACACACACACACATTTTGTATGTCTATAAGGTAACTGGACAATAGGACTATAGTTTCACAGGATCCTTCCCTAATACATTGTAAACTAAAACATCATTCCTTCTTGTTATCCTCTGTATAAAGGGGAGACTCATAAACTAAAATGATTTGTGTAGTCCTAGAAGGCATATCTAGCAAGCCAAAGGCAGGTGGCAATAGAGTCAGAAAGAGATGAAGACCAAAGATTCCTTTTAGGTTTCATTTAGAGAAAGTCCATATGACCAGCTTAGAATTTCAAGGCTGAAAAGCAAAGCTTTTAGAGGTTATGATGCTGTGACTGCGAAATGGATGGTTAAGAGGGTCCAGGTGAAGCCCTAAATATGATGACATGACAGAACATAAATAGCACAGGGAGGTGGAATCTGCTGATTTGAGGATCAGTCATATGAGGCACAATGGTTTCACAGTCCTTGCAAACAAAAATGCTACTTAAACAGAATCCTAATAGTCAAATTGATCAAGCTAGGAATGTGAAATAACTATTATCTCATGATCCTAGCTTGGTCAATTTGACTGCAAAACATACTGTAAGAAATTCCTAGTGCAGCTTTCTCCTGTTGCCTGAATCCACTCCCTCCCACCCTTGTTTGCCAATAAAGATGACTTCAGCACAGTGACCTGTATTCAGAAGTGATCACTTTAGTGTACAACTTGCCTTAGGATGTTGTAATGAACTTTGAAAGGACAAAGGTGAGAGAGGCTAAAAGGGATTTGCTGAAAAGGTTCAGCTGTGTGTTTACAAAGCCATTGACAAGAGATTATTTTTTCCAGCAAACTACACCATGGGTGCCAGTGCATGACTAATATGGAGCTAGAGCAAGCAAAAGGACTTGTATCAGGGGAAATGTTGCAATACTAAATATCCTTTCCACTCAAATGCAACATTGCACATATAACATAGCTCCCACTGGGAAAAGAGCCTCCAAACTTACCTTCATCTGTACAAAGAATTGTTACTATCTTGTGAGAATGTAGATGATGTGGCCAATTGCCAAGTTGGCCCCACAGTCACATTTTATTTTAGAAGATGAACGTTCTAAAGCAAAACAAAACAAAACAAAAACCAAACATACACACAACCCCAAACCAAGAGGACAGGATAATAATAATAAAAAAGAGGAGGATAAAAGGAAAAGTTAAGAGAGTTGAACTTCTCTGGCAGTCTTAAACATGAAAAAAGAGGCTTAACTGGAGCACATACCCTGAGCTTAGGAAAATATACCCCTACTATAGTATGCTTTGTACTTCTAGATATTTGAGTCACAGTATAGTATACCCCAATTAAGACCTAAATACTGTGAAGTCACCAAATCCCATCTGATCCTGGAAATTATGCAGAGTCAAGTCTGGTTAGTACTTCGATGAAGAAGCACCAGGTGCTGTAGGCTATATTTCAAAGAAGGCCAGTGGCAAACCACTTGAGTATTCCTTGCCAAAGAAAACTCTTATGAAATCCATGGGGTAACTATAAGTCAATAGCCAATTTGAAGGAACATACAGACACAAAGGAGATTATTGCATTTCTTTTAAAGTGCTTTATTCCCAATGAGATAAAGGCACATTTAATTTTAAAATCGGGTGTTATTGCACTTGCTGGTGGCCAGGTGAATGCAACCCATATGCAGCCTGGATCCCAGCTGCACTTATCCAGCAGTTTTCCAAAAATGAGATTTTGCCATTTTTGAAAAGCTGCTGAATAAGTGCAGCTGGAATCCAGGCTGCATATGGGTTATATTCTCTCAGCCACCAGCGAGTGCAGTGATACCCAGTTTTAAAATTGAATGTGCCTTTATCCCATTGGGGATAACACATTTTAAAAGCAATATGATAATCTCCAAAGTATAGCTTTCTCCCTGCTCCAGGCTTATACAATGGGAATCCTGAAGAGTTCTATTTTACCCCTTAAACTTGCTGCACATTATTATCAAAATTGTATTAAAAATTTGTCAATAGTTTTTTCAATTCATAAATACTAGTGGCTCTTTACAGGGTGAAAAAAGTGCTTTCCAAAATAATTTTTAAAACTTCTACTTCAATGGGGACAATGTCCAGTAAAACTCTGGGGGAAATGAGACCATGCCATTCCTAAGCTGGTGTGAACAAGCACTGAGAATCTTTTGAAGCTAATCTTTTTTTATAAATGAATGAATGAATGAATGATATTTTTAATTCATTTTTATGATACCAACTTTTCTCTTAGTTTCTATGATTTTGTAGCTTAAATGAGGATTCTCATTTCTTCAACATCTTTATCAATGACTTGGATGAAGGAATAGACGGCATGCTTATCAAATTTGCAGATGGCACCAAATTAGGAGGAGTAGCTAATACCCCAGAGGACAGGATAAAAATTCAAGAAGACTTGAATAGATTAGAAAGCTGGGCCAAAGCTAACAAAGGACATTATCACACGGGGTTCAAATCTGCTGGTTAATCCACACAAATCCCAAACAGAAACTGGATTTGTGCCCCGCGTTTTCACACGACGTCGCACAGAAACTGGACTGAAAGTGGACAGAAACTGGTGTTTTCTGAGATCTTTTGAAATTCGGTTGTTTGGAGGAAATGCAAATGCGAAATTAAGTTAATTTCGCATTTACCATAATGTGAAAAGCAAATGCGAATATGGGAGCATTTCCCTGCTTTTCCCATGGTTCCAGCGAGCATTCCTCTATCTGCGATTGTGCAAGAAGCTCATTTCTAGTACATTTACGGGCTTTTCTCACTTGTGTGTGAACATTAAATGTGCTTACTGTAAATTCGCAATTAAGGTAATTAAGTGTGAAAGCCATTTGCGGAATCAAGGTTTATTTTCCGTTTATTTTCGGAATGCCTCATTTCCACTTTATTATCACTTTTTGGCCCACGTGTGATAATGTCCAAAATGAATTTCAGCATGGAGAAATGTAAGGTACTGCACTTAGGGGAGAAAAATGAAATGCATAGATATAAGATGGGGGACACCTGGTTTAAGGAGACTACATGTGAAAGGGATCTAAGAGTCCTAGTAGACCACAAGTTGAACATGAGTCAACAATATGTAGAGAGATCTTGTAGCACCTTTGAGACTAACGGAAAGGAAGAAGTTGGTCAACTTCTTTCTTTCAGTTAGAGCCTGTACAGACTGCTAGAAATAATCCAGTTTGAGACCACTTTAACTGTCCTGGCTCAATGCTGGAGAATCATGGGAATTGTAGTTTTTTCTGAGACATTGAGCTTGCTCTGTCAGAGAGCTCTGATGCCACAAAAAACTACAGTTCTCATGATACCCTAGCATTGAGCCAGGACAGTTAAAGTGGTCTCAAACTGGATTATTTCTGACTGTCTGTACAGGCCCCAAGTCTCAAAGGTGCTACAAGATCTCTCTACATACTGATTCTACGGACTAGCATGACTATTTCTTTGAATTCCACTACTATGAGTCAACAGTCTGATGCAGCAGCTAAAAAGGTCAACGTAATTTTAGGCTTCATCAGTAGAGGTATAGTATCTAGATCAGGGGTAGGCAAACTTTCCCCTTTAAGGGCCGAGGGACTTCAGCTCCCAGAAACCCAGGAGCTATTGACCAACATGGTACTATTGGCCAACATGGCTGAGGCTTCTGGGAGCTGAAGTCCCTCGACCCTTAAAGGGGAAAGGTTGCCTACCCCTGATCTAGATCAAGGGAAGTAATAGTGCCACTGTATTTTGCTTTGGTCAGGCCCCATCTGGAATACTGTGGGCACCACAATTCAAAAAGAATGTTGACAAATTAGAATGTGTCCAGAGGAGGGCGACCAAAATGTTGAAAGGTCTGGAAACCATGCCTTATGAGGAAAAACTTAGGAAGCTGGGTATGTTTAGCCTGGAGGAGAGATAGTTAAGAGGTGATATGATAGCCCTGTTTAAGTATTTGAAGAGGTGTCACATAGAGGATGAAACAAACTTTTTTTCTGCTGCTCCAGAGACTAGAACATGAAATGATGCAAGCTACAGAAAAAGAGATTCCACCTCAACATTAGGAGGAATTCTTGACAATAAGAGCTGTTTGAAAGTGGAGCACATTGGAGTATGGTGAAGTCTCCTTCCTTAGGGATCTTTAAACAGAAGCTGTTAGGGATGCTTTGATTATGATTTCCTGCATGGCAGGGGGTTGGACTGGATGGTCCTTGTGGTCTCTTTTCAACTCTCTGATTCTATGACTGAACCAAGAGGCCATATATGCAACCAAATGTACAAACGCACATGCTTACCCATGCACGATGTGCATTCATGCACATTTCACATCCATGGCATGCACAACTCTGAACTTCAATGTGCAACTGCTTCACTGGAGGAACATATGCATGCAGAAAACACCAACAAGATTCTAGCCTACATCACTGTGTGTCCCTCAGCTCTAAAATCTTCTTTGAAATTTGTTCTTTTCCATTCATAGTTACCTGCTACAAGCCCTCTTCTGAAGGTACATACTCGCCTAGTGGGAAATATTATATGCATAGTTATGGAGGAAGGCACATAAATACATCCTTTGCTGTACTTGCAATGTAATATGATGTAGAGCTCTGTAGAAAGACAAACCAACCAGCCATATGCAAAGGGGTTTAACACATAGACTTAACAAATGTACTTAGGTGCACACATAAAGAGCTTTTTAGACTACTTTCTCTAATAATTAGGCATAATGGACCCCCCCCCCTTTTTTTAGCAAGGAAACAGCTACCATAGCCTACTTTTGTAATCTGTGAAATTTGGTTGGAATTTTCCATGAGAAAAAAATGTAAATGCCTAGTACTGTGTTTGTAAAAACAAACACCACAATAGTAATGAAATGCCACTCAGAAGTATGGAAAATGCACCATATATTTACTACCAGAAGTCCCTTTGTTCCTGTTGCTATACATTTCTATATGTTCACTCGCCCTATCTTGCCTGAAAATATTCTTCAGTTGCCAGGCAACCAAGGCAGTACTGGTATGTAACGCATTGCAGGCAAAGTGCCATCCTGCTTTCTTAGCACACATAGAACAGATATTCCTGACATTGAAAGTAAGGTTGTCTTTTTAACTGGGAATCATAACTGGATACTGGACGTTCATTCACCAACAATGCACATATCGGGAATGTCTTCCTTCAATTATTTTTTCTTAAAAGAATGCCAGTCTATTGTAATTGATGTCAAGAAATAAAAACGTACACAAATATACCTAGTTTGTGACACCTGCTTAATAGCATTCATTTAAATAGAAAGTTTTTGATGATAAGTAAAGAGGGATATGTTGGAATGACATTTACAGATTAAGAAAGCAAAATGTAATTGTCCACATCTGAGTTTTTTTTGGCAGTTTCTGATTTCAGAATAAAGAGATTCTTTTAGAGAGAAGTTAAATCTTATTTTGTGTGTGTGTGTGTGTATGTGTGTTTAATGGATATCGTTAGTCCTGAACTACCATGTCTCCAAGCAATGCATTTATCTTTTTACTTGCTGTGGACTTGGGAAACAGATTCACAAGTGATTCCTGAGCATCCCTTTCTTAAATACTTTTCACGGCTAACTCAGTAGTACAAGCTGTTGTGCACAATCTGATGAGTTGTTGGGCTGCAGGGATCTGGTTATAGGTTGTATGCCTGAATTTGATGAATCCAAAATAAACACCAGAGCTGCTGTTAATGGAGAGAATAAGGTCTTGTCAATAAGATGAGACCATACTGGTTATTTTTAAAGTGTTTGTTGTGCCACTAATTTACATATCATCCTTTCTTCCAGCACCTGAATCTTTCCTTCTCTCTCTCTCTCTCTCTCTCTCTCTCTTTCTTTCTTTCTCTCTCTCTCATATACACACACACATAAAAACACACACAAAGAGAGGGAGAGAACAAAAGTGCACTGATTAGTACTTTATAGTCCTGTTCCATCATGTAGTATTTGCAACATAAAATGACTTACAATGGATGACTCACCTCAACAATTCTGGAGGGGTCCACATTGTTCTCCTCCCCCCTCTGTGTAGTTGCATGGAGGGAAATGCAAGTCTCATGATGGCTGCTACTTCTATATACACTTCTAATATTCTTCACTATAATGTACTGAAATCCTCTGACCCCATCAATTCAGGCCTTCAAACAGATCTTTACTTCAGAATCAGTTTACTGTTATAAGTTGGGTTGATGCACTGTAGTAGTAGTACTACTACTAGTAGTGAGTCTTCAAGTCACTTCTGCCTTGTAGTTACTCTAAGGCAAACCTATCAGATATTTTCATGGCAGAATTTGTTCAGGGGGAGGTGGCAAATTGCCTTCCTTGGAGGCTGGGAGAGTACGACTTGCTTAAAGTCACCCAACAGATTTACATGGCTGAGCAGGGATTTGAGCTTTGGCCTCCCAGTGTCCTCATCTGAAACCACTACACCGCACTGGCTGTACACACACATATCTGTACTGGAAGTCATCTTATGAAGACATGACTCTAAAACAGGGCTTGGGAACCATTTGAACTTTAATGATTTGGATTTAACTCCATGATCCTTTACCACTGGCCATACTGACTGAGACTTCTGGAAACAGAAGTCCAACCTATCTGGAGAGCCAACATTTCCCCCACACCCTAAAAAGTGGTCTAGATTCAAGAAAGGGAATGAAGAGAGGACAGAGAAGAGAGAAATATTACAATGGCTGTTTGGTTGGAGAACCATGGATTTCAGTGTTCTCAGGGAGGGCTGCCTGTCAGTGAAAGCCAAACTAGGAGGAGATTTTGTTCTCTTTTACAACTAGGTCCCAAATACTGCCTGGTTACTTTGCCTTTTGGTGCTGATATACCTGCAAAATGCCTGTCATCATGACTGGGAGGATGAGACATCTATGCAAAGGGACTGCTTTTATATGCATGAAACTTCCCCCCTTTAATAATGAATGACACGCATTCACTCATATTGGAGAAAGTGAAGGGGTGCACTTGACAACACCACCTGGGTGGATGTTAAATCTGTTCTGTTTCCTTGGTGATTCCACCCACTGAAAATTAAGGCTGCTCATGTCTTTATAGACTCATATCAGGCTATGTTTCATAGTCACGTTACTGAGTGATGGAGTCATCCAAGTCAAGTGGGATGCTTTGCAGCTGTCATTCAAAACCAGAAGGACAATGCTTGTAACCTCCATTCCAGTACAAAAAAACCCAAAACCCAATCCATAAATGTTGAGGTAGAATCCTGATCTGTGGGGTTCTGTTGCAAAGCCCCCCTTCTCTCTTTGGTATTTGACATATGAGTGTGAAAGGGCACTTCCAATAAAAAGAAATGTAGATCTAGCCTTGCAAAATGTAAGCTTCGATTCCCAAAATATTGATTCAGAATAAGAAGAGTTTGTGCTAAGAGCTCACATAATATTTTTGGATGTGAGGTCATGTTACAACAATTTCAAAATATTCATTTGGTGGTAAATATGTGATTGGCTTGATCCTGACTTCAGACAGATAAGGCATAACATTTAGCGCAATATAGAAATTTTTAGCTTCAGTTCTTCTGTGTGATATAGTAAATATCAGCTGTCACCACATGAGGGTGCCTTCAAACAATGTATTAAGCAAGCAAACCTGGGGGGAAAAGTCAATATGTCCTCATGGTGACTTTATCCCATTTTAAAATAACATAATCATCTGATGCAAATGGATAGGCTAATCGGGACATGCTAATTATATCCTAAGGCAGAGTGCTTTGAATGCTGAGGTGAGGGCTACAAAGAAAGTTTAATGTGATGTACCTGACTGCAACTGAACAGTACTCTCCACTTGTTAAAAAAAAATCTCCAAATTCATATAAAGCTCAAAGCTGATGCAAAATTCTTGCAAAATAACACGAATGAGGCTCATTTACACTGAACCTACCATGAAAATAGGTCCTGTATTTGGCGTTGTCCCATTATAATACTATTTCTTTAAGTATTGTTTATTGGAACGGAAAGAAGAAAGAGGAAGCCAAGCATACAACATACATCATAAAGCTTTCATTTGAGCACAGGCTTTATAAATAATTGCCTGCACTCTTAAAGAATCATTCTGAACTGCAATCTTAACTCTGCATTTAAAAAAAAAAAGTACCACTGCACATTCTTAGGAAGAAAAGGCTTTTCAATACAATCTGCTTCAGGATAATTAAATGGAGGGGGAGTAACCATTTATGCTTTCTGTAAATTTCTGACAAATAGCCTTCTCATTTGGTAAGTGCCAGCTCTTTGCATAGCATTTATATAAGCTTATAGCACTTAAATGAGCCTTCTGACACAGTCATCCAGGTTTAGGGATCAGAGACCATGTAAATTATGCTTCGGTTCCAGAAAGTGTGATAGTATGCTGATCTTCTTAATGGCAGCTTTCTAATAGTGCAACAATAGACATTATGCTTTTAGTCGGCAGACACACACACAGTGAGCCACCCACATGCTGCCAGAATCCAAAGACCCACAATAGCTCTCAGATTTACATTTTGAGAACTGTAAACTTATGAAAGGTGTTTGTTTTTTTTACTATCACTATAAAATGGGGTTTTCAGTTCCCCCCTTTCAGAATTGTAAATTAATGCAACATCATCAATTGCAAAGCCTGAGTAGGATTCAGAATTAATCTTGAATTTCCATATAAATTCAGTATTTAATATCACATTGCCCTCAGTAAAACTCATAGCCTTACGATTTTTAATGCAGATAATTAAAAGTAATGTTTCTGTTTTTCATAGCTTTGTCAATTCCATACAAGATCACAATTTAGGGGAAGGAGAAAGAGACTTAACCCTGCTGAATTTTGGGAAAGGCAGAGCAGGATAAAAATATGTAATGGGTGAAACAAAGTATCCCCCATGTTGCCATCCTATTGATGGGTGACAAAAGAAGCATTTTCACTCACTGGAGGAATACATTTGAAGGATATGGGCATGAAATGTACCAATTGTCTTTCCAGATTCATGCTTCTCTGGGCAGCCATTTTTTTTTAATCACCTCTGAATGCACCCTGAACAAAGCTGCATCACTATAGTCTCAAAATGATGGAATTAAATTCCAATTTGAATTTAGGTGGGAGAAATGATAGTCACTGGTGGTGCAATCACTTCAAAATTACGGAACTTTCTTCTAGTTACAGAGGTCCACATGGCTGTAGTCTGTGACCCTCCCACTGCCTGAGTTGTGTGATGTTCACAGTATAACTATTACAGTTTTACTACATAAAAACAATAAAATCCAACAATCCTAAATGAATGAATCTACAATTGAAATGAAATAGGACTGAGGGGTTTTCATGCCTCTGCCTAGTGGAGATAGGTAATGCATATCCATTTGTTAAACTTCCCTAACGAATATTTGATAGCCAATCTTCACTCTAAAAATTCAGTAATTGATAAGTCTGTGAACAAAACTGCATAGAACTCTTTCTCTCTGTGTCATAAATCTTCACTGCTAAAGCCAAAGGATCAGTTTCCTCAGTGTTTGATGGTACTTATCTGCAGTATCTATGAAGTTTGGTGCTTTTTAACCAACCTGTTCATTTTCTCATAAAGGTTTCCTTTTTCTGTTTAGCCAAAGATAGGTGATACAAATCTATTGTAAAATAACATGCACCAGTTTGAACATCCTTCAAACATCTGAAAATAGTGGTGAGAGCTTATATATCTTAAATATAAGAAACACATTATTGCCTACTTTCTCAGCAACAAAAATTAGTCAATTTGGGAGGGGAAGTTTTTTATTTAGCATTCTGTGCTCGTTTAACTTTTAAGAATGGATTTGAAGTTCTGTCATTTCAGCAGTCTTTGTTGTTTTGTGCCTTCAAGTCATTTCTGACATGGCAACCCTAAGGTGAAACTATTATAGGGTTTTCTTGGCAAAGTTTTTTCAGAGGTTTGCCTCTGCCTTCCTCTATTGTTTTGATTTTAATCAGTTGAAATTCAAATGAATCTATACATGTACTAATTATGACTGCTACTCATTTAAAACATCCTATACTTTTTTCAATAAAAAACCAGATCTGCTGAATAACGACATAATTCCATCAGCAGAGAAAAGTGGGAAGCATATAATAATGTTTGAGTAAATAACACAGAAATTCCTGTTAATACTCTTAAAGGATTAATGCCTAAAGAAACCTTTAGGGAGGACACAGGCATGAATCTGCAGGAAATGAGCAGAGCAGTGGAGGACAGGAAGACTTGGAGATGTCTCATCCATAGGGTAGCCATGAGTCAAAGCCAACTAGAGAGCAGCTGGCAACAACAACAACAGTCAGGAGATATATCAGGAGCATTTTTTTGAGACACTATCCCTGGATTTCATTACCAAGTAATCATACAGGTGAAAAAAAATCACTGCAGATCATTTTCTCTCCACATATGGAGAAATGACAGAGAAAGGCATTTCATAAGACACCAGTAGTTATGTGAAATAACAGAATAATTCTTCTCCTGCCTGAAGAATGGTGGGCAATAAAATTACTGTTCTTCCTTCATGAGAAGTGTGAGATAATTACAAATGTCTCATCCTTCACAATGGGCGGGCCTAGCCCATTCCAATCAGGGGCAAGAAATTCCTTTTGAGGTTCACTGTTTGGGAAGTTTTATGGTTTATTGTTTTTTAGCATCAGTGCAATAAAACATCGGGGTGCATTTTCAAATTGTAAAAAGTCTAGCAAGGAAGCTGTCTTGCCAATGAGCTGTTGAAATTGTATGTTCTTTTGACTTGATTCAAATTTGCCAAACTAAAACAAAAAATGTCACACAAGGCAGGGGAAGGGGAGGGGAAGTAATTTGATATAGTTTATGAGGAAGATAGAATGGAAAAGACAAACTGGGATAAGTTTTGACTACAAGTCCTACAGTTGGAAAGGGGATTATGAGAGCTGTAGTCCAAAACTTTTCCAAAATCCAATTCTCTTTCTCTACCCTACTCTCTTCAGTGCATACTATAATTCACTGAACTCAGTGGCGTTACTGAGTCCAGCTGTTGTGGGACTGCAAGTTCCAGCAGCTGCTAGCTGGTGTAGCCAATGTTGAGAAATGCTGGAAGCTGCAGTCAAACAATATCTGGATCTTGGAAGCTATGCAGGGTCAGTCAGCCCTGGTTAGTACTTGGATGGGAGACTGCCAGGGAATTTATTATTTTGGTTCATCTGCTTTGGGCCTGCATAATCCAATTTCCTAGCAATGTGGATTATATCCCCCAGAAAAAGAGTCTTAGGACTGGAACAGATGGCCAGGAAGCGGTGGCTTGAATCTGCACCTGCCAAAGATGCATTGGGGCTGTAGCAAACACACACTGTGGCCTGAATCCACCCTGAACCCGGCCCAAATAGGAGCGGAAAAGATCCACTCCTATTTGGGCCAGGAAAACGCTGCCTTTTCCAGCCCCACCACAGCCCCAGGGTGGCTTCAAGACACTCTGGCAGCATGAGGCTGGCTTCTGGGTGGCTTCTGGGAGGCTTTGGAGCATGCAGTGTGTAAACGCCATGCTCCCAGAAGCGGTCTTTAATGGACTTGTAGTCAAAACTTATCCCAGCTTGTCTTCTTACAGAGAATTTACATGCTTACAGCTCCTGGGTGTTTCCGCTCTTTTGACATTCCACATGTGTCTTTAAAAACCATGTGACAGAAATAGGATCCTACTAGGTTCCAGAGCCATTTCTCTTTCCTTTAGAATCTCTCATATGGTGGATATATTCTGTGTCCTTAAGTGTTCACTTGTTTATGCATTTTAAGCTGATGCTTATTCCTAGTGATGGTAGAAATTTTTATTTTCTTCACATTGGATTTAAACTTAACTAATTTGCATCCGTCAAACTAAAGTACATACATTTGGAAAACTACATTAGAAAATGAAGGCGTGCAAATAAAGAAAACAACCCTATGATTTTTATGCGATTGTTAAAAAAAGTTGACATTGCAGAAATTAGTCAGAGAAGATTTAACAATGGAAATCTGATAAATTATTCAAAAATGAATTTGAGAGATTTGCCCATGCCAGTTCATTCCATAAACTGTGAAAAGTGCCATAGAAAATGTATGAAGGTGGGCTTGCTATTCTAAAGAGACCTCATTATGCTACCACTAGGTGCTGCTACTGTGTTTTAGTTATGCACACCATAGTTGCTACCTCTAATGGCCAAAAAACATTATAAGCATTACTTAACCAGCTAAGAAGAAAACTGGAGTTCTAACCCAAAGAGGACACACCTAAGAAAAGTAGTATGGACCTTGACCCACAAAGATAGCCACGTACTATTTACAGTAAACTAAGCTATAAGATAAAAGAGAATTGCAACACTCTAATTCCCAAATGCATTGCAAAACACGTGTGGGTTATTTTTAAATATTAAAACTTGTGGGTTTTTTAGGTTATGTAAATATGTTTCCTTAGCTCTCTTAATTTTGTTTTATATAATTTCTGGTTCTCCTTGGCAAACAGAGTATTGTAGGTGCAGTTATCTTTTGGGGGTATTGTCTCATGCTTTTACAGCCATTTTTCTAAAAGAAAACAACAAAACCAAAACCCTTATACTATATAAACCTTTCCCCCTATGCAAAATACTTAAATATTTTGTTTATAGACTACTAGTAGACACTTTTTCTGGATCTAAGCAAGCCTTTGTGGGCCAGACCTGAGCCCCCAATACCCTCCATGCCCGTTGACCTTCTCAGACTGAAATGCATGAGTGTGTGTGTGTGTGTGTGTGTGTGTGTGTAGTGACTGGGTAATAGTCGAACCCATTTGGACAGAAACAAAAATTATATCTTGAATAACAAAATTTTATGCATGTTACTGCTGTTCAAGGAATTGGGTGGGTGGGTATTTCTTTCCTCCTGACCTAGGCTGTTTGGTCTTGCATAGTTTCAATCAGGCACATCATGGGTAACTTTAGTGTGGGGTTCCTCTGTGTTCACTGGTATAGGAAAAGGATGGTTCCTGCCAATCTGATTTCCCCTCTCGCTAGTAACAAGAGAAGCCATGACTTATGGCTGTATGCCCTGGAATTGTTTCAATCATAAAAATAAATTGAAATAAGGGAGAGAATCACATGATTGTCTGGACACTAAATACTGTTGTTATCTTCCATCCCCACAGTACAATTCTCATATAATTTTTATTTTGTTTTAAAAAAAGAATAAAATTTTGTGTGATTTCAAAGTTGGTTGCAACTTGAATCCTAATTATGAGACAAATGATGACAGGCTTTTTGTATTCTTGGCCCCCCTATATTTAACAGTATGTTGCCTTCCATTTCATATTCTGCAAAAAGCACCAATATTGAAATATGGAATTATATCATTGTGTTTAAATATAATTAATTAATAATTCACATGGAGATAATTAATATGTTATTTTTTAAAACTTCCTTTATGGACTCCACACAGTTATAATTTCCATGTATTAAACAGTTTGCTGTGATCTGCAAACAATGAGTCCATATGCCATTCATAACCTAAGCATATTATCAATTAAACTGAGTTTGCAAGGCCTTAGCAAGGGCTGTTAATAACAAGGTCTCTTGGAGGTTGCTCATTTGCATAGTCAAAGCCAGCTTGATGGCACATAACAATAACAAATGTTTCCAAACATTACCAGAGAGTAGAGGTTTCTTAAACCCATTGATTTCAGTAGGTTAAGTATACATAACACAGTATATGGAAATGTAGCATATATTTCTCCAACATTTTCCAGTTTGCCAGCCAGTCTTACCCTTATTTAGTGAACATGATTTTATTCTACAAGTATACATGCACCAAACCATTCTATAAGTTTAGCAACCTGCATTGGTATTCCACCTATCAAATACCTCTCATGATTTGTGCATGTGCTGGTCTATGGATTGAAATACCAATGCTGGTTAATAAAATAGAGTATTCTGAGACAGTTTGTCCTTATCAACTTCTCAGGAATTTTTTGTCAGTTTATTAAGAAATATTGGTCTATTCACTGCCTAGACTCTTCTAATTAATTCCAATATTTGCTGCAAGAGCAATGGCAATATCTCTGTGTTGCTGCCAGGATGAAATGCCTGTTGTGTAGTATGGTGTTAATGTCATTTAATGGTTGCACATGACTGTGCTCTTACCTTAATTTTCTGGGAACATTTGCCATTTGGGTAACTTTTGGCATTATTTCAATGAGATGGAATTATACTGGGCTGCTCAAACTCTGGATAGAAATTGAAGATGTCTAATGGATAGTGACCTGCTCTGTAATTACCTTATTGACTGACAAAGAATGCAGAACAGAAGATAGAAAGGCTCACTCCCCTTGAGAATGCTAAGGTTGCTCAAATAGAATAAAGGCTATTTGAGTGTAACTGATATTTATGAAGTTAAGTGACTTGTTACCCATGAGTTTCAGTTGAAGATGCTTATGCCTTTGATCTTGCCTTAATAATTCTGTCAGCTGCTTTCCCCCTGTACTAATTTTCTCAGGCATGAGAACATGAATTACAAATTAAGAAGAAAACACCATGCCCCAAAGGCAGGATATTCTGCCCAAAGGGGTACTATTACAAGAAGCAGGGGAGGTTTGTGAAACTCCTTATTATTTTTATCTCAGAAGGGAAAGAAGGAATCCATATATGGAGAATATGACACATACTTGCACTCCAGAGAGGGGTGTAAAATGAAAGCCTTTGGCAAAATGTATTGCAAGGATTCATAATAATGGAAACCAGAAAGCTTTTCTGATTGACATATGTTTTCCTTGCAGTTAACTGTGCAAAATGTTCTAACACTTTTATGATGAGAAACAGCAGCAGATGGCAGTGAGTTTAATTCTAGATGTCAGTTATTTATTATACAAATTTACATGCTAGCTTACTTTTTTGTTGGAGAAGTTTCTGTTTGAGATCATATATACCATATCATATATGGCATCTATAATAAGGGAACTACTTTAAAGACTGTTTTGATATGTCTGTGTTTTGGCAATGTTAGTTTGGTTAATGCATGATTGTGGTTGAAGAATTTATGTGCAAAATAGAAAGGCTTTTGGAGAGCCTGAAATGTGTAAAAATGCTTAACTGATTTGTACCTGATTGTTCACTACTATATTCACTGCCTCTTTGGGGAACTGCATTAGTGCCTTTGCAAAGGGGCAGGTGGGAGACATTTCTTCTGTAACACATTTATCTCACACTCTTATTCTTTATCCCAAACTGAAGGAAACCATGACTGTGTTAATTGACTGCTACCCATATTTCACTTTTGTCTTCCTTTGGTATTTCGAATTTCAATATCTAAATGTGATTGTATGGTTTTAGGATAAAGATTTGAGATTTTTTATTATTTGTATTATAAAGTCCTAAAATCCTGTAGATGTCTGCAGAGGTCACTACTTATGTGAAAGGTTAGGGACCAAAGGACTGTCAAAAAATTTGAATCAGTCGAAAAGCAAAAACCAATCTTCTTTTAGCTTGCAAATGCAAGACTGAACACGAGATGGTGCTGACTGAGAAGGGGAAGGAAAAAAAAAACAGCAGATGAGTAGTGGTCAAAAGAGCAGACCAAGGGTCGAAAGTGTGGTACATGTCTATAATTTAGATATCAAAATAGCAGAATGTCCAAAAATAAGCCCTCAAAAGGAGTGGAAAGCTTGTACTACCGGTAAGTAAGAAGCAGTGGCATCACTAGGGGGTGCAGGGTATGTGGACAACACCAGGTGACACCCCAGAAGAGGGATGACACTTAGCTGAATGCCACTGGAAAGAAATAAGTGTCATTGTATTTAGAATTCAAAGACAAAGGCATGGATCAATACGTAAAGAGATACTGTGGTATCTTTGAGACTAACTGAGAGTTTGCTTTATAAGCTTTTGCATGCGAAATCTGCTTCATTAAATGCATGAAGTGGCTAAGGACATTATGAATGAGAAGGTGTTTGTGTGAATAGGAATAGGAATACAAAACTTGTGAGTATGATGATGAAGTGACAACTTCAGTTTTAATTGCTGGTGGACAAAGTTGGGAGGAGAGATATTTCTTACAGCTGAGTAGGTAACCTTATGAATGATGGAGGGTGTCCTTGGAATATAATATGATGTTGGCTAGGAACCAGAAAGGAGTTGTGATAAAATGGGCGAGACAACCATGTGCTATAACTAGTGTTATGTACAGTATGTCATTGAGTTCAGTGAGGCTTGCTTGCACATAAATTTTTATAGGAATGGAACCTAATTAACATTCACAAGCAATTAGACTTGTTCAAGACCATTCAATGAATTTATGCTGCAAAAACAAATGTATCCACATTTCTAAGCATTCCAAGTGGACTAAATCCAGTTGTTTGTTTCAAACAGAGTAGACCTACAGGATCAGTGGGAATCTAGTAAGCCATCCTTTATCTAAATTTCATTGATGCTGCTGTAGTTGGTACCAGCAACTGGATTTAGGCTCTGTCCACTAATTCACACTGGGGTATACTGAGAAAGTTTTTGATGTCAGCCTGTAATATAACCATTTGCCAATAGCTAAAGCAGGGGAAAATATTCAGTCAGATAAGTCCCATTTCCCCCCATGGAACTAAATAGAATTTAGGCTGCAGCCTATATATACCTCCTTCCCAGGTAAATCTCTGATTTTGCCCTCAGTTCTCATTATAGGGTGAGTTCATGGCTTGAGCTCACTGAATATTACTTTTCTGTTTGCATTAAAGACAAATTCTAATAATCCTGATGAGAGAAACAAAGCTACCTCAAATTGTAGAAACTCATTTCATATAGGAATACCCTGGCACTGTAAAATCATACTTGAAATATTCATTAGTTCTTAATGTTGGTTGCAGACCTCACAGAAAGGCAGAAATGAGGGATCTATCATATCACAGCAGAATCAGGAGCTTATTGCATTGTTAAATAAAGCGACTTACTTGATCCAACTTAAAATTTAAATCTGGAGGCATCCTGATATTATCACAAGGATTTAGCTACCAAATTTGCTGCCTGAATGCAGTCTGGGTCCATCCTCATTCCCAGGGCCGCTCAGCGCAGCTGTTTTTGAAGCCAGGTATTTTCCAGCTTGAGAAAAAAGCTGCCAGAGTGGCCCTGGGACCAAGGATAGACCCAGGCTGCATTCGGCCAGCAAATTGGGCAGCTAAATCCTTGTGATAATATCAGGATGCTGCCTGATTTAAATTTTAAGCCAGATCAGGTAAGTCGCTTTATTTAACGATGCAATAAGCTTTTCAGTTTCACTAAGTTTTATTTTTAATCATACAAACTGGAGAAGCATAGCAAAAACTCATCCTTTCAAAGAACATTCAGTTAATTCTCTTCTGTGTGTACCGGTACATATGTGTTTATATATATTTTCATCAAAACAGTGGCTGCACTCAGATGTAACAGAAAACCATAGTTTTTTTAGTGGTATGAGAGGGCGCCTTACAAACCAGAGGCTTAAGGGCTTTCACTACTGTTTTATATTAAATACAGTTTGGCATGTTTTCTGATCATTAAACTGTGGCTAATACAAACATGGTGTAGTTAGTGGGGAGAAGGGGAAAGAAGCAGCTTCATAATGGCTTGTAGTTTTTCCACTAACCGTTGTTAAGACTGACCATATTGTTTTAATATTGTTGTAATGAGCCACAACTATCAAAAATCAAAATGATTTTACAACTAATTAGCCCTGTCCACATGCGCCAAAAGGCTTATACCTGCCCTGTTCTGGCATCATCTGTTCTGGCAAAATCAACCCCCTGTTCTGGTGTGATCAGTCTGGAAGATATGTGAGAGTTCTGCATCGGAATAGGGTATTAACAGCCTTAAAAGGGTTTTAAAATATTCCTCTTACTCTGGTGCACCTGCCACTGCTACAGTTTGCACATTCTGAGGTCAGAATGAGGCACCTAGCCTGTGGTCATTGCTCGACACCTTGTTCTACCCTCAAAAATGAGTGACCTACAGCACTGGTAGACATACTGGATGGCTCAATGGGATGCAAGTGCAGACAGACATGGCATGGGAACAGAAAATCAGGTAACTGGGGGAGACTGTGGGGACAGGATAGCCTGGGCTGCCTCAGGAGTATCTTGGCCAAGCCAGACACACCTATTGTCATGTTTGAACCAAAAACTAGGCCTGTCTAGGCATGCTCTTTTGTTAGTGTCATATCTTAACCAGAGCTTGGAAAGCTATTGTTGAAAGGTAATTAGTAGTGAGGACAAAATACCGTATAATTATGAAAATAATTAATGCCATTACAGCACAAAATGGGTGAAACTATCACTCATTTGTATTTCAGTCATAATTTAACTTAGCTATGCCTTAGTTATTGTACAAAATGAATTAATAACACCTGAATCATTAGTTATAACATATTACTAGCAATCTATGGTCTGAACCAGCCAATGATTTCCAGATGATGTGTAGAGATGACAAATGCTCCCTGCAGAAAATATTGTAAATGCTTTTTGCCATGAACTGTTTTCTTTATAACATTATTTCAGTAAACTGCAAACAATAATGCATAAATATAGTAGACGTCCAAAGGTATTACATTACCATGCCATTTCACGCAAATGAATTGTTTGAAAAGCAGTGCTTATATTACAAGAAGACTTTATCATCATGTGTCTGAAAGTTTAAGCCGCCAAATATATATTTTTTTAAATTACACACATTTTTATGTGCTTGGATCACATTTCCTAGGAGCATATAATATCACTGCACATTTGAATCTGCTTTGTATTGGTTCAGACCTCTTGTCTGCTTAGTCCACTGTTGTAAGCTGTATGCTCCAAGGACAGACTTTTTAAAAGTAGATCTTATGGCTGAGTCTGTTGTCTTACATATGCAAACCATACATTGTACCATGTTACATGTAGCTATACTGTCACAAATAGTTGCATAGAAAAATGAGATAGAATGGTACAACATCTCTATTTCAAAGCCATTCTGTCTGTTGCACATGCCAACTGTAAATCTATATAGCCTGCACTTTAGGGGTCATAATCCTCAAGGTGCAAATTTCAGATGGGGCAAAATATATAGGTTCTACTGGTAACAACAATAAACTTCACCTTAAATTAGGTTACTAAAAAGAGAGAGAGAGAGAGAAGAGAACCAGGGTGTATGAAAGAGCTGAACCCAGTTCTTAAAAGAGTGTATGATTAAAAAGCCAAATTAGACCCTTGTGAACCTAAAATCTGCCCACCCTTGTTTTACAGCAGGCTGGGCAAAGTGTGGCCTGTGGGCTGCATGTGGCCCTTTGGATCGTCCCCAAAGACTGCTCCAGACCCCCCCCCATTTAAAAAATGGGAGCAATTTTTGGGCAATTCTTCTGCCCCCAAACAGTCAAAAACTGCCTAAAAATACATTGTTCTTGCTGTAGTAATAGTAGTAGTTGTAGTTGTAGTTGTTATTATTGTGATTATCACCATCATCATTATTTCTTACCCACCTCTCCCCATGAATTGAGAAGGGGAACAACCACAATTAACATGTCTGTTAATCACATCATGTCAGTTAAAACACATCAACTAAAATACACATCAAATTAAAAGGACATACATACAATTTAAAATGACAAGATATACATATAATAAAATAGTCCACATTTAAAATTCGTCATTTAAAATTCACAATTTAAAAATCATCTGGGTAAGTCTGCTGGAAAAGCTCCCGAAAGCTCCCAGGAACATCAGAAAAAGAACTAAATCAGTTGATAATTGGGAAAAATGGTGTCCGGAAGTGACATCACATCACTTTGGGTGTGCAGAAACTCCCTGGTGTGGCCCACCAAATGGGTGCAGGAAGGAAAATGGCTGCTTTCTGCTGTGACATTGCCCAACCCTGTTTTACAGCAATATAAAACACAGAGAAAAAAATACCTGTAAATTAAGAAGAAAATTTATGTATATACATGGACGGTTAAAGTCTAAATCCAATTGCTAGTTCCAACTAAGGGGGTTGATCTAAGGGGATTTATACAAGTATTGATTTACCATTCCGAATCTGATTCAATGGATCTACTTTTGTTAGGACGAACAATTTGATCTAGGATTGTGTGTTTAAGATTCCTCTTTAATTGAGTTGAACATGGGGCCTTTACAGACTGCCAGAAATAATGCAGCTTGAGGACACTTTAAC
>CM034701.1:252066809-252086744 GCA_020142125.1 Phrynosoma platyrhinos
GGGGGGGGGGGGGGACCCTGATGCTGATACTTGGTAAAGTAGGTTTGGAAGGAGTTAAGATTGTACCAATAGTGTCTAAGTAGTAATTGTGAATACAAAACAGTTAGGTAGATTTACTCATCTGTAAGTATAGTAGCCACAAGCCAGTGTAGCATAGTGGTTTGAGCACTGAGCTAGGACACTGGAAGATCAGAATTTGAATCCCAGCTCAGCCATGGAAACCTACTGGGTGACCTTGGACAAGTCACACTCTCTCTGCCTAAGAGGATGGCAATGGCAAGCCCCCTCTGAACAATTCATAGGTCGACTTGAAGACATGCAACACACACGCAAGTATATTGAACTAATATAGGATTCTAGCCAATCTCCTTTACTTTAATGCTATCCTGTATTTATCTATCTGTAGTTCTTGGCTACATTTGTATCACTCTCACAACAGAATTGTACATATTCACTCAAAACAGCATGAATTAATAAAGCATTTTAATGTAGTCCTTAAAATTGTGCCAACCCTGTCCTCTTATGTTTGCCAAAAGTATACATACAATTATTCAGAAGGAAATTTTTAGCTTTCTGACTACAGAATTTATAGCAAGCTGGGGTAAGCCTAAGTGGAATAAAACAACAGAGTAGTAAGGTTTCTCAAGAGAACAATTTCTTGAAAAGTATTGCAATTTATAAATTACAAATGTGGAAGAAAACCACAAGGTTATCTGTCAAGGAAGTATTATAGTATGATTTTAAAATGTGACTAAAGATTTATTGAATAATTTTAAATATGGAAATCAGTTTTAGGGGTTTCCTATTTACCATTTGAGAAAATTAAAGTGAATTAAATCCTGAGAAAAGGGGAAGATAATTACAAGAAAGAGGTTCTAGTTAAAATGTCAGTCTTAAAATGTCAGTCATAAGGGTTTAGTATTTTTTTAATTAGCCCACATACATTGTTGTTTACTGCCATCCTTTTACTGATACTGATGAGAGAAAACAATAAATATTCACATCTACCAGGAAACTGTAGACTTGTCACCTTTCATTGCTATGTGCAGAGCATAACATGTTTCCAATCTGAAAGCTAGAGATAATATAGCTTAGTCTTTAATTTAGGATATATTTCAGTGGAAAGATAGATTAGACAGCATGAACAAATTAATTATTGGCAGTCTGTACTCATCTTTTTATACTGCCAACACTTGCTATGAAGCGTGTAAGAACTTAAGAATTCAGCTGCTCATGATACTTTTTAAAGAACAGAATTAAATATCCAATTTATTACAAGTAATTGAGATCTTTGAGGATGATCCAACAAGGAAAAAAATGCTATAACTAAAAAAATCACACTTCTAACCATAAAATTGTTTAAAAGAATTACTAACAGGACTAAAATTAATTTTGACACCTTTCTTAGTTGGTGAGGTGGGTGGACTTTTGTACTCAGTCTAGAAAGAAGTAAGAAAAAGGGAATTTTTAATATACAAAATGAGGGTTTGGGTAGATGATGCAACAGAGTATGATGTTTGTACTTCAGCCTCTTTCTGTTTTTTGACTCAGCATATAGGAAACCATGTGGGGATGGTTGATGGGGCTATGTTTTTTTAAACCCTTGTGAATAATTTTAGTTGTTGAATTGATCCACATCATGGAGGCATGGAATCTGAGTGGATAAAAGTGTGCCTGGATAGTGACACTGTAGGACCTGGAGGTAGATTGAAGCCATCATTTTGGTGCCTGTTCCAAGGCACATTTTTCTTTTTTCGTTGAAGGGATGTTTTCTCACACCTGTTCTTTTAAGACTAGAACTGAGGTGGGTACTCTCTACTTTAAGGTGCAGCTGGCTTCAAGCATGGCTACCAACTGGCCATGAACCCAAAGGGTTTGGCCAGGTAAAGTGAAGGAGAAAGGAACATTATTCCTTGCTTCATCCTCTCAGGGACCTATGATGAAGGGAGCGATTGAACTGTATTTTTATTTCTGCAATGTAACTTCCTAATTTCTTACACATTCCATTTCCCTGTCTGTTTTTGAAGCAGTTTTGCAGGGTTAGATTCCTCAGTCCAGCAAGGAACATCAGTATTCTATGGATAGTGACCCTTATATGCTACTATATGTTTACTTATTCATTTATTTCTTGACTTTCCCCTAATACCAACATTCAAATCAACTTTAAAAATTAAAACAAATAGTTAAAAGAACTAACAAAATTATGAATAAGAATATCAAAAGGTATTAATAATTTTTGTCTCTCTTGGGGGAGACATATTTTATTATTTCTCTTATTTACTGATGTTGCAAATGTACCTCTCAGACTTGTTATCTTGTGGAAACCTGAAGTCTCTCCTGTTCTACGGCCAAATGGACAAGGGGAGTTTGAATTATGGAGGGGAAATTTTGTTTTCTAAGCATCTCCACCCAGAAAAAATAGAGTTTCTGATTTTAGCATGTCTTCTGTGGGAAAGACTTTTAGCAGCATTCCAGCATGCTATACAGGATTTAAAAAAAAAGTTTTTTAAGGGGGGATGGTGGGAAATACGTTGGTTTTAGGTTGTATTATTTTAATGTTGTGAACCGCCCGGATTGGGTCACCAATGGGCGGTATATAAATAAAATTTATTTATTATTATTATTATTTATTATTTCTGAAAACATGTTGTAGTAGGCAGAATTTCTCGTCTCAGAAGGTGGATGGGAAGGTGTAGTACTGGAGAGAAGTATAAGAGGATTCAGCTGAGCTCTAGACTAGGGACATAAATAGTGATGGCAAATCTTTTAGGGGCCGAGTGCCCAAACTAAAAGGCCTTCTGGTACCAGATGCTCTGCCCTCCGGGGATGGGACTTCCACTCTATGGGGTGGGACTTCCCCCACCCTCCCGGGCCTTCAGCTGCCTCTCCAGAAACAGCTGAAGGCCAGGGGCAAGGGTGGAAGAAGAGGAATATGCACGCACCTCTTACCCCTCCTCTCTGTCCTCCATGTGCTGGGGAAAATAGCTTCGCATGCCATCTCTGGCATATGTGCCATAGGTTTGCCATCATGGGACATAAAGAAAACTTGCAAATGTTCTCATCCTTGATGACAAAGCATGTCCCTAACACATCAAGACACATCAATAAAGTAGTTAATCACTCGGGGGAGGGGGGTTGCAATAAATTTCTTTGCAGAAAAACTAAACCAACAAAACCCCATACTCATTTCTATCTTCATGCATTTCAAAACGTAGGCAACTGCCAAAACACAAGAACATTGTATTTAAAAGGAAAAAGTTGTGGTTGGATTAGTACTACCAAAAGGAAGGAAAGTTAGATGCCATAACCACCTTCCCCTTCTAACTAAGAACATGGGTATATTGATTAGACCCTTCTTAACCTTTAATTTTTACCACAAGTAAACACAAGGATCACACTCTGAGCTCTAAATTGCTAAAAAGGAAAACAACTCTGATTTAAAGCCAAGGTTAAAGTTGTGGTTTGTATTCCTCCCTGCAGCAAATTTCACACCTAGTAATCTTCACTGCTTCTATCTGAGCTTACACCCCAAGGGAAAAAAAGAGGTGTCTAGTGGAGTACTCTTTGGCAGTGTCGACCATTACAATTTTACGACAGTCAACTGTCAGTGTTTCAGGAATGGAGAAAACATATGTAGTTATTTTGCAGGTATTATTAAAATGCAATTAAGCTGCCTGTAGAATTAAAAGAATTAAATCTAATATATTAGAAATATAAAAATTGACATGAAGACTTTTAAAAGCACAAGCCTTTAATTTCTAAAAGCCTGCTGGACTGAGGAAGATTTCACTTGCCAGTGAAGGAAGATACCGCAGTATACTGCTATCGGGCTATTGATCAACTTTAACTGCTATGCCTGCCTCCTGTGGCACTCTGGGCTTTGTAGTTTAGTAAGGCCTAGGAGCCCTCTGATGGAGAATTCTAAATGCCCTTCCCTAAATAGCAAACCCCAGGATTACACAGGAGGCAGACATACCAGTAAAAGTGGTGTGATAGCACTATAACAGTATCGTGATGGAAAGAAACAGATGAAAAGGGGGCTTTCCACGTGTTGGAATTCCTAACCAGAAGATTTCTGCTCAACTTCCTTTTGTGTTTTTGCTTTCCTAAGTCTTTGAATGGACTTGAGGGTTACTTCAATGTCTCTGAGATGAGACTCCACTTTTTCCTCCTCCTCATAACCACATAGTTATTGGCAGGAGGAAGCAGGCAACTGAGGATTGTTGTTGGCCATTTTTTGATACCTTGTGCATGATAACAACAACAATAACAACAACAACATCTTCAAAGACTTTTGAAGATGTCTGCATTGTTGTGCACTAGCTATCAGAACTTAGCTGTCAATAGTTCTGGCCCGGGAGGAAGAGGCAAGTGGAAGATGAGTGAGGATTGTCAGCTGTTATATCCATTGACAGTGTTTACTCAGCTTTTCACCACACCACTGACCACTATATAGAAGGGGAGGTCAGGGGAGCAGAAGCCAAGTGAGGATCATCAACAGTTTTATATATCTATGATTCTCATTTGACTCCCCCACCCCATCCCAGCCAGCCCATTACATGCCTTTGAGGATGCAGGGGAAGCTTCTTGGAAAACCATTCAGTTTGAAAATGTTCCCACAAAGGAGAGAAAACTAACGAAGGGGCAAAGCAGACCGGTAATTTGAGCCAGCTTCCCAGTGGCATGGGGGTTTGGCCCTGATCCAGCATCACGCCACCCACCCGAACAGATGGCAGGCAGCATCGGAGCATTCCTGCGGCATGGCGATCAGACACCACGCACTGCAGGAGAGCAGAAGAGCCGCAGCAGCAAAAAGAGTGTCTTTTTCTGGCGCAAAAAGGAGTGGCATTTGCCGCTTCTTTTTGAGCCAGAAAAATGCCAGATCTGGGCTGTGGCATGCAGTTTAGGGGCTAAACAGACACCTGTTTAACTTTAAATTACTTTTTCTCCCATATGGTAACAAATAAATTGAACAAGTGCATCTGTAGACTAGATTTAGTTTTATTGACGTGGGATTTGGGGATGCCATTCTATTGCTGCATCTTTCATGTTTAAGAGAGAGAGTAAAGTTTTCATCCATGCCTTCATTCTAACCCATTCATAACATAGACGACTTGGAGACAGATGTATATAACATCGGCAGCAAGTTTATACACTTTCATATTCACATGCAGCCTTTTGACAGGAATAGATTTGGAAAGAGCTGGTTGTGCTTTATGCTGTGTGGATTTACACAGTGCCATTTGTGTTAGCTCCAGATGTTGTGGCAGTTCTTCTTCATGAACGCTTTCTAAAATGGTTCCAAAAAGTTTTTTAAAAAACACAGAAAACAAACACTCACCCATTATTTTAAAGTCATGCACAAATATTTGATAGATAAATATCCTAGAGATATGAAAGGGAGGGGGAATGAACAGCATGTTGCCCACTTGAAGACTAGTGCTGCACAAACAGTAATGGGAAAACAGTGAACACCAGTGAGGAGTTCTTCTCTAGACAATTTATATGTCTATTTTCAGGAGTGAAAGCAGCAATGGAGGTGGAGGTTAGGAGACTTCACTCTCCAACCAAAATCCATGTATGTGCTTATCTTCACAGATAACTCAGTACACCCACAAAAATAATTGGCTTTGAAAAAGGTAGTTTACTTTTTTTTGTAGCTGCTAACAATGACTCAGTGAATAATACACTAGTTTATGTTTACCACATCTGTTCATGTTTGTTTCATAGGATGAAATATGCCTACCAAATTTTCTACGTAGCTACTGCTTTCCTGAGCTGAGCTCTGTCTCAGGCATGGATCAAAGATAATTGAGGAGCTGACTATTCTGAATAGATTATACAGTTAATATGTCTGAATTCTCTCTACACTTTTCCTTTTCCTTTCCTTTCCTTTTCTTTTTTTTTTAAATACAGACAGGGTGACCAGATGTCTTAACCACAAAGGAGGACAAGGCACCACAAAATGTAGGACATTCAAGAAAAATATAGGACATTACCTAATAAAAGCTGAAAACACTAATATAAATTTATGTTTCTTACTGATACTTAAAATGGAGGATATTTTGGAATTCCTCCTGGACAGAAGACTGAAATGTAGGACATGTTCTGGAAAAGGAAGACCTCTGGTCATCCTGAATATAGAACATTTTACAGAGCTATATCAGAAATTTAGATTCCCTAGAAAATGGAACTGCAGCTCTAGACAGTATAAATAAGGTGCAGTTTGAAAACAGATTATGCATTTTTGGCAATATCAGGTGGATATTGTTCACCATATGTAGAGCCAAAATCTGAAATACCCATGGGTGGCTGAGGTAGTGCTTTCTGAAGAATCAGTGTTCACAATCACTGTTTCATGCACAAAATTATTTAAAATATTTTGTATAACATTAACCTTTAGACTATGTGTATAAGGTGTGTATGAAAGATAAATGAATTTCATGTTTAGACTTGAGTCCCATCTCCAAGATATCTCATTTATGTATATACAGATATTCCAAACTCTTAAAAAAACCTCTGAAAATCCCAAACACTTCTGTCCCAAGCATTTCAGATAAGAAAGCCTGTGTCTTTCCACTGAACTTGAAAGACAAGGAACGATGAACAAAAAATGGATCTCTCATACCATGAGGCTTATTGTTCAAATATGTCAGGTACAAACAGCATGGAATTCTGTCCATACACTGTATTTGTTGTTTTTCCTTTGTTTAATTGACAATTTCCATTCAGTCGCTTGATAATTATGTATTTATTTTAAATTATTATTATTATTATTATTATTATTATTATTATTATTATTATCCCGCCCCTCTGCAAATGCAATTGGGGCGGTGTACAACATTAAAATACAGTAAAAATAAAATATAAATCCTATAATCCATCCACTCTGTAAAATTGTATTAAACAATAAAAATATTGTTAAAATATAAATCAATATTAACCTTGTTGCATAAACCTGATATTCAGTGACACTCCTTTTGGAGTGTTACCACTGGTTTCAACAAACAGACAAAAAACAACCACCACCATACAGCTTGAAATACATTTTGTATATGTAGTTCACTTTGAGGCAAGTGCTATAAGAGGTCAATTACTATTTTGGAAAGATGGCTTCCATTAAATTTTGCCATCATGTTTATTATGTTAACCTTTTTTAAAAAAATCTGTTCCAAAGTATATTTTCTGTGTTATCCAAAGGGAAACTGCAATCAATAATGTCTTTTCTATGAAAGTCTATTCCAAGGGCAGGATTTATCAAGACAAATAAATTCTTTTCTTTGCATTTTGATTAACCCGTACATCTCTCAGAAAATACAATAAGGAGAGAAATTCTTTTTTCCCCCTGTATAAGTTTGTATGTTGACCATGAAGGAGGCTGCATTTATGCCATCTTAGCTTTCCTGTTTGTCAAGGCAAATCAGTATCTGTCCTTTTATGAAATACAAAGAAGTTGTTTAAAATAGGGGGGGTTAAACAATATTCTTTTATGCTTATTGTACTTAGAAATCACTTCCTATCAAAGATTTTTGGTGCTATGCACAATGGGTTGAAACAATATCTCAGCAAAGTGATGAAAGTAGAAAGCTTTCAGTGTCATATGCAAAGCTGTTTATTTCTACTGTGATATGGTAATGGGAATTTGCCAGAGGAATATAGATATTTCGGAGGATTTTCTGTTTAAAACCTTAGAAGTGCCACAGCTCACCCTTAGCTATTCTGAGTTGTTGGGAAGTACAGTAATTGCAATTGGCAATTTAGCAAAGATAATTTGGATGATTTAATGAGTTCATTAAGTTGTTTCGTTGGCCCTGGTGAAAACTTAATGGAGGTAACTCACATTCCAGTTAGAGATCCCTGAGGGAGGGGGAGATAATTTAGGAAATTGAAATAGAGTGATTGAGCTTTGCAAAGACAGCTGATGAACAATCTCTGCTGTAAATCATCATAAATGATGAAGATAAATGGAAAGTACTTTTAATTTTCTTCTGAGAGGTAGAAGGTGTTATATCCATTCAAATCAGTAGTGGATGCTGTGGTTTTCATTGGGATAAGTGAATTACAGTGCAATCCTAATTATGGGCCAATGCAGACCAGCAGTTTAGGGCAGCCTGGGGGTGGAGTTGGGGTGGGACAACCACACGCCAGCTGCCCCAACTGCCCTGATACCATGTGCCAAAAGGGCTCAAAAGAGCTGCAGCGGTGGCAGCTCTAGGGGCAGCAAAAAGGAGGAACGAGGCTGCGGTGGTTGAGCTGCCCCTTCTTGGCTGTCTGCATCAGCCCTATGTCTACTCAGAAGCAGATTCTGTTGAACTCCATGGCCTTTACTCTGGGGTGGATGTGCAGAGAATTGCAACCTTAATAACAATGCCATGGATACTGAGAACATTTGGGGCTCATTCTCACTTACATTTAAACCAGTTTGCTATTCGCTTTCACTCCGGGTCAGTGAATTGATTCCAGTCAATGCGTCATTCCCACTATAGAAGCAGGTCTTTTCTTTATTCATTTCTTTTTTAGCACAATTGTCATTCCCACTAGTTTGTGCCACTTCTAATTGCCTGTCCGTCATCTACGCATCATCAATGATGCAACCAGCAACACATTCAAGAAAATACAGGAGCGAATCATGGGTGCCATGGCTAGAATTCTCCCCTGGGATGCATGGATCCATGGGTGTCATGGACTCTCCCCTGGGATGCATGCAATTTTTTTTTTTTAATGACAGTATAATCACTCCATTGCTTTTGCAATTACTTGTCTCGCTGAGCCACAGTCAGTCGACTCAACCGCCTCGCCACCTGCAAGTAATTGCAAATACAATGGAACGCATGTACTGTGTGTGCATGTGTGTGCATATATTGTATATTGTGTATATAATATATATATATTGCACCCATAACAAAGGCAGTACTGAGAGGGGGGGAAATGGCAGATTTCCCCCCAAACTGGTGAGGAATGGGATACACCCCTGTGCCAACCCTCTGCCACAGTAATCCCTGCCATTCAGTTTGATGCAACTCAGGTCTGTTGTTCCCACTTGCTAATTGCTTCTTTTCAAAAGGACCAGCAAAAAACTAATGCCTCAAAAAAGTGATTTATTTATTTTTTTTGGCATGTGTCTTGCTTCAAAATGAATCCAAACAATCGCAGTCGCATCTGAAACTGTTTCAAATGTGGAAGAGGCACATTTAAAGCGATCAGCAAATTGAGTTAATCATAGTGAGAAGGAGCCCTTTGTTTATGATCTGAATGATCAAATAGGCTTCCCTCTACTAACTGTTGTTGTTGTTGTTGTTGTGATTAGTACTATTATTTGAATATACCAATCATTCTCAGAACAGTGAATTTGACAAGTGCAACTTGTGATTAAAACCAAAACAGAAACCTCTCTGTTATCCATTTCCCAAGCTCAGTTAAAAAAAAAAAATACTTATGCCTTGGGGTTAGCATGACTCAGAGGCCTCCTTTTTACTGGCCTTGGATCAAAATCTCAACAGGTTTTTTTAAAAAATAAATAAATAAATAATAATAAAGGGAATGTTTAGTGATGGCTTTTGCTTTCCTTCATTAATCTATGAGGGAACTTCATTTTAAAAATAATTCCTGGTAGCTGAGAGGTTGAAGGCATACCACTAGTCAGTGCTACCTTTTCTTTTATTTAAATGTAAGATATTTCTTATATTTAAACAATAATGAACTTTAATGAGCTGCATTACTGAGCAGTTCTGATTGAAGGCAAATGCTTAAAGATCCAATGCCATCTGAACTCCACTTCAATTGAAAATGCTTGAAAGATATGAAAATGCCTTATCTAATGAAAATGATTGAAATTTGTCCCATCCAGCAAGATCATTTTCAGCAGAGATATTACAGAAAGTAATCGATTTTAGTTAAACATCCATATGTGTTTATAAAAGTTCAAGCAGAGTAGATAATACATATGAGTTCAAGAGGAGTAGGTCTGAATCAGAAAGTGATAACTTATTGTTGATCAGGAAAGTATTTGTAAGAGAGATTAATGAGTTCAGCTGTTAATATTCATGCAGTAGGAAGCTCAGAGTAAGTGGTTCCTTTCAGCAGCATTTATAGAATCTTGATGATTTGCATTAGGCTCTATTTTGCCTCCCATGCCTTACTTCATTTCCTTCACTGAATGAAACATTTAGTGGGCATGTATAATAATAAGTGTCTCATGGGAAATATCCTGACATAGAAAATGAAGATCCTATATTTGTACATAGATTTTATCCTCATTATTTCAACCTTTGAACTACAATACATTATTCAAATTACTTTAGAGTAATGCTGATATTTTCTTAAGTATGGAGTTTATCACATGGAAGCAAATTGCTTAAATCCCATGCAGAAATGGGATTTAAAAATCTGGAAGAAAAAAACATGCAAAAGCAGGTTGTTTGTCAGACATAATTTGTGTAAAGGAGAAATAACATGACATTAACCCAAATGGAAAGTCACCAAAACCCACTTCTTTTTACTTTCAGAAGTTCCTGAAAGTAAAAAGGAGTGGATATTGTTGGCTTTTCATTTGAGTTATTTTCATGTTATTTCTCTTTCACGCAAATGTCGTCTGAAAAACAACATGCAATTGCAGGTTTTGTCTACTTTCTGTTCGGGTTAACCCCGAACGCCATGTGAAAAACAACCTGCTTTCACTTTTAATCTAGTTAATGAATGGGTTTTGACCCATGTGATAAACTCCTTAGTGACCAACTCATTTGTGTGTATTTTGAGCACCAATGAAATAAGCTGAAAGAGGTTGAATTATTATTACCTATTTTGAATAGGGACATAAGGAATATTCAAAAATATTTTTTTTAATTGCCAAAAAATGGCTGTGCTTTTGAAGGGTTGAGAAACTTTGATGAGCACAATCCTAAACTTTGCAGTCCAGCACTTAATCTGCACAAAATTTGTATTTGATTATTGTATGCAGAAAGCAAAATTATCTATGCAGGAAACAGCATTTTCTACATGGAAAATATATTTAAATGCAGAAATATTAATTCCTACACAGAAAAAAAGTAATTTAGAATGTGTTTTGCATAAAATGTGCACATGGCCTTTTTTAAATAGAAAACATATTTTTTTTTGCACAGAAATCAATATCTCTGCACTGAAATATTATTTTCCATGTGTTAATTTTGTGCAGACTGAGGGCCTGTACAGACTGCCAGGAATAATCCATCTTGAGACCACTTTAACTCTCTTGGTTCAATGCTGGGGAATCATGGGAACTGTAGTTTATTGTGGCACCAGAGTTCTCTGACAGAGAAGGCTCAGGGCCTAAGCAGACTGCCAGAAATAGTGCACATTAAATTGAGGCACTGCCCTGGCTCAGTGCTAGGGAATCATGGGAACTGTAATTTATTGTGGCACCAGAGCTCTTTGACAGAGAAGGCTCAGTGTCTCAGAAAAAAACTTCAATGCCCATGATTCCCTAGCATTGAGCCAGGACAGTTAAAGTGGTCTCAAGATGGATTATTTCTAGCAGTCTGAGCCTTCAGACTAAGATTGGCACTGAAGACCCTGGACATTTGTGTGTGGCTAAATCCTTTCTTTGAAAGACAGAGTTCAGGTCCAGAATCAGAGAACTCCAGCCCCAGAAAGAGGTGCAGAAATAAAGCATGAACAAGGCTGGGTCACAGGATGAGTCTGTCCTTGGGAGTAGGCAGTCCTCCCAGGGAAACTCTTGGTTTAAATCTGATTTAATTTATAAGACATCTTGAATCACAATTATAAGGGGAAAGAAGATATAAATAAAACAGATAATAATAGTGAGGATGATGGTGAGGATTAGGGGGGAAAGGTAGAAGGCCTGCTGCTGGCTGTAAATTGGGATCCAGTCTAGTTTAGTTACAAAAGCTGGTCAAGCTGGAAATGACATCTGCCTATGTTTCCATTTTGCCAGCTGATGCTTGCATTCCTGATTCTTTCTGTTGCAAGTATGATTTTGGTTGCTGTGATATTAACATTGGATTTTGTTGTACTCTCTTGGATTACTGATCCCTGGACTGTTTGGACTTTGACTGTGGAACTCCCTGATTTGCACTGACATGTATAGGTCATTTATCTTTATATTTGCCCGCATCCTGACTATGCCTCAAAATTGCTTTCTTGGAAGGGAACTAGTTTGTTTGTGTAACCCCTTCGCCTTTGGAATAGACAGACTCTGTGGTGGGGTTGCACCTGGCTGGGAACGAAATACCTGCACAGATAATGGCTTTGACTAGGAACTAGACTTTCACTGTATATTTTATCTGATTGGACTCTGCTAATATAACATGTATTATACAGTGGAATTGACCAACACATACTTATTGTTGATGATAGGCTTCCAGCCCCTGATAGAAATTATAGATGCTGGGTTTTGGGTCCCTTTTGGGGGAAATCTTTTGATTATGGTACTTTCTTGTTAATACTGCCATTGTACCACTGAGTCTTGCTATCTTGTGAAAATCTGAAGTGTAAAATATGTTTAGTGTTTTTGCAGTATGGTATATTTACAAGCAGAGTAGTATAATATTAGATTTCATTAGCTTTGCTGTACATATCATTAATGTGTCAGTCATTAGTTTTGCTGAATTCTTCTTGTGAAGAAGACATTTGAATTAGAATGGAAACCATGTAGAGTTGGGAACAGATATCAGAAAGAGTATCAGAAAGAGGATTTATACCTAAGAGTGCAATCTTACCTGAAAGTTACGGCATGTTTGAAAAGAAAACCATATGTATCTGGCTTACCTAGACTAAGGGCCTTTACAGATTGCCAGAAATAATGCCGCTTGAGGCATTTTAACTGTCCTGTCTCAGTGCTAGGAAATCATGGGAATTGTAGTTTTTTTCTGGGACATTGAGTGTTCTCTGTCAGAGAGCTCTGGTGCCACAATAAACTACAGTTCCCATGATTCCTTAGCACTGAGCCAGGGCAGTTAAAGTGCTGCATAATTTCTGGTAGTTTGTAAAGACCCTAAGTCCATTGAGCACAATGAAATTTCTTCCCTGCATGTACAGATCAATTAGAATGGGCTAGTAAAGATGGCCTGACTGTGCATAGGGCAATACTGCAAGTCTGCTCTTTGTAGATGTTGAAATTTTCAAAGCTTGTGTTTTGTTTTGTATCTTCCATAGCACTTGTGGTATCCTATGGGGTGGCTAGCAGGATTATGTTGTACTTGGGGCAAAAGTTAAGGTGTAGGACGAATCCATCAATGTATTTGTTGTTAACTGCCCTCAAATCAATCTTGATTCATAGCGATCCTATGGATGAAACACCTCCAAGATCGTGAAGTCGTAGACTTTCATGGCCAGCATCCATAGTTTTTTGTGAGTTTTTCAGGCTGTGTGGCCATGTTCTAGAAGAATTTCTTTCTGACGTTTCACCAGCGTCTGTGGCTCACACTCCAAGATCCTCTGTCCTCCACTGCTCTGCTTAATTCCTACAACCCCCATAACTGTGACCTTCTTAATAGAGTCCATCAATCTAGCATGTGGTCTTCCTACTTAGCCCCACCTTTCCCAGCATTATTTTTTCCAAAGAGTCCTCTCTTATCATAATATATCCAAAGTATGACAGCCTCAGTTTGGTCATCTTGGCTTTCAGAGAGGTTTCCGGTTTGATCTCCTCTAGGACCCACTTGTTTATCCTTTTGGTTAAGGATGACACCCACTCTTCTCCAGCACCACATCTCAAATAAATTTTCTTCCTATCATCTTAACTGTCCAGCTCTCACATCCATACATGGTAATAGGGAATATAATGTAACCATTTGTTTAAATAGCATGCAGGTGATCTGCGGTACAAATTTTTATGCATAGTAGGTATACCACCAACCATAACTTTTTTGATTTCAATCAAACATTTTCTCTCTTGTGGAATAGGACATCTGGTGAATTATTATTATTATTATCATTAGTAATATTTACCCATCTCTCCCCATAGATTGAGGTGGGGAACAAAAATAAATTAACAATTAATAACATCAATTAAAACAAATTAATTAAAACATGCAACAGTTTAAAGAACAAAAATATATATACACATTTTAAAACAGTCTACATTTAAAAAACAAAAATATATATACACATTTTAAAACAGTCTACATTTAAAATCCAACACTTAATTCACAATTTAAAATTGTCTGGATAAGCCTGTTAGAAGAGACTGATTTTCAATGCTGTTTTAAATTTGGACAGTGTATTCAGCTGTCAAATCCCTTCCAGCAGTTTGTTCCACAGTCTAGGGGCCGCTGAAAAAGCCATCCTCCGGCTGACTGTTGCCAATCTAATCCTGACTGACTGGAGTAAATGTCCGCCAGAGGACCTGAGCATACAGGGCGGATTATATGAGAGGCAATTTTGTAGGTATTCTAGACCCAAGCCATGTAGGGCTTTAAAGGTAATAACCAACACTTTATACCTTTCCTGGAAATTAATTGGCATCCAGTGGAGTGATTTCAAGATCAGTGTAATATGCTCACTTGTAGATGTTCCAGTAATCAATCTGGCTGCTGTGTTTTGAACTAACAGAATTTTCTGAACTTGGTACAAAGATAACCTAATGTGCATTGCATTGCAAAAGACCAACTTTGAAGTTACCAGTGTGTATACTATTGTTTTTAGGTCCTCCTGATTAGGTAGGAGAGCAACTGGCATAACAGGCAAAACAGATAGTAAGGCTGTTGTATCTATCTGAACTGTCATTTGGAGCAATGGATCCAGAAGCACTCCCAGGCTGTGAACACAGTCTTTCAGGAAGAGTGTAACCCCATCCAGGGATAATTGACAGACTTCCAAACCCAAGTTTGGACCTTTGGCTGTAAGCAGCTCTGACTTGTTTGGATTTAGCTTCAATTTGTGTTTCCTCATCCAGCCCATTACCTCCTCCAGGCATTCATTCAGAGAAGACACACTGTCTTTAACTGATGCTGTATTTGAAGGCATGGAGAAATATATTTGGGTGTCATCAGCATACTGATAGCACCCACCCCATGCATCCAGATAATCTTTCCCAGGGGTTTCAGGGAGATGGTGAATAGCATTGGGATAGGATGACATCTTGTGGTATGCCATAAAAAACAGCAACTTTTTTGAGGAGCTGCAATCTCCAAGAACCACCATCTGGAATCTGACCAAGAGATAGGACTGGAACTATTGAAATACAATGCCTCCAATTCCCAAATCTTCCAGGCATTCCAGAAAGATACCATAGTTTATAGTATCAAATGCCATTGATAAGTCTAAAAGCACCAGCAGAGACACTCTCCTCCTGTGAAAGTGAAGATCATCCACCAAGACAACCATAGCAGTCTCAACTCTATATCCTGCTCTGAAGCTGGCTTGAAATGGGTCTAGATAAGTTGTAATCCCAGACTGCCTCAAGTTGGAAGGCAACTGCCCTCTCAATCACATTGCCCAGAAAAGGGAAATTTGATGCTGGTCTGCAGTTGTTTAGGTCCAGGGGGACCAGGGAGGGCATTTTAAGAAGTGGCCGTACCACCACTTATTTTAAACTAGATGGAAAACTTCCCTCCCTGAGAGATTAGATTGGTTGTTGGGACATGCAGCCAAAGTTGGAGTAGGATTCCAGACACATAATACCACCACCACCATCATCTACAGAGATTCAGTTTTTCTTTGTCTCTTTTGCTCAGCAATTAGCATTGTGTGGTCACTAAGCATTGCCCACTCCTCTTTGGGTTGTTTGGTGTTCTCCTATTTTTATATGTGTGTATGTGTATTTGCGCACATGTGTATATTTCCACCAACTTAAAGGAAAACTCTTATAAATCAGACAGAATTATTTTTTCTTTGTGGACAGTGTCATTGTAGTTATATAATAAGCAGTGCTTATTGATCTGAGATCACAACTATTTATTTATGATGATACTATTAAAAGGCAGGCACAATATAAACAAAATTAAGCATTATTGCATTTAATTGGTTACAATAAGATAAAGAGAGATAAAGAAATATGCACTCTTCTGAAATCCATGAGCATGGAAAGCTTTTGATATTGTCTGATCCATACCCAGGAGTCTTTCCACCCTTGTATTCTCTGTCAAAATTAATGTTTCCTTTTGGCTGAGACAGTAATACGGTTCCTAAGGTGAGAGACGCCATAACAGGGAAATGCCAAAAGTTTCAGAATATCTGTAAGACTTGTCATCAAGTGGAAACAGGCAATGCATATATCTTCATTAAAATGCTTTCAGAAATGCAGGGGATGCTCCATGTTTGCTATGAATAGAGATAGAGGAGAGGCAGTGTTGTGGCAACAGCTCTGACTTACACAGATGTGTTACTGGATTATGAAATCCTTAGATTTATGAATTGTTTTAACCCAGCTGTCAGCCTACTGACAGAGTGAACAGTAAACACACAGTTTAGTTAAGAATAACATATTTATTTAGAATAAAATAACAAAAGAAGAATGAAAGAAAACATACAAATAGACAATCACACCAAGATATTGTAAATACTTACAACACTGGTTGAAAATGTCCTTGTCCTATGCAGCTGTCTTTTAGACAATCCCAAAAATAGACCTTGGTCATGGGCTTTGTACATTTTTACAGCTGTCAGCAAGTTAGCAGACTCTTGTCCTATATAAGCCAGAGACTTTGATTTAGTCTTGATGTAGTCTTCTGAGCTTAAAAAAGGCTTTATAGCTAAACAAAAGAGAGAGAAGAGAGAGAAGAAGTGGAAAAGTGTATCTAAGAGTATCAGTTTACATTGTACAGGGGTCAGGTGAGGTAGACAAGAAGGGAGGACACATTGGGTCATTCTGTCTAGCTCTGTTTTTACTGCCCTCTCTGAGGCATTCTTAAGTTTTGTTACATCTCTAACACAAGACATGGAGTTTAATCTTGGCAAACTGGTGTCACGACTGATAGTCCCCCCCCCCCCCGTTTTTTCTGTTTGTCCATAGTTGGGATGTTCAACCTGTTGTGGCATCAGTGTCACAGGAAACATTTCACCAGTTGAAAGAAGTGCACTAACAGTTATCCATTCAGTGATATCTTGGCTTCAATAATTCATGCTCTTTTAATGTCTTGATTAGAACATATTGTTTCTATGTGTTGTAAATGAGGGTGATTTTTAAAAATTTTGGAATGAGACGTTGGTTGAAAATGCCACCACTAGACTACCTACTTGGACTAGTCATGCTGGAAACATATCTTCTCATTGCTTAATGTATTTCAGTGGTTCACATTCAAACAAATGCCAGAAAACAAAATGAACATAGAAGCTCCAATTAGTAAAAATCTGGCTATATCCTGATTCTGTTAATGTGTGGGCAATACGAGGGTGACTAAAAAAAAAAAATCACCTATGTTGTGGCATTGCAAGGTTCAAACCCAGCACTACAGGAAATAAACAACTTTTTATTGGTGGGAAAAGACAGTAGCATCATATTAGAGGAAGAGGGTAAATACATAGTGGGATGCCAGTTCCTTTAGCTGGTGCTGTCAATAACAGCAGCATTTTACTAGTTAGGCAGGGACAGGCTGGCTGGCAAGGGGAAGTGGTGAAAGCGAGTGATGGCAGTAGCTTTAAGAGGTAGTCAAAGGACAGGAGACCAAGGATTTCATTGGGAAAGTGTATGGAGAATAAAACTGGCACTGATTGTTGAGAGGTCATGATTTAGCACTGAATTTCAGGCATTTTTCTTTTCTTTTGGGAAAGACATTATTTGCACTTGGATGAAAGTCAACACTGCCAGTCTCTGTGGGTTGCAAACCAGGGCTTGGGAACCTTGTGGCCCATGAACTGTATGATTCTCAATGTTGCTCTAGAGGAATTGTGCCAGGCCAAAATGGAGTGAATCAAATTGTCAAGACTGAACAGTCAACAAAAGTTTTTAAGACTGCAAAAACAAAAACAAAAACAAAACAACCCTGCAGTTACCTGTCTGAAATCTGCTGGGTAATCCCTTCTTTGCGACCTACCATCTTTTAATATTATGTGAAGATGTGTATGGGGAAAAAGTTATTGACATTTTTGGTTTCTCAGCTCAAGCAAATGCATGTTTGGCATTTGGATTTCCATACTCCTGTTAGGGTTTAGGGTCAAGATTGTAACAGTGTGAGTCTGGATTGATATGGGCTGAATCAGGCCCAGATGTGAATCACTGATCTGGGCTCTGAGTCATGTTGGAAGACCAATGCCCTGTTAGCCCTAATAATCAGTACTCATATCTACATTCCTAAACTTATTATGAATTCTTTGAATGCATGCATATGGCAAGAATAATTACAGACTGGGAATTCTTTCACATTTCACTTGTCAACTTGTGCAGTGCTTACTCAATTCACTTCTTAATTGGGATGATCTGGAGCCAAATGTGCAAAGAGCTTTTTGCCATTGTTATGCCACAAAGAAGTGAGAGATTAAGCCACATAGCTTGAAAAGCAGCAATTTAAATTTTATTCATGCCCCCAGATTGCAACCTGTTTTGTGTTCCTAGGTGGGGGTGTTCTCTGGTCTTTGTTGCTATGGGAGGAGAAAGAACAGAAACAGCAGAGTTTAATCAGTAATGCTAGGCAGTTATGAATCATCAGGCACAATTTACTGCATGGTTTATCTAAATCAAATCAATGGTATTTTGAGACTGATGATAATTGCTTCTGGTGAGGTTCTCTTGTACCTCGCTGTGCAGCCCAATCCATGTTCACTTACAAGTTGCATTGAGTAGGTCTTACTTCCAAATAAATGTACTAGACATTTCCTTCCATAATCAGTTTGTTTATTTGTTGTATGAAGCTTCTATACTCCCCCAGTCTATACTCCTTCAGTCTTCTATACTCCCCCAGTCTGAAACTGCTTGCTAGTTTATTTGTTGTATGAAGCTGGCTATGGCTCTGAGAATTCTTCAGTTGATTAAAAATTTTAATTCTACAAGAGATCTTTCATTCTTAAAACATTTTTAACAAAGTTGGACTGTACTGTGAAAATCTGTAAAAAAAAACTGCATTCATATAGTTCACATGTCAGAATTTAGAAACTTAATGCAGCCTGCAGAATATAGTTGGTTGGAATCACATCGATATTGATTGATTTATTCTCTGAGAGAATGTGCAGTTAAGATGATGTTACAAATTGTTGATCCTGGCAAAGTACTAAATGTGAATGACTTACAGGTAACTGTGTAGAGAACTGCAATCTTTGTCAGGTAAAGCTTACTTAAGTTTTCTGTCAACTAGGGTACCTAAATTAATGAACAATATAATTGCAATATAAAAATAGAACAGAACAAAACATTCCTTAAAAACAGACCAAAAATAATTTAAAAGTCAATAACACTCTGACTCTAACAATGCAATTCTAAGATTTTTTTTTTAAAAAAATAGAAAAGATAAAATTTGCCTTTCAAACCACAAGACCCTTCAACAAACTACAAACCCAATTTAAAAATCCTTTTGGAAGGACCCTTTTGTAGAACCAAGCCCCCCCCCACCTTACAAACAGCTTCCAAAGAGAATGAAAAAGGGCACACAGACATAAAAGTGGTGGATACGAACATGGCAACAGCTGGCAAAATTCAACAAAACCCAAGAAGCTCTAACGTGGGAATACATGCTTCTTTATTCTAGTCTGAAAAACGCACAGTGTGGGCTAAGAAGGCTAGATTGGTGATACCTTGGGAAATCCACTGGATGAAGGAAAGCTTCCCTTCAACTTAAGCAATCATGTCACATCTGAGAGCTATCTAGTCATGAGACTGGTATGCCCTTCTCAGAATACTTTCCTGCTGCACAGGAAACAGCTTATTGACCTTCAGGGCATAGGTATGGTCAACCTTGAGACACCTGAAGGCTAGGGGTCCCACACTGATGGCTGTCAACTACTAGCTAACTTGTTTTCCTTCAGTTAATAATAATAATAATAATAATAATAATAATAATAATAATA
>CM034701.1:252086844-252111339 GCA_020142125.1 Phrynosoma platyrhinos
TCTCAACCCCAAAGCCTGTCCTAAAGCCTGTTTGAAATGGGTCTAGATCAAGTTAAATCAAGCTGGGCTCTATTTCAACCACTTTGTAACTCATGTCTTCTTTCCTAGTGTGAGGAGATAAGGCAGGTGTCTCAGTGACTTGCAGAAGACTGGCAAATATTTTGGACCTCTAATTGTTTTAATAGTAGTATGTTAATGGAATGAAATGACTTCCATCCCTTGTCCTAAATTGTAACACTGAAAGAAATAATGTTTGCCATCATCAGGAGTGTGTATCAGTACTGCAAAGCGTCCCCCCCCCCATCGTAGTACTCAGAATTAATTCCTAGAGTTGGTATCCACTAATTTTTAGTATATGCCTTTCCCACTAGGCTCTGGTTGACAAGTCTCAAATTCTGAAACATTGAAATCTGTTCACTCAGATCAGGTAGGGTTGTTCAAAATCCCACCACCACCATTCTTTCTACTATAAATTTTTACTAGACTTATACATCTCCTCTAACTTTGCACGAATTCTGTAAAATATTTTTGTCATAGTGAAAACATTCAAATCTGTCTCAGATTTCCCTTTTGGTAATTTAGAAAATCTCAAAACCTTTTGAGAATTCATTTTAGCAATAGGTGAGAGCTCTGTTTTGTTCATTAAAAAATAAGTAAAAACTTCCCAAAGTTGAAACATTTTCTTAGTCAATGTCCTTGAATTCTATGAACTTCATAAAGAATACAATCTAGGAATGATTTTTCTAGATGTAGAGAAGGCGTTTGACAATGTAAATTGGGATTTCATGAAAATAGTGATAGAAGAATGTGGGGTAAGAGGAAGATTGCTGAATTGGATAGACAATATATATAAAAATCAAAATACACAAATAATCATAAATGAAGAAAAAACAAAAAGATGTACAATAAACAAGGGCACGTGCCAGGGATATCCACTGTCCCCCTTACTTTTTATCATGCTGATTGAAATCCCAAATAAGAAAATAAGAAACGACAAATCAATTCAAGGTTTGGAAATACCCAAAATTGAAACATTTTCTGCCTAAATTTGACTGAACTATCTTGAGAATTAAAAGAGGTGGATGTAGGAGAAAGTGACAGATTTCTCAATTTAAGCAGTGATGTGTGGGTGCTTAAGCTTGTAAAAAGTCTGAGTTTGAAACTTTGTTTTTTCAGTGTTGTTTCTAGTAGTGATTTTGGGGCCCTCTCCTCTTCCTCTTTTCTTTGGTTCATTTTAAAGGCTACATGGCAGGTGGGTACAACAAAAGCCCTGCCATATTAGGAATAGCTGTACTTAATTCAATTTGGCCAGTGCTGGTGGTTGAGATTTTTCAAAACTTCAAAACTTCACAAATATTTCCATAAATTTGATGAAAAGATTGAGAATTAAATTGCTCTCCCTCCATGTTCCAAATGCTATGGACGTTATCACACATGGGCCAGAAAGCGATAATAAAGTGGAAATGAGGCATTCCGAAAATAAACCTTGATTCCGCAAATGGCTTTCACATGTAATTACCTTAAAGCACATTTAATGTTCACACACAAGTGAGAAAAGCCCGTAAATGTACTAGAAATGATCTTCGTGCACATGCGGAACCATGGGAACAGCAGGGAAATGCTCCCAAATGCGCATTTGCTTTTCACATTACAGTAAATGTGAAATTACCTTAATTTCGCATTCGCATTTCCTCCAAACAACCGAATTTCAAAAGATCTCGGTTAACACAAGTTTCTGTCCACTTTCTGTCCAGTTTCTGTGCGACGTTGTGTGAAAACGCGAGGCACAAATCCAGTTTCTGTTTGGGATTTGTGTGGATTAACCAGCAGATTTGCCCCCGTGTGATAACGTCCAACGAGGGAGAAAAACAGGCAGCATCAGCTCGACTTAGTCCTTTCCCTTACTGCCATCCCACTTTCTTTATTTGTATGTCTTTTTAGATTGTAAGGACAAGGGCAGGGAATTATCAAATTAACCGTTTGTAAGCTGCTCTGGGAGCCTTTATGGCTAAAGGGTTTGCTATAAGTGCTCTAAATAAATTAAAAATGTTTTAATAAAATAATATTTGTATCCTGTGGGTATTACTGTTTAGAAAATGTTCCTTATCTCATTTATAGTGACAAAAACCCCTAATATTTTTAACAGTTTTCTATGTCTGATGTTGCACTGACTTATGTTATTGCTTAAAAGAAGGAAATCAAATCAAAATCCTGCTTGGTTTTCAACAAATGTTCATGAGAATGCTGGCTTGAAAATGAAAGATCAATCAGTTAACATGTCTGCAGGAGGAGGAGCATAACTTGAACATTACAAGATAACAAGCAACTGATCTCAGCATTCATGAGACTCCTTGGATATCCTATCCTATGAATTTGCCCATTTCTAGCACAAAATGTGCTTGAACTTCAAAATAACACGAAAAATCAACATTTGGATATTTTGTTAATACTTCAAAACAAGCTTGTAATCAAATGCCCTCTGACAGGAAGTAGAAAGCATAATTTAACACAGCTTTTGAAAACACATCTGGCTCTTTTGATTCCCATAGATACATGCTCAGTGAGAACTCTCAAGTGCCAAGAGTTGGCCTGCTGAATATCATCAAAGTCGGGGGGGGGGGGGGAATTATTCTGATATTGTCCTACATTCCGCTATTCGTCATGTGTTCTCCAACAAATTCCAACAGATTATAAACTTAGCTCTCCCTTTTGAAACTGCTTCCTAATTTCATGTTAGGAAATGAAAGTAAGGGCCTATACAGACTGCCAGAAATAATCCATTGTGAGCCCACTTTAACTGTGCTGGCTCAGTGCTAAGGAATCGTGGGAACTGTAGTTTATTGTGGCACCAAAGCTCTCTGACGAGTAGGCTCAATGTCTCAGAAAAAAACTACAACTCCCATGATTCCCTAGCACTGAGCCAGGGCTGTTAAAGTGGTCTCATGATGGATTATTCCTGGCAGTCTGTATAGGCTCAGAGTTACTTTTGACATAATAAGTAATATACAGCAATATTCATAAGCAACATACTGAATATGGTCAAGGATGACAAGCAGCTATTCAATGTTTTTGTACTGCAACTCCCATCAGTCTTATCTATCATAGCCAATGGAGAATAATACTAGTAACTGCAATCCAATAATATATGTAAGGCCACATGATTGTCATCCCTGAGTTAGCTGGATTGTTTGTGTTACTAAAATGAACTGCTGATGTTCTTTTTGAAAGTTTAGAATGGCTTACATGCACTTTATCCAGGCAAATATCAGATAGTTATGCCATTACCAGGTACCTGTAGACCAATCATCCATATAATAAATACCTTCAGAATGGAATCTATATTAAGATTTACATAACACAGTAATAATCATGCAGTAATAAAGTTGTTGCCTTTCTTTCGTAAAGTATTCTGGTGGACCCTTGCTTGGCTCATCCAGAAACTATTATTTTGTAGTTGCTATCTCCTTAATATCTCTTCTTTATTCTGTGTCTTTTGCTTTGGTTGCTACCTACAACCAACACTCAACAGAGGCAAATTTGAGGAGTTTCTGTGGATATTTTCAAAATGGGGAATCAAGGTTTATTGCCCTTTACTGCTTTTTATATTCCTAAAAAGCTGTCGGTCATTCAGGATAAAACTGAATGGCTTATGAGCCCAATTTAAGGGACTTCAGACCCTTCCTTCTCATTACATCTTGATGCAAATGCAGAGGAAAGTACTAAGATTAAGGTACAACACACACACGCACACTTTTCCTACTCGTTTTTGTAATGCCTTGCCTCACCTAGGAAGCATGAGGCCTTGAAAGTTTTGCAAGATTTTGGTACCTTTTTCATTAACCAAATCAAAAACTGTTCCCAAAACATGAATTATGAATTTTTTAAAATGTTCAGAATAATAGCATTTAATTCTCTTTGTCTCTGATGGATTAAGATGGAGCTAAGGAGAAGAGAGACAGGTAGGGTTGCCAAAGTGTAAACTGAAGAGGAGTTATGCACCTTTAACAGTTGCATAAAAGAGGGAGTTTCAACAAGTGTGGCTTGGCATCGAAACTGGTAACCAGTTAAAGTTAGAGGAGCCTTCTCGAGTTTTCACTCTGGCAGCCCTAGAGAGAGGTGATAAAAGTTTTTGCCTTTTTGATCAGTTTTGATCAGTTCCAGAGTTTTATTTTTCTAGGTATCACTCTTGTGGACAGTTACTCCTTTGAACACAGTGAGGTTTACCTCCTGTCAAACATTCATTGGACAATGCTACCCAATTGCCAGCCATTTTCTATAAAGAATAATAGCTTTTAAAAGTCAATAATATTAGTTATAAACTGTCATGAATTTCAAGTAAAGTTGGTTTTGTCGGTGTGCAAGCCTTCTTTATACTGATCTTATTTTGTGAATACAGGTAATCTTTCCCGTTTCAGCTCTTATCCAAATGGTTGATTAAGGGCTGAAACAGATGGCCCATTTAGTGCCATTTGGGGCTGGCTAGGCAGCGTGGTGTTACACACTGGCCAGCTTCTCTCCTGCTTAAGGGCATGGCGCTTAGATGCCACTTTTCCCAGGGCTGGATTTTTTGGGGGGAAAGATGGCTCTTTGGGGAAGGGGCAGCTTTTTTTCGCCCCAAAAAGGAGACGATCGTATCTGCTCCTTTTGGGCGTGGAATCTGGCTGGATTGGGGCTGGGCATCTGTTTGCCCTGACCCTGATCCAGCCTAAAAGGGGCAGATCTAAGCTGTCTCTTTTGGGCTGTCTGTATCCCCCCCCCCCAAATCGAGATTGATTGCGCTTTGGAACTTTTCCCAGAAAAAGTCTGAAATGAAATCTAGGATGATTTTTTTTATAGTTTATTTTTAAACTCACAAGCAAGCTGTCTTTCAGTCATTGCTTGCAAAAGGTTTCAATGGGGGAGGAACTGGGAATGCATGTGTATTTGAAGTCAAGAAAAAAAATATTTTGCTTTAACAATGATATCATTTTATATATAACCCAATTTTTGATGCCAGATTACCACTACTCTGTGACAAATTCAGTTCACTGCCAGGCAATAATATGTAAAGAAAGGATGCAGTACATATAGAAAAACAGAAAATAAATTAAGGGCGCTATATAGCCTTTCATCTGTCAAGTCTTGAGAAATTACTGGCATTGTATATAGAGTAGAGGCACCTGCTATTTGAATATATATTATGAACTTTACATATGACTAATGTTTGAAACTGCACACAGGATTATTTTTAGACTGAAAGAAATACAATAATTCAATAGTCCAAAGTATTTGACACATTTTAAAAATCTGTACAGACTTATGCAGAAATGTAATGATACCCTATTCAACTACAAAGCTAATATATTTACTTTTATCACTCTTTCAGATCAGAGCCTCACTGATGTAAAACTATATTAAATTAATTTAAAAGACATGATGTTTCCAGTCTTCTGCAAGCTTGTCCATGAAAAGGGAAGGAGTTACTTAAGCATTATCATTTTTGCTATTCACAACCCTCTTCACACTATCATGTGTATATCATTAACAAATTCAAGTGCTGAGTTATATACTTGCATAGGCAAAACAGTGATGTGAAGTAACAAGATCAAGACATCAGTTCACTCATTTGGAGCCTCAAGGGTTTGGAGCCTTTTTGAATATATTCAAGGAACCTCTCAATCTCTCTCTCTCTCTGTGTGTGTGTGTGAATGAATGAATGAATGTATGAATTGAGAGCCAGTGTGTTGTAGTGGTTTGAGTATTGGGCTGTGATTCAAACCACTGCCCTTGGCCATGGAAACCCACTTGGTGACCTTGGACAAGTCACACTCTCTCAGTTTTGAGGTAAGGCAAAAATAAACACTCTCTGAACAAATCTTGCCAAGAAAACCCCATAATAGATTTGCCTTAGGGTCACCATATGTCAGAAATGAGTTGAAGGCACATAAAAACAGTGAGAGAACTAGTGTGGTGTAAACATTTGAGTATTGGGCTAGGATTCTGCAGACTAGTGTTCAAATCCCTGCTCAGCTATGGAAACTTCATGGTGGCCATAGGCAAGTCACACTTTCTCAATCTCAGAAGGTGACACCCTTCTGATAGGTTTGCAGCAGGGACACCATAACTCAGAAGAGATTTCATTTCATAGAACAAATATATTCAGGTGTATGTGAACATATTCATATTGTGAAGAAAAATAAGAGGGTGTAAAACAGCAGGTAAGGCCTGTGTAAGCTCAGTGACCATAAGGTGTCTAGTGTCTGAGAAGGTTATCGCACTGCTAAAAAACCTGGCTTACCTCTCCTGAGTTGAATTTTAATTCTGACTTTGAAAAGTGTCTTGCTGAGCGCTCCTGAGACCTGGGCTGAAGCTGGGCTGGACTCAGCTGATGGATTCAGTTGCAAAACACAATTTAACTCAGGAGAGGTAAGCTGGGTTTTTGAGCATTGTGATAAGCTCCTGAGTTAAAAAAAAGAACTAAATATCATGAAATGAATTGGGGGCAGTTGATTGCCTGGCTGGAACCTCAGATAGGAGTGCAGTACACTGCAATATTTAATTGTAGGTTACATGTGTGATTTCTTTGTCTAGAAATGTTGTGTATGTGTGTGCATCCTGAAAAAAACTGGATATAAGATGACCAAAGCACCCATAATATTGTACAGCTAACACATGTAGCATTGGCTAGCATTAGCAAATGCATGTCTCAAGGAACTTTTCAAGTAGAAATAGTAAATAGCTTCCCTTTTAAGATGACAAGTCCTGTAGCACACACAAATTACAAGTCTTCTTAGGAGTTTATCACATGGGGGAAAATTGGGTGATTAACCCATAAAAATTGCACAATTGAGATTAAAACATGATTAAAATGTGACCAATACAAGAGCCATTATCCTGTGAATAACCAGGAAATAACCTGGGAATAACCAGGGAATAAACAGCTAAAACTCATTCACGGGAAAATCCTGTGAATGAGTTGTTGCTGTTTCTTGCCTGGTTATTCAAGGGATAATCACACTTTAATCACGTTTCATCTCGATGTTGTGTGAAAATTAGCACAATTGTGCAATTATCTTGGGTTATTCCCAGGATAATAGCGCTTTGTGCACAACATCGTGTGAAAACCACCTGCACAATTGTGGGATTATGATGGGTTAATCACCATTTATACTTCCAATTGTCCCCCATGTGATAAACTCCATAAAAACAGAGTCAGAGGTGAGGCTATCTGTCTGGGAGGATAGAGATGAAGAGGGAAGGAGAGGTCAGAGAAAGAAGGCAAGCAAATTTATTACCTTTTTTCTCTCTTTGTCTTCAGGGAATATGATGCAGTTTGTATCATCTTCTGCACTGGCGGGTCAAAAGAATTGAAAAATATTTGGCTGGTTTTGTTCTCATTTTCTAACCATTCTAAACACTTCCCAGGGATACAGATGAATTAGGGCATAATTGACTGCATGTACTAGTGACTTGGTGACCTCTCACACATTTTGTTAAGTTCATGATGAAACAGTCCTCTATTTTAGCACAAACAATTAATTCAAACACAGTAATATGGTCTTAATACTGATGGAATATAAAGTAAACTGTTAATCATAACAGGATGTGTGGATACCCCAGGAAGACTGAGCATAACTTCAGCAAATGGTTCTTAGAGTTGATATGAAGAAAGCTGGGGGGGGGACGGCAGACAGAATTATAGCAATATAATGTGTTTACCTAATTAAGGAAAGTATTCCTTGAAATTAGCTACTGTAAAAGTACTCTTTATGAATTCAAATTAATTTGGAAAGGCTTTATTCACCCCTTCAAAAATATTTTCCCACCCAAGAGCAGCTAAATAATGTAGTTTGGAATGCTAAACACCAGGATGTATTAGGAAAGTAAATGCATTAAGAAGTAAATCACATAGAATTTTAATCTGAGAAAAAGCATTTTAAAAGTACACTAAATTCTAAATTTCAAGTCTTCTTAGGAGTTTATCACATGGGGGAAATTGGGTGATTAACCCATCAAAATCACATAATTGAGATTAAAACATGATTAAAATGTGATCAACACAAGAGCCATTATCCCATTATTATCTGTGAAATTATACAGAAACAGCGCAAAATGTTATTTTTGATAACATGTGAAGCATTTTTAAATGAAATAATTTATTTCAAAAGTGCTTCTCAGTGGTACTCTTTTGTTTCTAATCCCCAAAGTAATGTTCTCTGCCAGGGAACATTTCCCTATCATCTGCCTTCATTTAAAAACAAAACAAAAGACCAAGATCCTCAAGGTCTTTCCAGAAAATAATTTGTGAATTTTGGCAAGTTCTTACTAAAAAAGAGCTAAACAAAATTGTCCAGAGATTTAAATATTTATTTTAAAAAACCCCAAGAAAACAATATTGATTTGCTTTGGTAATCATGATGGGGCTAAAAAAAAAATGAATTAATTATTTTTAACTTTAGAAGGTGGCATTTTTGATCAGTTATTATATCAATTGTGTTATTGTGAAAGTGACTGTAAACTGAAGGTGTATATTCACATTTACTATATATACTCATCTATAAGTTGAGAAATTTATGTCCAAAACTTCACCCCAAAACCCCAGATGGACTTATTTATAGGTCAGAATGGTAATGCGATAACAGCTCTTTCAGATTTCCCCATGCAGTGCAGAGAGCAGTTTATTTTTCTCTTGACCCAAGCAGAACGATTCCTGGGTGACTGGTTGCTTTTAAACAAACAATTCCACCCCCCATTTTGCTGCTGTCTGGGGAATGAAGGATGAAACAAAAGCTGAAATGCTGAAGCAAAAAGCCTCAATTAGAATCCATCTTGGTCCACCACACATACACACACTGAAGGAGCCTCCAAATTTTACCTTCAACCTATCCATGGGTCATGGCAAAATCCATAATTTTGACCCCAATACCTGCCCTCGACTTATACATGAGGTCAATTTATAGTTGAGTATTTAAAGTATTTCATTCTCATATAAAAGGATAAATATTTTCAAAAGTTTCTTCCTACTACCAGAATTTATGTACCTTTAAAAAAAAAAAAAAAGATTGATGCATTGATACTTTTTTTGTTGAAAAATGGTTTTATTTGTTAGTTTTGCAAATAGTCTCCCAAATGTGTGGAGAGAGAATCTTGTATCAGTTGACACCCCCCCCCCCATTTTATGCGATATCTCAGTGATTTGTTTTAAGACACTTTCAATTTGAGGACAAGAAGATCTGCAAGCATTCTTTATATCAGTGTTGTTTCTTGACTGGGTAACACCTGGTGTGGGGAGCCGAACTTCTAGGAGGCAGGACCTCTGGAGTGGAATTTCTGGTGCACTTCCAGGTGGTGCAGGAGCGCATGCAGGCCACACGGACACGCATGTATGGCCCCAGTGACCAGCCCTCCAGCCCTGGGAAGGTCCAGGGAGAAACCCTGCCACCCGGGGAGAGGCCCTGCTGCCCGGGGAAGGTCTGGGGAGAGGCCCCATGGCCCAGAGGAATGCCCAACACAGGCCCAAGCAGTTCTCTGCAGTGGTGCTTAGCAACCTCCATGAGGGCCTAGCATCCATGGGAGGTGGGGGACCGACTGGGTGTGAGCCCCCTCCTTTGGTGTCACCCTCTTCTGGGGTGTCACCTGGTGCAGCCCACACCCCCTGCACCCCCTCCCCCCCAGTGATGCTACTGATTTATATCCTTGTCATATGATTCACACAGAGCAGGGGTTGGCAGCTGTGGAAGTGTAGAGGGCTGCATTAATTCCACCCCAAATCTTTGGAGATCTGCACCCCTCACCACACTTGCTCTTGCCCCCCCCTGAAAAAAAAACATTCTTTTTACCCTCAATTATAGATTAGGAGATAAGGGAAGCATTTTCGCCATGTTCATAGACCCAGAAGAGGCCTTTTTTAAACAGCAGGGAGTGAGAGAAATCACTTCTGGCTTCTCTTGGGCCAGAATGCCCCCAAAACATGGAAGGCATGCCCTCAAGCTCACGGAAGGGTAATTTGGGACAAAAAGTTGAAAAACATTGAAAAATTCTGTAAAACTCTTCTTGACCTCCAAATGTAGTGGAAATCCCCAGAGAGCTTTTGTGGACATTTTGGGGTGGAAATCAAGAAGAATGCAGTCCCTTGCACCTTCATTATCTAATATTCCCAAAATTTGGCATCTACCTTTTTCTAGGTAACAATGCAAGGAAACCTATTAAAAATCAGCTTCTTTCTTGTTTTAGCTCTTAAATAGTGCACCATGATGTGTCTGGAGATAGCAAATTAGTGCATTTTTTTTCTGGGGTGTTAATAAGTTAAGAATCTATGTGTATCTATTTTACACGTGATGCTACTATATGGAGACAAAGAATGGTTGTATATAAGACTAAATTTAGAGGAAGGAGGATTGAAACAACAGGTTGAGGTGCAGTTGGCACTATATTATTAGCAGAAAAAAAGGAAAGAAAAAACATGCAGAAGGATTGCAGATTAATACCCAGGAGACAAAGATAATGACTACCGAGGATTTACATGATTTTAAAGTTGGTAATGAGGACATCAAAATTGTTAAATACTTGTAATACTTAGGCTCAGTTAATAATCAAAATGGAGACAGTAGTCAAGAAAGAAGACTTGGATTCAAAACAGTAGATATGAAAGAATTAAAAATTATTTTCAAGATTCAAAACAGTAGATATGAAGAAATTAAAAATTATTTTCAAGTGCAAGGCTCTACAGCAGAGTTAGGATTTTTATGCTATGATATTTATGGTTTTTGTTTAGGATGTGAAAGCTGGACACTGAAAAAGTGGACAGGGAAAAATAAATTAATCTAAAATCTGATACTAGAGGAGAGTTTTATAGATATCAAGGATTGCCAAGAGAAAAAAAAAATTAAAAAATCAGTTTTAGAGTAAGTCAACCTCAATTTTCACTAGAAGCTGAAATGGCTAAATGTTATTATACACAACATGGGAAAACATGACTCACTAGAAATATAATGCTGGGGAAAGATGAAGGTAATACAAAAAAAGGAAGCATACATAAAAGATGGAGTGACTCAATAAAGGAAGTTATATTGCTGACATGGGTGGTAAACAGCAAAACCTTTTAGAGTTCATGGATTCATATGGTTGCTATAGGTTGAAATCACCTTGACTATATGTAAAACATACAGAGTGAGAGGGAAAGAGAAAAAAAAGGAGGGTTTTTTTGGTTTTTGTGAACTTGCTTGGAAAGCTGATAATGCTCTTTGATTGTTAGAATGCCACAAAACATCAACAATTTTAGCAGCACTTAATTTGAACCAGAGTCATCCCCAAGACTTATGGCATGATAAATAAAGATATCAATGCTTTTCATAATGTACATATTACATTTTTGTTACCATTTACTAACTGAAGCCTGGCTCCAAGCACATGAAACTGGGCTTAGGTAAATACATGTCTACACTTTGCAGAAACATTTCCTGTAGTGGTTTACTCTGGAGACCAGTGTTCGAATCTGAGCTTGGCCATGTAAACTCACTGGGTGACCATGGGCAAGAACATTCTCAGAAGATGGCAATGACAAACTCCCTCTGAAGAAACTTGTCAAGAAAACACCATTATAGGTTCACCTTAAGGTCTCCATAAGTTGGAAAGGATCATAAGAGGGTAGGTCCACTCACATGTGAGCAAACTCTCACACATACAAACTTTGTCTCACACACTAATTCAAATTCTCTCTCCCTTCCTTCCTTCCTTCCTTCCTTCCTTCCTTCCTTCCTTCCTTCCTTCCTTCCTTCCCTCCCTCCCTCCCTCTCTCTCACACACACAGACACACACACACAATACAGATCAGGTCGGACACACCTGATCTCCCATCTCAGCAACACTCAGCAGTATTGCTGAATATCTGTGGGGAAAGAGCAAGGTTTCACCCTCTCTCTCATTACTCAGTATATCACTAGGACAAAGAGAAAGCTGAAGCCTCCCTGAGCAGTGTTACTGGAGGGGAAATCTTTTAAATTAACCTTCTCCTCAGAAATTGTTGTGGCAAGAAAGGGCATGGGGATGATTTCCTTCACACTACCTTTCATTGCTAGGAATGTGTAGAACACTTGTTAATACAGTCAGCCCTCTGTATACATGGATTCCTTATCCATGATTCAATCATCCACAGCTTGCAAATATTGGAAAAAAATATGTAAATTCCAAACAACAGACCTTGATTTTGCCACTAGCTGAAAACTCTGAAAAACCTTCATTTTCTTGCAGAACAGCGAGAGAGAAAAAAATCACTGAAATTATTGCACAGCACATAAAATAAAGATCTACACTTCCTTATGCATAGCACTACTAGTTTCATCTGAGCAATAAGTTATGCAAAGAGTGTGAATTTTATCTCCTACTTCTCCGCATCCCCATTGTTTGTTTGTTTTTGTTTGTTTTGTCCAAAAGAAAAGAAATAGACACTAGCTGCTCATTTCTACCTCTCAGAGAGTGTCATAAGATGTGGCATGAATCAACACACACAGTACTTCCCCTGACACCATTTAGGCAAACTACCCATGTCATAATGAATAATAAAAAAACATTTGCAGATACTATGCAAAATGTTATAGTGCACTAACAGTTGAAGCATGTGTAGACAGATGTGGTGAGCCCAGCAAACAATTTGTAATGCCAATATACCCCTAAATTCCCATTACCAGAACTTGAAATGGTCAGAAGTCCACTTCTGTCTCTGAAAAATAGTTATTACTTGATATTAGACAATGCATAGGGGATGGCAGCAACAGCCATTTAAAAAATGAGTTAATTTTCCTGGTAGCTTCTTGTAGGAAGCCAGTTTAATGGGGAGGGGGAAAGTGATCCAGACTATCTGGAGGAGTGGAGAAGCACAAAAAAAGCTTCAAGAGACCATTGCCTTGAATCCTTTATATAGTGCCATGAGCAAATTATTCAGAGAGGACTCCCAACAATTGTAAATGATCAAGTAACAAGTTTATCTGATGCATTATTACTAAGCTCTGAAATTGTCAGCCATCTCCTCTGGCCCGATTCAACAGGTGTTACACGGACCATGTTATACCATGTTTCCAAAGCATCTATTAAAATTCACGTATATTTTAAAAATTAATAATTAGAGATGAACTTATGGAGAACAAGGGGCAGGGCAGAGTATCTGAGACATTATTCAAACCTAAAATGTAGTTCTGGGTTAAAATTCTTGATGTGTCAAAACAAAACTGTAGATTATCCCACCACTCTAATAACCCAGTTTACCTCTTCTGAATTGAAGTCTAATTCAGGAGGCAGACGGATCCTATCACAAGGCTTTTGCCACCAAAGCCACTAGGCGAGTCCAGCTCGGCTGCAGACTGGGTCCCCAGTGTGCTTCAGCAGCCTTATTTCAAAACCAGAAGCTTTCCGACTTCAAAAAATGGCCACCAAAGTTTGCCAGGGACCCAAGCTGCATCCGGGCTGGACTCACCCAGCAGCTTTGGCAGCAAAATCCTTGTGATAAGACCTAGTTGCCTCCCAAATTAGGCTTTGGAATATGAATTTGGAAGAGGTAAACTGGGTTATTAGAGTGGTGGGATAATCCCGACACTCAAAAATGTCACCTTGGTAAGGCCTCCTTCCTTCCTGCTGCACTTGTTCCCCACATGGCTCCTAATCCATTTTGGAGAACAGCTGGGATGAAGACAGCTAAGTTTGTCTGTCTACATTGTTGTTTTGTTCTTGTGTGCTTTCAAGTCATTTTTGCTTCACAGCAGCCCTAAGGCAAACCCATCATGGGGTTTTCTTGGCAAAGTTTATTCAGAGAGGGGTTACCTTTACCTTCCTCTGAGGCTGAGAGAGTGTGAATTGCCCAAGGTCACCCAGTGGCAGCTATTTGAACCCTGGTCTCCCAGTGTCCTAGTCTAACCCTCAGACCACTACACCACCCTGGCTACCTGCTTATTAAGCTTTTAAAAAGCAAATTATTCTTTAAAGTGCAGCTAGTCATGTTAAGAATGATTTGTCATGAAATTAGTTGTGCCATTTTTTTCTGCTACAGTACTAAATGTTCTTTAGATTTAATAGTTTCACTAGAACAATCATTTACAAAAGAAGTGAAGTCAACCTTAACATATGAGAACACAGAATGACTGTGCTGCCTCACTAAAAATAATTGGTATTTAACAGGACCAATATAGAAAATCATCCAAGTTTCTTTTCTTTTTCTCCCCCTCATCTTCTTCTTTCTGGACTTTCCCAGCTGTCTAGACAGGAAAAACATTGACCAAGCATTTAATCTTTTGGGATTTTTTAAAAAATGCAGTCTGAATGCTGCATAATATTTTTTTTAAAAATTGTAATAATTTTAGTATAAATATCTTTTTTCCCATCATGTTCATCATGCTCATTGTCTAATACTTATATCACAACATTCCTAATGATGGCTAACATGCAACCATAGAAAATCTTTGTGACTACAGATGAAATGTCTTGGCCAAATCAAATATGGTGCAACAGGCGAGGATTCATCTTGCAGCATTGACTCCGCTGTTCAAAATATCAACTCCTATTTTTCTTGGGTCAAGCTACTTCACCTTGAATGTGTCACAAAATGGGATTCCTCCCCAAGGCCCCCCAACTCTAGCAATTTTTTGTTGTTGTTAACTGCCTTTGAGTCATTTTTTCCAGTTCCCAGGAAGCATAATTTCCACCTAAGGAGAGGCCTTGAGACAGCTCTCATTTCTCATAGTAAGCTTCCTATTATCCTGTCAATGAAAGTTTGTTATGGAAGCTTTAGATCCCAGCAAATGTGTGTTCAGTCCCTTCTGAACTATAAAGCTATAAAGAAGGTCATTGAATTCAGGCAGTTTGGTGTCTCTTAATCTAAACTTCCCCACAAGATTTCTTTGTCTATATGTTTGTGTGCATCACTTGAGAAAACCAGAAAGCGTTAAAGCAATTAAAGTCCAAATCTCGTTAAAAATCCATAAAGGGAAACAGTGCTGATGTTTTTCCAGAACATGCACCTTCAAAATCATCTTCATTATAGCCTTACTTGCCAATGAAAAGACTAACTTCAGGGTTAGTCTAGAATTCTCAAAAGATTTTTAAAAATTAAAATTTAGAATTATAGACAGGGCAAAGGGGAATGTGAACTTTGCACCAATATTCAGGGCTTCTTCTGGTTGCAATGGAGGCAGACAGTGCTAGTGGTAGTTGTGTGTGTGTGTGTACATACTTACAATTTGCCTGTCAACTTATGGTGACCCCATGGATTTCCTAGGGTTTCCATAGACAAGGAATACTCATTGTTTTGCCAGTTCTTTCCTCCAAAATATAGCTACAGTACCTGGTAATTGTTGATGGTCTCCTATCCATGTACTATCCAGAACTAATCCTGCTTAGTTTCCATGATCCTTTATGGAGATGGTTGCTTCCTCACTGTTTTGTGACACTTGTTAACTGTAGTGGAGGTCCTCTTGGTGGTTATCTGCTGGTAGTCATTTCTCCCTGAAATAGTGTGATAAAATCTAGAATGATATCATGCCTCATAGTATTCCAGGGAGACCTCTGGGGTTTATAGTGGTAGGTGTTAGGATATGGTTACTCAGAAGAGTTCAGATCCTATGGTTCAGTGGCACAAAATGTTATTTTAAATTACCATTGCTGCCCCCTGACACAACTGTATCAAGTAAGAGTTCTGAATCGCAAGATACAAATTTCATATTCCCACCCAACAAGCTTCCAAAACTGTGATAGCTTTCAAAGGAAAATCAGTTTCTGGTACTTATTTTTTTCCTTCTCTCATGAGGTTTGTTTTTTTTTAAAAAAAAATATATTTTCAATCAATACTAATTTCATCAAAATGTAAGATTATGAGTCCCAATAAAGCTATAATCATTCTCAAGAAACTGTAGCACAAATTAGTGTCCGAAGATAGTAAAGATGCGGGATGTTCAATAGCAGTCTTTCTGCAGTTGAGTGTCTCAAAGTTCCTTGATGGATCATAGCAGAAAGCTATCACTACAACAGTTTTGCTTCTTTGTTCATGATTGTTGCTATTACTCAACAGCTGCAGTCAATTCTCCTAGCACTTTAATGCCTTTTGCTGTTCCAGTGGACTAAAGATTGTGGTATCATCTTGTTAGCAGAATCTTTTCAGACTCAGTGAGCTGGGTCAAGTAAGATAAATATTTCTTCTCTGTAGAATGATACAAATTAGTAGGTTTAGATGTTGGTATAAGGGGAATAAAAATACTCCCCTGTGTACCAACTGGAAGAAATCCATCCTGGTAAATGTACAGTATGTAGTTCTGGCCTGGATTTTTCTTCCACTTCTACAAGAATTTGGTAAGGGATTTCTTGAAAAAGAGGGTAAAATGGATTTAATGATCGTTACACTAAACTCTCCCTCTATTCTTCTTGTAGAAGGGTTTAAACCAATGATCCCTGCTATACCTACTGAAATTTATCTTAGAATCTTACATTTATTAAGCATATTTAAGGCTAGTTATAAATCAGTGTGCACGTGCCCACTTTTCTTAGCAAACCTAAATATAAGTATTTAGCTAGAAGGATTGTGAATCACAAAACTGGGATCTCTCAGACCATTCTTCTTAGTGCAACTTCCAGCACCTCCTAAAAGTCTTATGTTGAGGGTTAGAGAGCCATTCAAAATGGCATGGGACATGAATGGGATTGCTGATAGTCTTGTGAAGAAAAATATCTCAGAGTTGAATACATCATGGTTATCTTGGCTTGATTTTGGTTATCTTTGGTATCTTGGCATGATGAGAACAGAAATCTTCAAGCCTCAAGGAAATTCTTGCCTTCTGCCCATAATAAAGAAATCAAGCTGTCTCTCCCCCCCACCCCATTTCATATTTTATGCAGTTTGCAGAAAATATATTTGGATGACTTTCTTCTCCCTTTCAGTAGCTAATCACACACAGCAAACACAAAATGACAAGCTAATTTATTAAAATATACAAAGGACCCATCCATTCATGCTACCTCTTAAGAACATGAGGATATTTGCAGGTATCTTTTTTATTTTATTTTTTTAAAAAATGCACAAAAAGTCTACAAATGTGCTTTGTGTTACTAATATATGTCATGTTCTTTTATGGTGTGAACTCCCCCGACCCCTTTTCTCATATATCATATGAGAACAAACCAAGACAGGATTTATAACCCTGCTGCAGATGAACTAGCCTCAGTATAAATTACAGTTCCCTCACTTGAATGCGGTCATAAGGGTCTTTCAACTTGTGATCCAAGAGGTAGAAGTCAGTCAATTGACAGAGTCAATTGTCTGCATATAATTTAATCATATTTGGGTTGGAGGTGGGAGTAGCCTGAAATAGAGCTGTATCGTAATCCTATTTCTCTTAGCTTCACTTTCAGGAACTGCAGAGAAACCTGCTAGCATCCCAGGATTCAACAATTACAAATAGCTAGGCAGGGAATAGTTACTCTAAATTGCTACAAAGCCTGTATGTCACATATGGGACTGAAGCCTTTTCCATGTCATGAGAGGAATAGATGACACCTTGTCACATGCCATTGTTCTCTGAGCAATTGCACCCCCTTTCAACATGAACATGTTGGCTGTGGTACTAATGTAGTACATTAAGTTCTAGCTACTTCTCTGTGTTTGTCATCATTGGACAGCACCTTGCAATCAGCTTTTCCCCTTTTATGGTCACTACTCAGCAAAAAAAGGGGAATCCTAATATTTTCTGCAAAAACAATATATTTTGTGTACAGTGCACTGCTCTGTGCACAAAATGTTAGGTTTTGCAATTTTAGGAGTCAGGACAGTGTCGCTGAATTTTGTTTGCCTCTCCTTGCAATCCGGACCATTGCTTTTAGGGAGAAGCCACAATATAATAAACTGGGCATCTGTGGAGACATTTTAGGAAGCAGGTGTGACATCTAAGTTGGTGTATGGATATGGAGAACCTAGTTTACCTGGAGCAATGGAATAATAATCAGGAACACCTGACTCATTTCTGTCAACATGAACCTATTTTCCATTGTGTAAAAATAATGGCAGCCTCATGTCCCACTTGCTATAACAATGCACTGTCCCCAAGAGTAATGTCATTATTTCTTTAAAAACTACAGCCAGAAGTGTGATTATCATATTTATTAATGCCCTAAAATTAACATATCCAACTCCTTTCAGTACTAAAAAAAACCCCCCTCTTTCACTTATCCATTGGACTGAATAAAACACCTGGAGCAAGGGTAATCTGTGCAAGTTGATATTGTAACAGAAGGTACCCCTACTGTATCTCCTAGATATATTCTGGTCTGGGGCCCGTTCACAATACAGAATTATAGCATTTTTATTTCACTTTTACTGCCACAGTATTGACCTGTGGAATCCTGGGATTAACAGTTTAGGGAGGAGCATTTAGAATTCACAGCCAGAGAATTTTTCTATTGCCTCTGACCAAATTCCATGATTCCACAGAATGGAACAATGACAATTGTAAAGAAATAAGTGTGTAGTGTGAATGGGCCCCAAAATAGCTTTTTTAAAAGTTAGGGATATTCTGTATAATGCTGACTGAGATGGATGATAACAACAGTGATGACATGTAGAAATTGTAACTCAAGAATTATCAGTGTTTGGAGATGAAATGTTTTTTCTGAAAGTTTGCTATATTTGTTGTTATTTTTTAAATAATTTATTAAAATAATAATCCATTGAGAAAAGTTAAAATTTCATGAATACAATATATATCATGGAGCAAGTATGGGTCATCAGAAAATATCATCAATTGTTGAGATGATGGCAGAAGAGAGTGTTCTAAAGAATTAACAAAAGTCAAAAAGGGTAACCATTTCTCCTCAAAAGGAAAGTGACACAACGTGGGGCTTTTGATCCTGTCTGATAACTCTTCCATTAGTAAGGTTCTGGACCCTTTGCTGCCAGCTCTCTATGAGGAAGCAACCTGACTTCCAATTCTGTGCTATCTCCAACTGAGTAATAGCAAGAAGGAAATAAATTATGTCTTCATATTTTACATTCCTATTATTACCATTAAATATGGACAACGTTTGCTACCTTTGTTCTACAGAGCACACTCTGGTTGTTAATGTGCGTTTTTGTATATAAGAGAGAGCATGTGTAACATTTTTCATACTTGATTGTTTCAATGTATGAGTATTTAATTTTATTTTCATTTTATCTAATGTGAATAATCTCTATAGCACCCATTGGAAGAGGAGTAAATATATCGGAGGCTTCCTTCCTCTCAGGCAGATTCCAGGGGGTGTTGCTTGGGGACAACAGCTCCACTAAAAAGGAGCTTAAGTATGGCATCCCTCAAGGTGCCATCCTGTCCCTGATATTGTTCAGTATATATATATACATATGAAGCTGCTGGGAGAGATCATCCGGAGGCATGGGGCGGGGTGTTATTAGTATGCTGATGACACCCAGATATATTTCTCCATGCCTCGGTCATCGGCTATGACTTCAGATGGTGTCTCTCCTCTTAATGACTGTCTTAGGGTAGTAATGGGCTGGATGAGGAAAAACAGATTGAGACTGAATCCAGATAAAACATAGTGGCTCTGAAACCAGATATTGGGATACAACCTCCAGTCCTGGACGTGGTCACACTCTCTGCGAAGGACTGTTTTTGCAGTCTGGGGGTGCTCCTAGAACCATCACTCCAGATGGTTAATCAGGTAAATGCGATGGTCAGGAGTGCCAGATATCAGCTTCGGCTGATTCACCAGCTGAGCCCTTTCCTGGAGGTAAGGGATCTTGAAACTGTAGTACACGTGCTGGTGATCTCTTACTTGAATTTCTGTAATGCGCTCTACATGGGGCTCCCTCGTGCTTGTTCCGGAAACTTCAATTAGTTCAGAATATGGCAATCAGGCTAGTCTTTGGTACATCTAGAAGACACCATATTTCACTGGTTCTGAAAAGACTTCACTGGCTGCCGATTAGTTTCTGGGCTCAGTACAAGGTGTTGGTTATCACCTTTAAAGCCCTACATCGCTTGGGTCCAACCTATCTTCGGCACTGTCGCCTTCCATACAATTCCACCCGCACACTTCGGTCCTCTGGGAGAAATTTGCTTCAGCCTGTTAAAACTAGGCTGTGTACAACCTCCCAGAGGGCCTTTTCAGTAACCACTCCCAGATTATAGAATGACCTGCCAGACGAGATCTGTCAAATTACCAGCTTAGACAGCTTTAAAAAAGCTGTGAAGTCGGATCTCTTCTGACAGGCCTTTCCTGACTAGTTTCCTGGCCAAGGAGCGAGTTTATTCTCTCCCCCGCCCACTGCCACATTCATTGCTGGCGGTCTGCCTGCTATATTGCCTTTCCTTTATTGTTTAATTGTTTATTATTTATTGTTAATTTTTGCTTTAATTATTTTAATTTTTATCATGTTTAATACTATTTTAAGGGGTGGGTGGGTTTGGGAGGGTACATTGTGATATTTTATCTATGTAAGCCATTCCGATTGCTTTGGCAGAGGGGCGGGATAGAAATAATTTTCATCATCATCATTATTATTATTATTTATCCTATACGATAAAATAAATCTAGTTCTGGGATAAGATAACAGAATTTTTTTTTTAAAGTTCAGGTGGGGTGTTGTCTTTCACCCTTTGAGATCTCCAGTTTTTTTCTTTTGACAATAATGTAGAGAAATATATTATTTATTAAGGTGGGGTAAGAAAAAGAGGAAGGCAGAGATGGGAAGAAGCAGATGGCCCCATAGGAGCGATGTCTGGTTGCAATTGTGCCAGGAACGCTGCAACCACACAGCCTGCTCCCAAAGCAGGGCATCACCACGGTCCCAACGTGGATCCACCAAGAGCAGGATTATTTCCACTCCTTAAAGGTCCGGTTTTTATCCCCATAGCATGGCCTTGTAAAAACCATGCCCCCAAAATGGCCAGAAGCCTCTTTATTTGGCCCATGCATTTCAGGCCATAGAGACAGAGAGAGACCTCTAATATTATATGAGAAGTATCTAGATCTTTGAAGAAAAAATGTATTTGTAAGTGTTGTGGAGGAGGAGTTGTATGTAGGAGAATGCAGCTTAGATACAGGTTAACTATTGTGTTTTTCATCTCGTGTCATGTCAGAGTAACCCAGGTAAATAGCACTTTCAGTATTTTTTGGATGCTTCCCAAGAACTCAGAGAAATCAAGACTTATTGTATACATTTTAATGGAATGCTCCATATTTAAAATTGAGACAAAGCATTTTGAAATCAAGGAACGTATTTGTTCTAAACAGGTGTGTATCCAGCCTTATTTTTTCACTTTGGCACAGGTGGTATAAATGTATTTTGAAAACGCAATAATAGTGACTATTATTGTCATTCATTCTTCCTTTGTAAGAGGACAAGTATGAAAAATGGACTGAATTTTGGACTTAAATAGAATGAAGTGTGCACATGGACACATGCACAGGCATACATGGATACCTTTACTCTTAACTAGCTGAGATCTTGGTTATCTTAAGGCAGGTGTAGGCAACCTTTCCCCTTTAAGGGCCGAGGGGCTTCAGCTCCCAGAAGCCTCAGCCATGTTGGCCAATAGCTCCTGGGATTCTGGGAGCTGAAGTCCCTCGGCCCTTAAAGGGGAAAGGTTGCCTACCCCTGTCTTAAGGAGACCCTATCCTATATAATTCTGCTTTTTTTAAAGTTTCTTTTTTTTAATTTTTAAAATTTTTATTAAAGTATTAAAACAGCATACAAAACACCTACATAAATCACAGACTAAACAAAATAAGGAACACTATACATTATCATACAATACAATACAATACAAAAAAAAAACATTAAGACAAAACAAACAAAACAAAACAAAACACAATACACTTTTAAAAAAAGTTTCATTACTATCAAACTGAAGAAATTTGGAGTTATGAAAACTATAATAAAGCCATCTCAGTGGTTTCATCTCAGCCATGAAATTCTCTTTCCTTTGGAGTTTAGTCTAGTGCTAACATAGGTCAGCTTTTCAGTGTCAGGTGAATCTGACTCCAGTACATATTTCTTGGCTTTATAGAGTGTATTATGTCCAAACCTGGGATTATTTTACAAAATGGGCAAAATTTACATAGATATGTTTTATTTAAAATGTATGAAATTAGTGGCCCCAGGCTCTGTTTTCATCTTTGAAAACTGATTGCTTCAGCAATAAAATAAAATGGCCACCTAGCATGCTCCAATATCATTCGAACGCTCTTCTATTAAAAGAGAATTTATTTATCTATTTATTTCATTTATATACTTCTTTCACCCAATGTGGGACACGAGGCAATTCACAGAGCTAAAATAAGATCAGATAAAAGCTCACAAGAACAATAAAAACACAATTAAAAATTATCACTTCAAAACCATTAATATTTTTTAAAAAATATAAAAACATCCAAAAGCATAAAGTGAAAAACAGCACAGAGTCCTCATAATGCAGATACTCATTAAAAACCTGTTTGAACAAGAAAGTCTTCTATAAACAGAGAAGGGGCCAGCGTATCCACCTAATAAAGGAATGATCTTTTAAATGTCTATTCAGAAATTGCAGCTCAGAAAATTTAAATGCTTATTGCACTGGGAGGAAGAGAGCATTCAATTCTCCAATTTAGGTGGAGATATTTGTTATAGCCAGAATGTATATTTGTTGAATTCATGTCCTATCTTGACTTTTGTGTGCAGCAGCAGACATTGACTTAGGAGATATTGCATGTGCCTTATCCCGTCTTGTCCCTGATGGGATGCATCCACGTTTAACTGTCAATAATGGATCTTAACACATTCTCCCATGGCTGGGCAAATGCAGCCTGTATGCAGGCAATGTGCAACCTGGGCTTATCCCACAGCTTTTTAAGGACATGATTTTCCTCTACTTGAAAAGCCATGGGATAAGCCTGGGTTGCATACAGACTGCATATGTCGGGCCACTGGGTGTGGGGGGTTTTGTCCACTAAACCTGGGGGATTGTGCTTGTTTGAAAAAAGTGAAGGAAGACTCAGAGCACAGAGGAGAAGGTGAGCTTGGAGCTGTGTTTGAGGGGTTCCCCTTTACTTTTTCACTTTTTTTTTCTTTAAGGGACTTGTGGAGGGCTCTTGTTCAGAGGAAGTGAATCAGGGGTTTGCTTGGGGAAGGAGCTGGCAACCAGTAGCTCTCTAGACAACAAACAAAGCCCCAGTCTCTTGAGCTCGCTGACAGAGCTTAGTGAAAAGGCCAGGCCAAGAGGGGTCCTTTATGTGGGTGCTTAATGGGAGAGGTTTTGATGGGGAAGTCCACAGTCCTGTTTCAGTGCCTACTTAAGACTTCTCAATATAGAATGAAAGCCATTATTGCAGTAATATCAACTATTTAGAACAGGGACCGGCAACCTACGGCCCGGGGGCCAGTTAAGGCCCCGGGCCCCAGACTTACCAGTCCAGGCCGAAGGTTGCCGCTGCCGCCATGCGCCGCCGCCACCACCACCGCGCGCCGCCGTTGGGCTGTGCTTTTGCCGCTCTCCGGCCGCGCTCGCTGTGATCGCCATTTTGGAAATAAAAAAAATATAAAATAGCATTATTTTATAGCATTAGCCTGAGAGAGAGAAGTTTATTTTAAACCAACTAAAGTAACAATGGGCCTTTATAGACTGCCAGAAATTTTGCAGCTTGAGACCACTTTAACTGCTCTGGCCTAGTGCTAGAGAATCATGGGAACTGTAGTTTATTGTGGCACCAAAGCTCCTTGACCAAGAAGGCTCAATGTCTCAGAAAAAACTACAATTTCCATGCTTCCCTAGCATTGGGCCAGGGCAGTTAAAGTGGTCTCAAGCTGCATTATTTCTGGCAGTCTGTAAAGGCCCAGTATCTCCAACATTATTACTGTTTATGTTAAACTTGTGATTGTTAACAACAGAGAAAAACAAGTGAACATACAGTTTAATTTGTCTTTAAATATGTGATTTTTTTTTTAAAAAAAGAAATGTATTAGTGTGGCCTTCATAAACTAAAAATAAAATAAGGGAAAGATAATGGGAAGATGAGGATGAGAATGATGGGGGAAAGACATAGACAAAAATAGAATATGACAGTTGCAAAAACTTATGGAGACTTGCAGTACTAATAAAAGGTGACTTCCAAGATTCTGAAAACAACACACATTCTTTCTTGAATGGTGTGTTTTCATGAGTACTAACATTCCCCATAAAAACCTTGATTATATAAACTAATCGGATTAAAATGTAAACATAACATTTAAATCAAAGATAGCATTTAAATCAGAACTTGTTCAGCGTGGGCTAACTTGTATAAAATGGAGCACATCTCATCCTTCACGCACATCCTGTCATAGAATCATAAAATCATAGAGTTGGAAGAGACCACAAGGGCCATCCAGTCCAACCCCTGCCATGCAGGAACTGAAAATCAAAGGAAGCCCAACAAGATGGCCATCCAGCCTCTGCTTAAAAACCTCTAAGGAATGAGACTCCTCCACTCTCTGAGGGAGTGTGTTCCACTGTTGAACAGCCCTTACTGTCA
>CM034701.1:252119507-252131703 GCA_020142125.1 Phrynosoma platyrhinos
CCGCCGCCGCTGCACAGAAGGGTGGCCGGTACCATTTGTTCTGCGGACCGGTACCAGGCTGCGGACCGGTGGTTGGGGACCACTGGGCTATGGTAAAAAAGGTTACATATGAGATCAACCCTACATACGTCCCTATTGATTTTGCTATAATTACAGCAAATCTTTCCTGATGAGGTACCAGGGAGCTTAGGGAAAATAAGTAGTCCTAAAGTGATCCTTACAATCAATTACCATTACTGCTTGGCTTTGAACTTCGTGTGATATTGGGCATTTGGGAAAAGGAAGGCTTTGACATCTGGATTTCCCCCCACTGTGTTTTATCTTCTGTTCATATTACATTTCGTTTTGTGACTATATTCAAAGGTGGGAGGGATATTGCAAAGTGAACCAAAATGCTGTCTTTTCCTATCACAAATGTGGTCAAACCTCAACTTGTTTCCCCTTTGATATTCTGTATGAGTTAGTATTTGGCAAAATCCTTACTTCCTAAAAGATAACATTTTGCAATAGAGTTACTATAATTGTAGCTGTCCTGGCAGGAAAATAAGATAAAAATAGCACTGGAACTTTTTAGTACCTCTACAAGAGTTGATGGTCTCAAGAAGGCACTATCATGATGCAATGAAAACAGGGGGAATGAATGTTTTCCTGCCAACACTAATTCTCTTGTTATCTCTTCCTCATCATTGTTTAATTCTTTCAAGTGTAGGCTTCAAAATAAGTTGCATTTATAGGCATGGGGCAGGAATTTGTTCACTATGCATTTTAATACAAGCTTGACATATTTGTTTCTTGAACCAATACATAAACTAAAGTGCAGCTGTCCTTTGTTTATCTGCTTCTAATATTTTAATGTCAAGTGTCTCTTTGCAAGCTTGAAAAGGCTTTGTGGGAACCATCGAAGCAAGATATTTAGTAAGGAAACAAGAGGGGAAAGAAAAATATCTGGGGCGGGGGGGGGTGTTAGCAAAATTCTGCAGATGCTCTGCAGGCTACTAGTCTTCAGATTTAGAGGTTAGCACTGAGACTTCTTTTCTGGTGATCCTTTTACCAGAAAGTTACTCATTCAAAGGTGTTATATAACTTGTTACAATATGCAGTCCTTCTTCCACTGCCACTACAGTTGTTGTTGTTGTGATGCTGCCTTTTTCCCAGTTTGGAACTTACAGTGGTTTTCAATAGTTAAAAGAGACATAGGGCCTAAGCAGACTGCCAGAAATAGTGCACTTTAAATTGAGGCACTGCCCTGGCTCAGTGCTAGGGAATCATGGGAACTGTAATTTATTGTGGCACCAGAGCTCTCTGACAGAGAAGGCTCAATGCCTCAGAAAAAAATACAATTCCCATGATTCCCTAGCACTGAGCCAGGGCAGTGCCTCAATTTAATGTGCACTGTTTCTGGCAGTCTGCTTAGGCCCATAGTTTAAAATTCACAGTATACGAAAGTTGAGGGGCAATTAATTTTGATACAATTAAACCTGTTAACTGCATAAGCCATTTAATCAACAACAGTAAAATTCCAGCACATTATACAAAATATTAGTTCTCAAAGGCCTGCCAGAATCATCCAGAGAATGATACCCAGAAGGCTTTACAGCAATCATTTATCAAGGCCTCTAGTGTGGAAAGACAACTTTTTCATTTTAAGAATAACATTTTTGGACTATTATATTTGACCCATTGGCACATAAGATCACAATATAATGAACAGACTCTGAGACATTATGAGTCAGGTAACTAGCTGGATTGAGCCAAGTGAAACATCACAAATAAAAACAGAAATTAAGAGTCCGAGAGACCTCTTTTGGGAATATTCACACCTCATAGGGCTTTCTTACAGGTAGCTGTGATACAAAGACTTCTTGGCTGTTTCTTATTTTAGACATTTTCATGCAGGTTTGTCCATTAAGAATTCAGATTAACCACCTTTTCAGTCTCAGACTTTCTAGTGTATGCTTTTGTGGATTAGAGTTATGTGTATGTAAGTTCTTGTGGTGAGAACAAAAATATAACAGGTGCAGAAATTGTTTTTAAATTAAGTGTTTATAGTGTCTAATAATAATAAAAAAGTTATTTTGGTAAATGTTATTTATAAATAAATAAATAAAATTTTTATTTGTATCCCACTTTTCTACTATCTACTATGAACATTAATGGAGTAAGTAAATGGATAATAATAATAATAATAATAATAATAATAATAATAATAATAATACATTTATTTACTCTGTTAAGATTCATACATAACTACAGCAGATACTTAGCAGCTCTTTAGCTGAAGGTTTTGTTGCTGTTTTCTGCCAGAAACAACGGCAATAATCCCATCATCCTTTACCTACCTGCAGAGAGATACTTTCCATTAGCTCCACAGGGCTTTAGAAGTTATGACCAGCTTAGCATTGTGCCTGGAAATAGGCTGGCAGCAGTGGAGCTCTTGCAGCAAGGGAGTTGTGTGTTCCCTGTAACCAGCCATGGTTAACAATCTGGCTGCCGCTCTTTGGAACAGTCTGAACACTCTTCAAAGGCAGCCACATGTAGAACACATGTAACAGAATGTAACTAAGACATGTGTCACCATGACCAGGTTTAATGTCTAAAGGAATAGACACAGTTGGCACACAAACTTTAACTGTGCAAATGGAAAGGGATCTTGTAGCACCTTTGACACTAACTGAGAAAAAAAAAATTGGTAACATAAGCTTTTGTAAACTCATCTTGCATCCACACTGCAGAAATAATCCAGTTTGACACCACTTTAATTGTCATGGCTGAATGTTATGGAATTCTGGGAACTGTAGTTTGTTGTGGCACCATTGCTTCCTGACAGAGAAGCTAAATGTCTCACAAAACTACAGTTCCCAGAATTGCATAGCATTGAGCCATAGCTTATAAACTGATGTCAAACTAGATTATGTCTCCAGTTCAGAGGTAGTCGTTGTCTATTTCACAAGATGCATCTGATGACCTAAACTTTGTCTAAAAAAAAGCTTATGCTACCAAGTTCTTTCTCTCAGGATGCATCTGCACTGCAAATATAATCCAGAGTGACACTACTTCAACAGCTGTGGCTCAGTGCTATGGAATTTTGGAAATTACAGTTTGTTGTGGCACTAGAGCACTCTGACAGAGAAGACTAAATGTCTCACAAAACTACAGTTTCCAGACTTCCATATCATTGAGCCATGGCTTGGTGGTGCAGTGGTTAAATGCCTGTACTGCAGCCACTCATTCACAAACCATAAGGTTGTGAACTCAGTACCAGCCAGGGGCTCAGGCTCAACTCAGGCTTGCATCCTTCTGTAGGTCACTAAAATTAGTACCCAACTTGTTGGGGGCAATTAGTTTACACATTGTAAACTGCTAAGGGAGTGCTTACGTGCACTGATAAATGGTATAGAAATGTACTTGCTATTGCTATTTAAAATGGTGTCAAACTGGATTATTTCTGCAGTGTGGATGCAGCCTTAGTTAGTCCCAAAGTTACTTCAAGATCCCTTTGCATACTGTTCCAGTCTAGCACAGTTAAGACTTTGTAGTCTACCACTGTACAAAAGAACTCAAGTTTCCAGGCTCAGGGTTGAATCCAGGAGCACCTGCATACCTGGCATCTTCAGGAAGAGTAGCTATATCCAGCAAGGGCTGGATCCCTATTTCCTGATCTGCCTTTTGAATGACCAAGAACACCTGTCTTCATCTCAGTTTCATTTTGTTCATCCTCATTGGAACCATCATTGAGGAAAGCCACAGGTATAGGACCAAAACAGATTCCTTGGAATGAAGTGGAAAAGAGAAATACTGCCCACATAATGATGGCCCAAGACCTCAAAACTCTAGACATTCTCTTCCAGTGGCTTCATATATATATATATGTAATAGCATGGGAGAAAGAACCTCACTGATCAAATACAGTGTTGCTGTTTTTTTTTAAACATTGCTTTTCTTTTGCTTCTTTTTTTCTGAGGTGGGAAAATAAGACTTTTAACTGTGTTTATTTAATTTAATGATTTGATCATTGGACTCAGACTCTGGGGCCCAGGGTTCAAATCTCAACTCAGCCATGGAAACTTACTGGGAAAGTCACACTCTCTCAGCTTCAGAGGATGGCAATGGCAAACCTCCTCTGAAAAAACTTGCCAAGAAAACCCACTGCCTTAGTCAGAAATGACTTGAAGGCACACAATAACAACAAAAGCTCATTGTTTATGCTCAAAACATTTTTATAAATGCTGGGAAATGCTCATAAGTCTTTTCTTTAAAGATAGGTGAGAAGCATTATGCTTCACACACTCCAAAATGCAGTATTCCCTATTGTTATGTTACTTTTGAAATGCACCTTTGGAATGTAACTGTTTTTCTTGTAACCTCATTAATTCCACATGCTGGCTTCTTTAGAAGGCAAGAGTCAAGTTCTGAAATTTGTTCCTGCCACACCATGATTAAAAACACTGGAGTATTGTCTATGGGTGGAGTGACAGCCCAGTTGGCATCCTTAGTAGACATGTAAAGGGAGAGTAGATCCACTTTTAAAAGATCCTTCAGTTTGTCCTGTACGTTAATCCTAGCTCCTTAGTTCACAGTACAGATTTTTATCCTGCCACTCATTTTACCACTGAGCAATATTTATTCACCCATATAATGCTCACAGTTGTTATACCATATTGGCATTGACAGTGTGTGAAAAAGGTGCAGACCACCCAAATCCTTGGAGCTTATGCTGCCTTTGCTGTTTCTGAATAAATTACACTTTGTGACATGATGCCTGAAAATTCATGGTGTGTGAGCCAAGCATTTGGGAAGGTACCTGTGCTCTGCTGATAGTTTAGGGACAAACTCAGATGCTGATTAATGAGTGAATATTTACAGATCCACATTACTCTCCAGAAGCTGATTAGAAGGTCTCTGACTCACCATAAAACCTGCTTGAGAGCAACTTGTATGTAATTGTGACCTATCTAGTGGAGCCAAGATCAGCTAATGAGCCTTAAGATATTATTCATAGGTTGGAGTGCCCAGTTAGAGTTCATTAAAAGCATTTATGCTCTGCCAAAAATATTGTTATCGTCATAAGCATCCCTTTGCAGAATTACTGTACTGTCTCTGAAAACTGCATGCAGCTCTTCAGGTCTAATTTTAGCTTTTAATTCATTTTTTAATGTGTGTGTTTTCCCTCCCTTCTTTTTTGATATTATTTGACAAAAAGTCTTCAGGCCAAAATACTTGAAGCAGCACAAGTATATAAACATAAGAAGTTATTGACTACAGAAAATTGTTCTTTTTTCTGGGTTGCTATAGAACACTGGGTCAAGGATAATAGATGGAAGTTAATTGAACGGAAGAAGTACATCATACCCCCCCCAACAATAAATTAACTGTCCATTTACTATTATGCAGAGATGATTCTGCAAAAGCACTGCAAGGAGAAATCAAGGGACATTTTTAAATATCTGCATTCATATAATGTGACAGTTATGAGAAAAAGTAATAGGAATAACATTTTTAAATAGAGTATCAGATGGTGGTTGATAGCTTATTACTGCAATGTTGTTGTTGTTTAGCTTTGTAAACAAAAAAAGTTAATTTGTTGAATGTAAGGAATAAATATGTTGTGCTTGGATGTCTTCTAGAAAATGCAGTTGACCATATTTAAAAGGCATTTTGAAAGATTGAAGTTGAAGGTCAATATTTATCCTTATTATAGTGTCTCCTTTTCTGGCAATGGTTTTTTGTTTTGTTTTTAATATCAGAGCAGCAAGTACTTCTTTTTGCAGTGTCAACTGGCCCTCAGAGTGCAAAACAAAAATATAACATGTATACAAAAAAAGGACTTTCATTTGTAAGCCACACAATTTGATGCACTGAAGGGAGGGGCACTTGGGTGCACATGTCAGCCATACCCACAGCATCCCTATATATCTGACTGTTCTTTAGAATGCATGGAATATGCAAAGGATGTGTCAGCACATTCAGCTCAACAGAGTTCCCATGATCAGAAACCCTGCTTTGTTGTGGTTTCCCATCTGTAAGCATCTATGGGGAGGGTTTTCACGCATGCCATATGCCTCCCCATGGGCAGATGAACACTTGCATAGAGCTACACTGCTGAAGTTCTGAATTTAATGTTGGAGGAATGCCACTGAATGCCTTAATGTCAGGATTTGTTTCGTTTTGGTGAGACAGTCCTACAGTGATATTAGTAACAAATTTTATAGTTTATATTAGGTTAGGTGTACATGAGATATATATTTATTAGCAGATTCTACAATATTTTGAACACAGACAGTTTGTCATCCCTCATAAAAAATTTGGACAGTCAGAGATGAAAAGAAGAGAGGGTGAGAAGCTTAACTGGGCTTGAATGCATATTTAACTGAAAAAATTAAAGTGAGATTTTTTTTTCCTGTAAAAAGCCTACACATTTTTGGTAAAGGGGTGGAATTGTTAATAGGTGAACACTTACATTTATGATAGAGACAGAAACAGATTGATTTGACCATCTTTAGTTGTAAGGAACAGGTTTTGTGGTGGAGTGTGGTGGAGTCTCCTTTTTTGGAGACTTTTAAACAGAGGTTGGATGGCCATCTGTTGGGGTGCTTTGATTGTGAACTCTATAATTCTATGCAAACACTACTATCTCCTGGCTGAAACCCTGTAGAGTTACTGTCACTCACTGGATACCATGTTGATGCAGTGGATTGGCATGAATTGGCATAATGCAGCTTCCTATGCTCCTGTGCTACAGAGTAGAACAAAGAAACCAATCAAAACACTAGGTTCTGGAGACAAAACCTGTCCATCTCTCAAAATCAATATACAATTAACATAGGTGTGTGCACCTGAGTTGGTGTAGAAGGGTGATGCTGCAAATACCATATATGTTCAACTATACGTCAACATCATGTATAAGTAGGGGCAGGTTTTGTTGCCAAAATTAGGATTTTATTGTGACCCTTGGATAGTTCAAGGGCAAAATTTAAGGGCATGTAACATAGGATTTAAAGGAAGAAGCAAAGGAAAATGATTCCAAAGAACTTTAAAAATTCTGGTAGGCATAATCGTTTGTGTTCACCTTGAAGGCTGCATGGATGAGAAGGGAACCATGGTAAATCATAGCTGTATGGTGTGTGGAAGAGGCAACCAGGCACAGGTGGGGCCAAGAAAATGCATACATAAGGAAAAAGATGAAATGACAAAGCAACTACATTAGCAGTGATTATAGCTTTAACTTTAATGTGATAACTTTGCCTGATTTTAACCCAGAAATTCAAATCTTATTCTTATTTGTCTTATTCAAATCCGATTCCTCTCAGTGGTCCTTTGAGAGAAAGTGCCAGATAGCTGCTGCCACCACCATATCACCCAGGCATTCAAATGGGAAGAAGCAGTGCTGCGGTGGAGAGAGTAGAGAGAGGAGTTGGTGCTTGTTTCAGGTACACCTAGGACAAATTAAGCTCTTAATTTTTGCCATTCTACTCAGAGAAGAGGATGGTTCCTTTTCCGCCTGGTAAGAGTTAAAGTACAGTACTTACTTTGGGCCTTTGCAGACTGCCAGACATAGTGCAAATTGAGGCCACTTTAACTGCCCTGACTCAGTGCTAGGGAATCATGGGAACTGTAGTTTATTGTGGCACCAGAGACAGAGAAGGCTCAATGTCCCAGAAAAAAAAATTCCCATGATTTGCACTATTTCTGGTAGTCTGTAAAGGACAAGTAGATAAGTCATCCTACATTTTTGGAGGGGAATCAATTTTTTGACTCTGTGTCAGCCTGATAAACTATGGAACTACAATGTTCAAAGTGTCCAATCAGCTATGTATGGCAGCACACCAACATAACAAACCATACTTTTTGCTTCTTTCAAGGGACCACAGAAACAGGGCTTCTAGAAAGTCAAAATAATTGGCATTACAACTTGTAATGTAGGCATGGTCTAGCAATATAGTCAATATCTTTATAACCATCAGTAGTATGTACCAAAGTTTTAGCTCCCCTGCCCCCCAAAATAAAATAAAATATATCCCTGGAATAATGGGTGTGATCATGTAGTATGTATGATATTGTAAATGGCACTGGGACAATAAATTAATGGCTGTTGGCTATAAGTGAATGTTAATTCAAAATATTCTAAGAGGAATAAATAATCCCCCTACACTGATAATACTATATTTTCATTTTGCTTTAGAGCCATTAATATAGTGTGGTATAGCATTTATTTTAAATTCATTAGAAAAACACTAGTAATATTTTTCCACATTTATAGAAAAGTAACATATAGAAATAACAGCTTCATTTATATAAATCCTCATACTGCTCTATGCACTCTCTAAGTGGTTTACAACCATAAGCTAATTTGCCCCAACAAGCTGGGTACTCATTTTAGCGACCTCAGAAGGATGCAAGCCTGAGTCAAGCCTGAGCCCTGGCTGGTATTGAACTCACAGCCTTGTGGTTTTGAGTGAGTGAATGCAGTACATGCATTTAACCATTGCACTACCTGGGCTCCTTGAACAAAGATCATAGCAACCACTTGAAAATGTGTGAAGAGGAGTTTCCGTTCAGCTGGACATGATAGTTATTTTAAGGCAAAGGAAAGAACTGTAAAACATCTCAAAAGAACTCAATTTAAATTGACTGGATGCTTGCATGTGTGCAATACAGGTTGCTACTGGACTCTTTCAGGAAATGCAACTTTCTAACAGGCAGTGAGATGTATTGGAAAGAATCAATCTTTTTCTGCCCTTAAGATTACAAGTTTTGTGTAGAAACAAAAATCTGTATCAGCTATTAGATCAAAATGGCCACAATAGTTGTAATGATGTTACTTCAGAAGCTTAAACAAAAATCAATTTTTACCCTCTTGTCACACATACAAACCAGGTATATAATTTCCCTTTATTACTATTCTGAAGTTATGTATGATGATACGCACAAAATGTATCCTACTATTCTGTTCTGTTCTCTAACAGCATTGCTTTGGCCTTGTTCACTCTTTGAGATGCTTTCTTCTAAGGCCAAGGATCCTTAGATTATAATGTCCATTTCCTGCTCCACAAGTTGCACAGATGAATTCTTTCCTCAGTGTGAAAATTAATGTAATGCTTTCTGATCCTATAAGATGCATCTAGTCAGCACAGTGTTGTGCAAGAAATGGTTGGTGCCATATAGTAAAGAATGCAGTGGCCTCTTGGTATCTGCTGGGTTTGTGTTTCAGGACTCCCAGTGAATACCAAAATCCATGGATGCTTTAAAAATTGAAAGAGCTGTTAATTCATTTTTGTCTTCTAATGACATATTTTTGGTCAACAATTTTGTTTTATCATGACTGATTTTAAATCCAGAAAATGCCTCTGAAGACCTTAATTCCCTCCCCAAAAGCTTTTGCCAAATCAAATGGATTTTGTGTCATCATCACAAGATCAATTTATTCTGTTCTTTTTTTTTTACTTTGGTGCTACAAATTCTATCATCTTGTTTGACATCTTTCAATAGGTTTTCCAATGCCAAAGTGAATAACAAAGGTGAGAGGGGATAACTTTGTTCCATTTACCAAAATCTGTGCCTTTCAAACTGAATATATTATCTTGATTGTTCAAAATAATATTTTCTCCAAAGTCTATTCTCTCCAATACTTGAAATAAGTAATTCCAAAATAAATGATCAGATATTTTCTCTGCATCTAGAAAAATCAAAAGAGCCTTTTTATCATTATGATGTTTAAAATATTCTGTGTTATCAAGAACAGTTCTTACCTTGATCCTTAATTGTCTTTTTGGCTAAAATTCACTCTGATCCTCATATCAAAGATCCAATATCTCTGAGATAATATTTTCTCAGTCTGCTTTCCAAAATAATAGTAAATATCTTATAGTCACTGTTTAGTAGTGGTATAAATCTGTAATTCATTGTTAATGTCTCATCTGTGTCTTTATGAACCACTGTAATATAGGCATGCAAAATGCTTGTATAAAGAAGGGACCAGGCACACTACTCTATGAGAGCCCTGGTGGCGCCGTGGTTAAATGCCTGTATTGCACCCACTCACTCATAGACCACAAGGTTGCAAGTTCAATACTAGCCAGGGCTCAGGCTAGACTCAGGCCTGCATCCTTCCGAGGTCGCTAAAATGAGTTGGGGGGCAATGAGCTTACAGTTGTAAACTGCTTAGACATCCCATAATGCGATATGAAGAGGTATATAAATGAAGCTGCTTTGCTTTTTGCTTTTTAATCTATCCATTTCAGTGATGTCGTATATTTTTAACATCCATTCTTTTATTATTGGGATCTTTTCCGTTTTCCAAAATTGTGAGAAGATCATTCTTGCAGCTGTAATTAAATGAAATAATACCCTTCCACATTTTTATCCATTTCAGAATCAACACTATTCAATAAAAACAATTCTAGTTTATATTCTATATTAATTTGAAAAATATCTTCTAATACTTTGTGTATTTTAACCAGAATTTTTAAAACTCTTTTACAACTCGACCAAATATGAAAAAAAGTTCTCTTTTCTTTTGCACACTTCCAACATGTATTATCTATGCCATACATCTTCGAAAGTCCGTCTGGACTAAGCTTTGGGATGATAAAAGAGGTGACCAGTTATATCACTCATCTGCATCTCAGGTAACTGGTTGATTGCATGTTCACATCTCTACCCCTTGTCACTGGGGCATATTGAATCGGTGTTGGCCCCGCAATGGCAATACCGCAAAACTCCCAGTACCCCCGGGTCCTCATTGGACTTCTGATCCAGTGCTATGCAGCCCTGGAAGCCACATCCATCAGATCCAGGACCTATGCTATTGCCCCTGGAAAGTTGTGACACCACAGCCTTTATCTCCAACTAGAGGCTAGGAAGAGCTGAGCTAGAATGGCACCATCCTTGTGTGCCACATGGGCTTAAATAGGCCCCCAGACCAATCGGATATGAGGGAAGGATGTTCCACCCCTTCCGGCCCCTCCACCAGTCACAGGCACTGCTTGCCTGTGTTGCCAACCAATTTGGTGGCACCTCCGCCCCTGGCATGCACTGAGAAATGTAGTCCCAGCACCAGGACAGGAAGTAATGCCTTTTATAGCCCCCGTTGGTCAATCCCAGCTTGGCTAGCCTGGTGGAAAACCTGCCGGGGCTCTGCCAGGACTGAGATGTCCCCCAGCCAGTGGCTTTCTCCCCCTCAGCGGCAACAAGGCTGGCCCAGTGAGTCAGGCAGCTTTATTTTCCACTGGTGAACAAAGTGTAGACCCAAGCTTCAAAATTTGTCTTCAAAGAAAGTTTTTTGGCAGGGCATGACAGCTTGCTGTTCAATAGTGGGGAGGGAAAAATAGCTTGGCTTCCCAAACCCTTTCAGATGCTTAAAGGCACTATTTGGATCCCATTGTGGTATGTCATTTATTTACTTTCATAGCCTGCAGCAGTTTTATATAACAGTGTATACCAATTTTTGCAGGAATTGCTACATTGTGTGTTGGGCATCAAAATGACCTGAGGCCATGTAATGTTCAGAAAATACTTAGTTTCAAACACTGAGCTCCAGCTTCAGTTCCAGCAGTCATATGAATAGTTTTGTTTATTACATTGTCTGTGACGATGAGTTGTTTGAGGGAGACACAGAGAAAGTATACTGTCTAGCTGTGCATTACAGTTTGGGGCAACAGTGATGTTAACAGTTCTGGTTAAATGTGCATATCCTTACCACTGGATTTTAATCGAGGCAGGATGAATATGTATTCTCATGTGTTTTCTGGGTGGTTGTGTATAACTGCCTATGATCTACTTCTCAGTGTGGACTAGAAATGGGAAAAATATTTGATTTTTATTTTTAAGAAATGGTTAAAATGTGATTCTTGAGTTTCAGTCGTGGACTGGCAAGAATCTTGACAGTTTGGGACTTAGTCTGTACATGTCTGCATTTTTGGCAGAAAACCGAATTTCTGCACATAAAATTATATTTCTATTACTTTTTGCAAAGAAAATAGATGTTTTCTGAGCATGTTAGTGTTTTCTGCACCAAAAGGGAAAAAAATGTGCAAATTTTGAACAAAATGCTGCATACTATAGCAAGAGTGCTATAGCTTTTGATACAATTGGTTCAAACTGAGATTTAGGTTTGTATGACTGAGAATGCTCCTTCATACAAAATAAATATAAAAAATACCCAGTTCTTGCTCAATAGAAATATATCAGGATTTTTTTT
>CM034701.1:252131803-252155256 GCA_020142125.1 Phrynosoma platyrhinos
GTGCTTTGTGCCGTCTGCTTGGCCCCTTATAGCTATCAGCTCAGGAAAGAATTATCCTTATTTTTGGTGTGTTTGTTATTTAGCACCATACAGTCAATTTCAGCAAGATAGATTTAATACAAAGTTCCAGGTATGATTGATTTTTCATAAGGGGAAGGAGGCAGACAATGTTGAGTAATCTTCTTACTATGAATCTGAGATAGTCTGAAATAAATATTTCAGCTTAGTTCTTGAGGGGACTGGTGACATCTGATCTTCCTGACTAAATAAATGTGGGCTGTAGTCCCACAGTTAACCATAACATGCTCCATAGTCAGATCCTTAGGACTTTTCTATGGCTTGTTCCAAATTTGACAGCCTCCAAAATGAACCCTCACTAATTTCAGTGAGAGAATTTAGCACAAACTAAGCATGGTTACTCAGAGATAACCTCACTGAGTTCAGTAGAATTTACTTATATTGAAGAATGTAGCTCTGGAAGTTCAATTAAAGGAATAGACACTGTCTAGATAAATAGGAATTTATCTAAACCTTATGTATTAAATTTACTGGAAGCTACATGCCATCCATCCATTCATCATCAAGCTCTTCAAAATTTCATTGATTCGCCATTAGATACTAAAGGCTGCAAGCCTAAATACATTTACAGTGTACAGTGCAAGTTTCACTCAATTTAGAGTACCTGGTGCTGAGCAAGCATGCTTAAGCTTAAGGCACAAGTTTGATTCTGTTGTTTTCCCAAAACCCCAAAGCAGCTTTTTTTTTTTATAAATTGGTAGAATGGCAAAAAATGTTCTTCCCGTCTGTTTCCAGCAAGCATGTACATTATAGAAGATAGAGCCAGTGCGCTTGAGAGGGGGGGGGGTCTATTTCTTTGCCTGGGATAGTAGACAGAAGTCTTTATCTATGGTTTGTTTATTCATTTTGTAGCCCAGCTTTCTTCTTCCAAAATATTGTGCAAAGTCAGTGTTTGGGTAAATAATACTAACTTTTGGATAACAAGGCAACATGTTTTCTAATGATCTTTCTGAATTAAACTGAAAGTCTGTCAATTCTATCTCCCAGCAGTGATCAGACAAAATTACAAGGAAGTAAATAAGCTTTCTCATAAGCTTAGTGTCATTTAAAGTGTGAGCTGCTTTAGTTCCAATTTTGGAGTGAAATCATGAAATAAATAAGGCACAGTGTAAAAATCTATCTTCTCTTTAGCTTTGTTTGTAAATATGGATAAGATTATTTTTGGTAGATTTTGATAGAAAATATCCTTATCAGCACAAATCAAGTGGATGCTGCTTCATTGTATGACATAACTTGCAGTTCTCTTGGGTAGTTTAACCATTTCAAAATATGGAATTCAATTTGTCTTTTTAGATTAAATATCATTTCAACATATATAGATATTAAAATATTACTGTGGGAGGGTTTTTAAAATGAAAGTCACAGATTAGGATTGGAATGGGGGGGAAATGATGTGAAAAGCATGACCATGTAAATCGGGGTATACAGTGGTCCCTCCACATCTGCTAGGGTTAGGGGCACAGGATCCCCTTGAATATGTAAAAATCACAAATAACAAAAACACTATGTTTTTACCTGAGAGAAGACCTCTCTAGGAATCTCTAGGTCCTCCAGTGCAACTCTGTGATAAACATCTGCTAGACATTGACCATAGAATTGTGTTGGGGGAGCTGCAAATCCTTAATCGAGTGTTCTCTCTAGGCATCTCTAGGTCCGTCAGTGTGACGTTTGGTTAAAGTTGACCATAGAGTTGTACTGGAGGACCTATGTATTCGTAGAGAGAACATACTAATACAGTCAGTGAATAATCAAATCCGCAAAAGTCAATTCTGCAAATGTGGAGGGACAACTGCAATTCCTAGACTCTTCCATTCCTATGTGGTGTTTTTCATTTTCTCATTTATTTTTTGTTGTTGTTCTTAATATCTGGCAACTCTGGATAGATATATTTGAGAGGTTGTTACATATTGTGTGTGATGACTTCACTATTGAGTAACATTGATCTCTTCTTGAGTATTGCATATAGGAAAATAATAATAATAAAAAGGACAGAATTGGTTGTAACATTCCCGGAATGAAATGAGTTTTAAAGGAAGAAGGATGGCTTGCCTCTGGAGTGGAAATGAGAACCTCTGTAATTTACTTGGTGTTTCTTTATAAAAATAAATAGTTGAAATAAAGGACTGGCTGTTAAGCAGCTACTGATTTAACTTGCTAACATCAAGAAAAACTGGAGGATTTCTTTTTCTAATTGGGTGAAAGAATTAACACAATTTTGAGTGCAGAGATGATTAAAAATTGATTTGTAATTATGAGATTTCTAACAAGTGAGCAGTGATGAATTGCCTCCCAGGGATGGAGGCATGTTTGTTTTCCTGTAGAATAAGTAGACATCTGTAGCATTTTTAAAAAAAGGTTCCTCAGTTTCAGTTTTTGCTGAAAAAGCAGATATATTTCTACTCTTGCTTAAAAGAAGTCATTTAGTGGAAGTTGAATGGTTACAGACTGAATACACAGTCATATTTCTGAAATGAAATATAGGAATGCATTGTTTTATAGCCCATTACAAAACATTACTGAAGATACAATTGCTTGTATGTAAATGGTCTTAACATTTTAGCTGCTAAGAGAATTGCCCTCTCTGTACACATCGTTTATATTTTAAGTTCCAGCACTGATCTGGGAATTTTCTTTTTGTTTTTTGTGAGCCATCTGTCTCTTTTTAAGTGTTAAAAGAGACATCAATAACAATAATGGGGGGGAAAAAACCCAATGTTACTTTGACTCGTTTCATGATTGTTTTATGAACTCCTTGCTGTTTTCTATTGCTGACTATAGATGCAGAGATAGCACAAAGTTGGTCACTTCTCTACCATTTTTTAAATTTTATTCCTTTCTGTACTCTCAGAAAAATGTTCTGCAGAGATTGAGGGATGTCCTGGGTGCAGAAATTGGAAGGGGGAACTTTAGTGGTGGGGTGATAGCAAAATTATTGCTTAGGGAGGGGGTAGGCCAGGAATGTCCACTGGTACAAAATTAAGATCCAGACCAAAATTGGCAACATATGAGTGTGCATAGATACATAAAGATATATCACTGAATACCAAAGTCAGAATTGCCCATGCTATGGAAGTAGCATGGATTGTCCTGTACTATAGCTTGGACAGTCTTGACTTTGGTTTTGACTCTCTGTATGGAAGTACTTCCATAGTTTTTGTACAGCTGTGAGAACTGGACAGTGAAGAAAGCTGACAGGAGCAAAAAAACAAAAACAAAAAAACAACCCAACAATATCCTAATTTAAATTGTGGTGGTGGAGTGGATACCATGGACTGCCAAAAAGACAAATTAATGGGTTCCAAAACAAATCAAATCTGAACTCTGCCTAGAAACCAAACTGACCAAACTAAGACTATTGCACTTTGGCCATATCATGAGATGACACAACATATTACTTGATATATCTTATAAGAAAATCTTGAGAGCTGAAATTATTAAATGGTAGATGTGCTGAAAATGATTAAATTACATTGCCGCTGGATAGATTCAATCAAGGAAGCCCTGGTTTCGAGTTTGAAGGACCTGAGCAGGGCTGTGAAGTCATAGGCTTTCATGGCCGGCATCCATAGTTTTTTTGTGGGGGTTTTTTTGGGCTGTGTGGCCATGTTCTATAAGAGTTTCTTTCTGACGTTTCGCCAGCATCTGTGTAGCTCTGAAGATGCTAGCCACAGATGCTGGCGAAACGTCAGAAAGAAACTCTTCTAGAACATGGCCACATAGCCCGAAAAAACCCACAAAAAAAACTGAGCAGGGCTGTTTGTAGGACCTATCTTGGAGGTCTCTCATTGATAGGGTTGCCATAAATCAGAGCCAACTTGATGCAATTAACAAAAACAATGGAATCTATATATGGCACAGACAAGTGATTAAAACTTAAGGAGACCTACCCCTTCATTTGATCTTACTTCTCAATCAAATCTTTGAGGCAAGCTTCTGCAACCTTCATGAAATGCTCATGAAAATCACAGTGTTTCAGTTGAAAGGAGGACTGAAGAAATGGATGAGATTGATTTCTGCCTCTCTTCCGCATCACACACATTCTAACTTTAAAAAAAGAGAATGAGTTTGTTAAATTGCTCTATGTATCTTTTGAGAATGGCAGTACAGAGAATGTGATACAAATTAAAAGAGCTAGGAGATATATGTACTGTACATACTCATGTGTAAGTCTAGTAATTTTAGTTAAAAATTGACTCCAAAAACCTGAGTCGACTTATCCACAGGTCAATGTAAATACCATACTCTTTTAACTCCTACCAAAAAAAAAAAAAAAAAAAAGAGCCAGCCTCTGATGAAAGGCAAGAGCTTAATCCAGGGGTAGGCAACCTTTCCCCTTTAAGGGCCGAGGGACTTCAGCTCCCAGAATCCCAGGAGCTATTGGCCAACATGGGACTATTGGCCAACATGGCTGAGGCTTCTGGGAGCTGAAGTCCCTCAGCCCTTAAAGAGGTTGCCTACCCCTGGCTTAATCTGTCCTGGAAGCAGTGATTTCCCTCTATTCTTTCATCCATCTAGCCTTTAGTGTGAGCACAAATAGTGATGCCTACTGAGATTTTGTAAGTTCTTTGGCATTGTTTTCCTTTGCTTCATCCTTTAGATCCTTTGTTACATGCCCCTAAGTTTTACCCTCAACTTATCCATGGCCCCAAAATCTCTCCTCGACTTATACACAAGGTTGACTTAAGTAAGGTCAAGTATATGTGGTATATGTATATAACAAATCTCTCTCTCTGGCTTTTCTTCACAAATGAAGATTCAGGAAGGACTCATCCCATGCTTTCTGCAAGTGCGCTGATGACTAAAAAGGCCAATCCGAGATAAGCAAGTCCAGTTGAAAAAAGCACAGCAGAAGGTCTCCTTGGGTGATGTTTCTGGGTTGTGATTCCTTCTGCATTGTCGTTTCTCTTCAAGGCTTGTTCTATGTGAGTTCTCAAATAAAGCTGCAGCATTGTGGATAGTGCGTCTCCATGCCTGATGTTGGTGATCAATTTGGCCGAGCTTGAGATGTTGTTTCAGGGAGTCCTTGTATTGCTTTTTTGGGGCACCCCGCTTACGCTGACCCATGGCAAGTTCACCGTAGAGTACTATTTTTGGGAGGTGATGGTCCTCCATTCTAGAAACGTGTCCTGCCCAACACAGCTGCGTTCTCAATAGCATGGCCTCGATACTGGTGATCCCTGCTTGCCCAAGGACAGCAACAGAATGTTGCTGATAACAAATATAATTAATCTCTAAACTGAACAATTGTTCAAATTAAAGCCACACAATCCAAACCTATAAGTAGCAACATGGAAGACGTACATCAATGCCAAAAGACGTACATCAATGCCAAAAGAGAATAAGACGTACATCAATGCCATAAGATGTACATCAATGCCAAAAGAGAATAGAGGGTCTAATGTATTTATTCTCAATGCCAAATGATAATAGAGGGTCCAATGTATACAAAAAGAAGCCAGATGCAATTTTATCGTTAGTCTTCATCAGTGGCCAATGAAATTCCTCCAGACAAAAGGCAACACAGGAGTATACATTTTTACAAAATAAACATGCCTCCTCTCCTTCACTCCCCACAAACAATACCACATTGTGACACAGCATAGTTCAAAAGGACATTGTACAGAACCATGAGAACAACCATCTTTTTTCCATATAATGTCCCTATGAATGACTCCAGCACTTGTCTGTTTAGCTTGATTGAACATTATTAACCCTAATATGAGCTGACATCTCCATAGTGTTGTTATCATGATTGTCTTCCCAAAGGATATATTTTTGCATCACAGAGAAATAGTATCCATTCTGCAATCATTTTTACCAGTTTATGCCCTAGGGCATAAACTAGTAAAAATGATTGCAGAATGGATACTACTTCTCTGTGATGCATAAATATATTCTTTGGGAAGACAAATGATGGAACAACTTGCCAGGGTTGCCATTTGTCTATGCTACCAGTTTTAAGAATGCTTAAAACTGTGGTGATTTAGGGCCTGAGGGTGGAGTTGGGGTGGGGCAACTGCAAGCTGGCCGCCCCAACACCGCCGTCATGCCGCGTACCCCACTGCATGGCATGCGGCATCAGGGTGCTCCCTTGGCAGAAGGTGTAGACATGCTGTGCCAAAGGGGCACAGAAGAGCCACAGCCACTCCTCAGTCTGAATAATGAAGTTTCCTCATGAGGTGCTTGGGAAAGAAGAGAAATAAATCTACATTTTTTTCCCTAGAAAATGAATAACTGTTTCATAATATAAATATCAAATAATTACTATGTTTTCCAATAAAGCAATAAGGAGAGGAAATAGTGAAGATGAGCTGAGTTATGTGATAAGCACATATGCTTTGGGCTTTAAAATATGAGGTGGAAAGGAGAAAATTACAGCAAAACTAAGAAAAAGGTGAGAAAATACAGGTTTAAGAAAGGTGATTATTACCGATCATGTTACATCTTAACCATACACATTCAGACATTGATTGTGAAATGTTAAACATAAGCCTACAGCTAGCTTGCCAGGAAAACTAATAGGAGGTTAGTGAAGGACATTGAACATACTAGAGCAGGGGTAGGCAACCTTTTTGAGCCGGGGGCCGGTCCCCCAAAGTCCTCCCCTCTGCTGAGCCAAGGGGGGGGATGGCAGCGCGTGCACACACACCCCGCCGCCAGGTCTGACCCCGCCACATGCGCTGCCGCCACCTCTGCGCATGTCACGTCCGCCATTTTGATTTCCAAAATGGCGGCCATGACTCGTTTGCACATGCGCAGTACTCCTGTGCATGTGCAAACGCATTACACAGTGGCCAAAACATGCAGTGGCGGTGGCATGGGTCCGCCTGGGCCAGTAAGTACCCGGACCTGGGCCGGAACCGGCCCGCGGGCCATAGTTTGCCGGTCCCTGTACTAGAGGCTTAGGAAGGGAAGGAGGAGCTTTCAACTGAAAGATGAAATTCAGGGAAGTTAATGCTAGGGAAGAAATAAATACTGGGTAAGATTTAGGAGATTATCGGACAGGACTTGGACGTGATTATCCCCAATAGGATAGGCGCATGTTTAACTCTCAATGATGTATCTTACCACACTTTCCTGTGGTCATACTGTAGGCAACCTATATGCAACCCTGGCTTATCCCATAGCTTTTCAGGAATGGGAAAATCCCATTCTTGAAAAGCTATGGGACAAGCACAGGCTGCCTATGGGATGCCTATGGCCTGACCACGGGAGAGTGCAGTAAGAGCTGTCATTGTGGGCTAAATGCACATCTGTCCCATTGGGGATAGTTGCGTCCAAGTCCCATGCAATAATCTTTGTGTAGCAGTTTTTTCCTCTTGTACATTTTGAATGCAGCTTTCTAGAACCACCAGTTTGATTCTCAAACTACTGCACCAAATGTAATTAACTAACAAGCCTATTTCAGCCAGGCTTCTTTTTGGGTTTTCTGGAGAGGTTTACAGTGCTTTATGTACTGTATATTTTCCTTTCAAGGATTCTAGCCAATCAGTAGATAATAATACTGTTTGATTATGCATTAAGGCTGCCAGGTGCCTTTTATTATATTGGTTGTCTCTTATTTGAGTTTTGAAAAGCTTTCCCTTATAAGATTGGCAGGTGTCCCATATTATTAAAAAATGTCCCTGTCTGAAGGTTGGAAAGCTTTTTCTTTTATATAGACTGAACAGGATGTCCAAAATCAAGCATAAAATAAAATAAAATCTTTTGTTTGTTTGGGTCTTCTATAAAGACTGAAATATGTACATTATATAATTTATTAATATGACAATACATTGTTTTTACAGACAAATACATGGTTAAGTTAACTGAATTTAATATTTTCATTTGGTATTTTGGTAGAAAAACAAAGTTGGTATCAGCTGCTCCCTGTTTATCAGTCCTGCATGTCTTAAATTTTAACAGTCCCTTTGAATATTCCTTGCCTAAGAAACCCTTATGAAATTAATTGGGTTGCCCTAACTTTACAGGTGACTTGAAGCCACATATAGACATACATACAGATATAGATATTTTGAAAACTTGGCAATGCTATTAGGTATTGATGCACACAAGGTATTTATGAACTGCACAGGCCCTGTCCCATGCTAGCTGGGAGGTGACTACTCCCTCATCATATCACTAACAGGAATTTCACTGAAAATTAATGTTTGGTTACCCAAACTGCAGGTTACAGTGCCTTGTCCAGGCAAGACAGTGTGGAAAAATGTTTGAGCCCAAGTGTATCATGAAAGAACACAATAGGAAGATGGCAGATCTTGTTTTCCTGTAAACATAAGGCTTTTGGGGAAAAAAATGCGGTTGCCATAGAGGGGGGACACCACATAGAATAAACATATAACAACCAACTGGAAGGAAAAGGCCACACCGTTATTGAATACAGCTGACAGGGTTGGCCCAAGACCATGAGCTCTGGATCTGTCATTGACCAACACGCCTGTTGATCAATGAACCAGATAGCCTGGTCACGGCCAAGCTTCAGGATGGCAAAGGGTAACCGGTTGATTGCACGTCTGCATCTCAGGCAACCGGTTGATCGCATGTCACCAGGGGATGCTGATCCAGCATTGCCCCTGCAATGGCAATGCTCCCAGCATCCCTGCATCCTAGAAAGATTTCTGGTCCAGTGGTTCATAGCACAGGAAACTGCACCCACCCGATCTGAGACCCATGCTATTGTCCCTGGGAAGTTGTGACAACACATACCCATCTCAGGCTCCTGATGCATGCCAGGAGTTGTAGTCCCATTCTGGAGCCGGAAGCACTGCCGCTCCCGGCCCATCCAACCACTCGGGGCCTCTGCAGTCTGCCCAATGTTTGCCGGGAGAGTGCCGGGGCTGGGGAGCACTGCATGGCCACCCGGCTCCCCCCCTCCCCACAGCAACCAGGCTGGCCCATTTAATCAGGCAGCCTCATTTGCCATCTTTCAAGCTTCTGTCATTACTCAAGCACAGCATTTGTGAGTATAAGTTCTCCAAAGAGAATATATTTGCTGCAAGCTTTCAAAGCTCCACTGACTTCTTCATCAGGCAAGATGTTACAAACCAAACAAGAGGGGAAAAATGAAGATGTTAGTCATATGCCTGCACTTTGCTGTTTCTCTTCTTGGTTAAAATGGTATGGGGAAGGCATCTCTTGCAGGCTGGCTCCTCCTCTTTCTGGCCATGTAGAAATTGGGAGTATCTCAAAGTTCAAGAAATTTAAAATCCATTTGTATCTCAACAAGCACTCGTCTCTTACAATCCAAACTGTGGATTGCTACCAGTGGAGCTTCAAAGGCTTGCAACAAATACATTGTGCATTTTGGTTGGCCAACAAAGGTATTACTGTTTGGTGGATTTTTGTTTGAATTTGTTAAATGGCCAACACAGCTTTTTTGGATTGTGAGATACCATATTGTAGCTGCAACAGGGGAACCCTAAAGAATGAGCCAGTGGAGTGGGACCTGCAACCAAGGTAAAACAATTTTTTCTTCTGAAATGTGGACTGGATTAGCATGTTTTACCTTTACACCTACCAAATTATTTCTGATGGAAAAACAAGGAGGCTTCTTGAGAGATTCATTGTTCTCTGCCTGCAAAGAGGCCTGTTGCCTCACAGGAATGGAGACCGATTGGGTTGTAAGAGAAGAGTCCTTGTTGAGATACAAATGGATTTTAAATTTCTTGGACTTTGAGAAACTCCCAATTTCTACATGGCCAGAAAGAGGAGGAGCCAACCTGCAAGAGATGCCCTCCCCATACCATCTCAGTCAAGAAGAGAAACAGCAAAATGCAGGCGTATGACTAACATCGTCAATTTTTTTCCCTCCTGTTTGGTTTGCCTGATGAAGAAGCCCGTGGAACTTCAAAAACTTGAACAAATATATTGTACATTTTGGTTGGCCAATAAAGGTATCACTGTTAGGTGGATTTTTGTTTGAATTTGCTAAATGTCCAACACAGCTACCCCTGCATGTTTTCTCCATAGAGAGATTGCTTCAAAGAACATGCACCTCATTGAGTTTTATGTTTGCTTGTATCTCCAAAATTCCTGCAAGTGTTTGTGTGTGTGGTGGTAGGGATTAGTTGCTCAGTCTATGTCTTATGAACTCCAGAAAGGCAGATGGGCATAAATAGGGATAAAATGAGGCTTTTAAAAAGTGCCTTCCAAAAGCTGTCAGTTTAGAAATGCTATGACTAGGACAAAAACATCCAAATTCATAATAATTGTGTTTTTCCATTGAGGAGTAAGCATGGTGGCATATTTGCACCTATGATTAATTAATGTTTCTTACTGTGGGAATGTAGATTTACTAAGAAAGCCAATTAAGGGTAAATGAAAATATTCCAATACTCTTAAGAATGATGTTGCTAATAATACACAGATTGGATGAAGTGAATGAAGTGTCAGGCCCAAACCTCAAATTACTCTCAGATTTGGACAAAATACTCTCCACTCTGTAACAGGATAGAACAGAAGGACGGGGGAGGAAAGAGAATTGGTTAGGATACATAACAGACTGCTGTTATAAGAATACAAGGTGAAAGACTCTTGCATGAGTGAACTCAGCAGATGTGGAATAAAAAAAAATAGGGAAGGAACTTGATCATTGTAATCATAATGCAATAGAAATGTAGGCAGTTGCCACAGTGTGTGGTAAGAAGCAAAGAGGACCAGAACTGTGGAGCAATACATGTGATTTCTACAGTAACTTCATTAGGTATTTCTGGAATAATATTCCTAATAATTGAAAGAAAGGAGGATGGAGGAAAATGTGTAGGTGGTAATGCTATTTTTAAGGGATGAATAACCAAGCCAGAGCTCTGGTCTTAAAATATCATGTAATTGCTATACTAGTCAGCTAATTTGCTAACCATGGCAGCAAGCGGCTGCTTCTCCTCCTTCCCCTTCTCCCTCCCTCTCCTCCTCCTTTTAAGTCCACCTTCAAATCTTGTTTTAGAAGCACTGTAGACTTACAGTAAGTACAAATCTTAACAATGGGAGCCATGTAACATTAAAACTCTGCTGTAGCATGCTACTGCTGTAGGCTGTGTAAAAAAAGCTGAGCCTGTTAGATGAGGTGTGAGAGACAGCATGACATAGCGTACTCTGATCATGTAACCTGAATGAATGCTGACATTTTACGGTCTCATTATAGTTTTATGCTGAGCTTGTTTATGCCCCCTATGCAGCCTCTCGGAAGCATCTGTTTTGCTTTCACTAAGGTATTGGAGTGTTTCCATCTGAAGAACAATCCTTGTTCGTTCTTGTAGAGAACTTTACTGAGTCCATGAAAAGAAACTTATTGAAATTCAGAAGAATTATTTCTGGGCCCTGTGGGTGGGAAGAACTATTTTCTGTGGAGATTTAGGCTTTAGTACTTCATGAAACCAAACCTTGTGTGACAAAAGCATAGCATTCCCCCCTCCTCAATTGGGAATAACTCTTGAATTTCCCTATGGGATGTACAGTGAAAAGCTTGTAAAAGCCAACATCAAAAAAAGAGTGGTGAAAGGACTATGGCTTATGTGGCTCATAACAGTGCCAGTGCATTCTGTCCTCTGTCGCTGATATTGTAGGGTGGGTTTTTGTTTTAAGCTTATCACACTGGTACCTGTAATGTTCCCACAGGAGGGGAGGAGGTTGTCTTAGCCAATCAGAACATGAGGATGGATGGAGACCGAGTAGGATTATTGCACACACATCATCTGGAATGGTCTGTAAGCGTTCTTCTGGCTGAGGACGCATTTTTACAGTTCTCCTCCTGGAACGGGCTAGGGACTGTCAGAGCACAGAACGGGAACTCGATGAGGATCATACCGTGTGATAAAATACGTTCCATTCCATTCTCATCACGTACTCATTATGTTACGAGAACACAGCACGATAAGCTTATTTGTTTCACTTACTGTTTAGAGTACTTATAACTTGAGATACACCAAGCCAAGTATATTCAACAATCATTTTATTTCCTTTATATTTATTCATGAGTTATTTTGTGTAGCTTCCAGATGTTTCTGACTTAGGACAAACCTTAGGACAACTTTATCAAAGGATTTTCTTGGAAGGATTTATTCTGAGGAAGTGTGCCTTCATTTTCTCTTGGATTCAGAGAATGTGACTTACCCAAGCTCAGCCTGTGGGTTTCCACGGCCAAGCAGGAGTTTGAATCCTGGTCTCCCAGAGTCCTAGTCAAACACTCTAATCGCTACACAGTGCTAATTCTCACACAGAATGTATACAGAGTGAACTCTTCACATCGTTTGCCATTGCAGGCAACAATAAAACTGGCTGGGTCATAAGCTGTGTTGGTATGCTGTAGGACAAGATTACAAATACATAGAATTTGGGCACTGATCAGATTACTATCTTGCCATCTGCTAATTCTCTCAGCCCGCCAGCAACACAAGGTGTATTGTAAATAAGCTCAGTGTGAACTCCTGTGTGGAATTCCCACCCCAGCATGCCAGCTTCTTGAGCTGGACAGTCGTCTAAGGACTGTACACACCAGTCCACATTCATTTCTTTTGGGAGCAAGATGCTACATCCATTTCCAAAGGGAGTCCACATAAAAGAGCTTACACACCAGTCCTTTATATGGACTCCCTTTGGAAGTGGCTGCAGCATCTTGCACCCAAAATAAATGAATGTGGCCTGGTACCAACAATACAGCATGCATTAATATTGTGGAAACATAGAACAGATATTTCCCATGACAAAAACCTTAACAACAATTCTGCTTCTGGGTCAAGTTCATCCTCAGAACTGATGGATGTGCATGGCAAGGACAACCTAATTACAGTGGGAAAACAGGTAGGGAAGCTGGGCTGTGTAAGAGGCCAAAGGCCTGGCAGTTGCCTGGTTTATGCTGAAAGATTGGGCCTCATTGCTAGAAGTAGTGCTGATTGGTTTGCAGGGACAGCGGCATACCATGCATCACAAAAGGAGGACATTGGAGCAAGTGTGGTTCCCCCACTCCCATCTCTTTATAGTGGGATTGAATGTTCTTCAGCATTTGTCTACCACCCCATATGTAGATGAAGTTTTTTCTTGTTTGATATTCTCATTTAATATTTTAGCCATATCAAGTTTGTAAAGAACAGGATTGTCCAGTAGACAGGTTAAAATAAACATTCCCCTTAAGAATTCCATAAGTTCCGGAATTTCATTATATTTTATGAAAGGAGAATGAACAGACACCTTTTTCTTTCTTGATATTTATAAAATTAAACCATATTATACATTTATACATTCCTCTTGGAAGGATTCAATACGTTACATAGAAATCTCATTCACTGGGCACATTCTTTTATGGTTTTTACAGTGACTAAGTACACTCTCCTAGACAGTGTTTAAGTGTACTCTCCTGTTTGCTTCAATATGACTTTAATCATTTTTATAGCCATGATATATATCTCTTTGTCTGATCTTGAGCCAATCAGTTCAATGGATTTTTATGATTCATTGTATTGTATACAATCAATTTACCATACATAGACCCCTGAATTAACGGAAACACAAGGCCTTTACAGACTGCCAGAAAAAATGCAGCTTGAGGCCACTTTAACTGTCCTGGCGCAGTGCTAAGGAATCATGGGAACTGTAGTTTATTGTGGCACCAGAGCTCTCTGACAGAGAAGGCTCAATGTCCCAGAAAAAAATACAATTCCCGTGATTCCCTAGCACTGAGCCAGGACAGTTAAAGTGGCCTCAAGTTGCATTATTTCTGGCAGTCTGTAAAGGCCCTTACTCCTCATTTGATTCTATGCCATCTAGTAGAGTTAAGATGATTTGCACCTGGGGATTTTCATTTTCCCCTCCCATAAAACAATGGACATTTGTTCACATTACTTTTATGTGTCTACAGCGAAAGGACACTGTCCTCAGACAGCAATGAAACAGTTTTGTTTGGGTTTTTCTAAACAGGAAAAAATCTTTTAAAACCGTCATATCCGTTAACTAGTATATGATCAATTCTAATTTCAGTACTTTTTATTATCAATAACTGAGAATTCAGGGCCTCAAAATGACAATATCAGCAAGATCAGGAAATTGGGGCTTTGCGTGAGTTGGATGGGGTTACGCTTCCCCTGAAATATCAGGCTTGCAGCTTGGGTATGCTCCTGGACTCCATTCTGAGCCTGGATGCTCAGGTTTCAGCAGCGGCCAGGAGTGCATTTGCACTGCCAGCTGCGCCCATTCCTTGAGACATCAGATCTGGCTATGGTGACACATACCTTGGTAATATCCTGTTTCACAGACTCTACATGGGGCTGCCTTTGGAAACTGGAAACTTTAGCAGGTCCAAAACGCCGCAGCCAGAACATTGACCAGAGCCAGTTGTAGGGAGCATATAACTCCTGTACTGACACAGCTTTACTAGCTACTGATTCGTTTCCGAGCACAATTCAAAGTGCTGGGCATGACCAATACAACCCTACACAGCCTAAGTCCAGACTATTTGAGAGACCGTATCTCCCTATATGAACCACCTAGAGCCCTAAAATCCTCAGGAGAAGGCTTTCTCTCAGTCCCACCACCATCCCAGGCTTGTTTGGTGAGGACACAAGAGACGGCCTCCCTGCTGGCCTTTCACAGGCAAGCAAAAATATTTTTATTCCAGCAAGCTTTTTAAAACCTGGTTTTATGGGGGGAGGGGGTAGAATATTTGTAACCTTTGTATGTCTTAAATTTGTCTTTTTAAATTTTAACTTTTTACTGTTTTAATTAGGCTGTTTTAATTGTTTTTTAAAATGTTGTTTTGATGTGTTTTTATGTTGTGAGCCACCTTGGGTCCCTTTTTGGGAGGAAGGCAGGATAATAATAATAATAATAATAATAATAATAATAATAATAATAATAATAATAATAATAATAATAGCAAACATTTAACACATTTCAGTGCAGTGGTTAAATGCTGGTACTGCAGTCACTCACTCACAGCCACAAGATTGTGAGTTCGATTCCAGCCAGGGGCTCTAGTGTTGACTCAGCCTAACATCCTTCTGAAGACACTAAAATGATTACTCAGCTTGGTGGGGGAATTAGTTTACATGTTATAAACCACTTAGAGACTGCTTAATGAAGTGGTATAGAAATGTAGTTGCTATTGCTACCAATATTTCTCCAATGTTGGTGATAATCTTTAAAAATAGCTCTTGGAGACATTGATTTAGCTCACTGTGTGGTGTGCTACTATCCAAACAAAAGAGTTGGAATTTGAAGGCAGTGCTATTGATGGGCATTTGCCTGTTCATTGTGGTTTTGTTTCTTCAAGTCATTTCCAAATTATGGCACCCCTAAGATAACCCTAGTATGAGGTTTTATTTGCAAGATTTGTTCAGAGAGGGTTTGCCATTGCTGTCTTCTGGGGTTGAGAGTATGTCCATGATCACTCAGTGGGTTTCTGTGGCTGAGAGGGGATTTGAACCCAGGTCTCCAGAGTCATAGTCCAATGCTGAAACCACTGAAGGTCTAAATGTGAGGGTGAGGGATGTGAGTGTACACATAAACCTAAACATTGCCATGCACTTGGAAGTGGGCTAAAACTTCATTGAATGTGAAGATCTGAAGAGGGTTTTCATCTGCTATCATTGCATGTCAATTCTGGATGGGGTGGGGTGGAATTAATATATTCCTTTTTTTCATTGATGCTCATAGTTATTAGCTATTGCCAAACCAAACTGAGGGGAATTTGTCCATATCTAATGTTGATTAATTAAATATGTGTAATGACTGCTCCAAACGTTTCCCAGACTAACAACGCTGTGCAATATTTACAGCTATCTCACCGTGTTGTTTTACATCACTTAAGATAGAATCTAGAGCCCATGATTATCTATTTTAAACGAAAGTGTACTCAAAAGATCGAAAACTAAAACCCCAGCAAAACAGATAAATGTTCTATAGAACACTGCTCCATGTCACTTTTGGAGATATCAAAAGTTCATCATTACCACTATGTTTGAAAGCATTTTATAAACTCTCAGATTATTTAATTAAGTGACACAAATTATTATAAATTACATTTATTTAAATCTCATCCTTTTTCCAAGGAACTACAGGCAGTGTGTGTATGTATATATGTGCTGTATATGCTCCCAATCTCACATATTGTAAATGTAAAGAAAAAAAGTGTTTGGAAGTGTATAGAGGGGAAAATAAGATCTGCCAGGTAAAATATAACTATGGTATATTAATCAGAGCTTGGAATTTACTTTTAAAAAAGGATTTTAATACCAAATTTCTAAAATATTAAACAATTCCTTTTAAAATTACAGTTTTAAAAATCAGAACATAATTTTACTTTCTATAATACTAAATTACATTTTATTAGTTGTTAGATCTTTTTATGACAAAATACATTTTCTAAAACAGTAAGAAAATGGTTTTGGAAAAGTTCACCTCTAAATGTTCTCCCAAAAGTAATGAATAAAAGTGGCAAGTAACCAGTACTTACTACATTAAATAATAACTAACAATGGCCCAAAACACACTGCAGAAATAATCCAATTTGAGATTTAACTACTCTGGCTCAATACTATGGAATTCTAGGATTTGTACTTTGTGAGACATTTAGCCTTCTCTTTCATAGAGCTCTGCTGCCACTTTTGTAGGAATAAACTACAATTCCCTAGCACTGAGACAGGGCAATTAATGCTGTCTCAAACTGGATTAATTCTGGTATGTTTTGGACCAATGTTGCTAATTGTGAAATTACTTTCAGAAAGAATGCCACTACATTCTAAAGTAACATTACAGATAATATTACAAGTTACATCCAAACTTTGATTTTAATAAAAGTGAGCAACCATTAAAATGAATGGAGGTTGTATTAAACATGAAAAGTAAAACCACAGACATAGGGGCCAATATATTCTCCGTAAAAAAATATGTCCGTTTCATGAAGAAGTTCTATAGACATAGGAAAGTCATAATGAGAAACAGCATGAAGTCAACTGCCCTTTTTAAATTTTGATTTGACAGTTTCCTCTAATAAATTACAGTTTTGTAATTTATTTTAAAGCATTCAAAATGGGTTCTTGGAATAACCTCTTTTGCCTTGAATTGATTTCCCTTAATTAGCAGAAGAAAGTTTTAGACTGAAAAGCTTCTGCAGTTTCTGTGACAAACTCCAACCTTTCTTATCATGTTTTGCAAAATTTAAATTGTGCCTTCAACTATTGATAAGAAAAGAAATGACATGAACTATGCATTGCACCTAGTGTAGCATAAAGAAGGACTTGAACTTGAATGACAATGAAAATAAGGTTCATTTAATTCATGCTATGTAAATCATTTACCAAAGTAAATAATAATTGGGCACTGGGAAATGAAAAAGCAGACGATAAGAAGCAGCAATGGATTGAGGACCTACAGATATCCTGGTATTTCTGCATTTTTCTCTCTCTGAATATCAGAATGGTAGCAGCACACAATTTTGAATAATGATGTGCACATTATTGACAGTATGGTTCATTCCTCAGAGAAATATATTAATCCCAACATTTCATTTTGATAATCTATTAAAATACCATACTATGTAAAGAGCACAAGATGTTAAATTTTAAGAGAGGCATAGCAGAAAGTATCAGTAAAATAATGTGTTGTTGTAAGTTTTCCCCCAAAGTCATTGCTTTTAACTTGAGTTGCCATAAAGTGTTTCAGACCATTATCAGTTCATAATCTCCTAGCCATTATCTTTCAATGCCATCATTCATTTATTGTGAATTGCATTTCTACTGAAATGCTGAGAAAATAATGTTTTGACAGTAAAGGCTAGCCTTATGGCATGAAAGTGTAGACCTTTGCAGCATCTCCACCTTCTTCCGAGTCTATTGGTTTGACACTTTTTAAAAACAGAAATAAAACATTTAGATTTTTTTTTCTTTTATGTGTTTACTTGCTTAAGACCAATGTAGCATCTGGCATACAGTTCTTGCATGGACATTGGATATTCTACTCACTATCATTTTAAAATGTCAAATAATCACACTGAATATTAAACCTCATGCAACAAACAAACAAACAAACAAACACAAAACTATTCAAGTGCCAGTTTTGATTTGAATTCAACCCAGAACATTCCAATAATTTGTTTTTAATGCATTCTATCACATATGTAGCTTCTTTACTGAGATCATTTCCTGATTAGATAGCATTGATACCTGTCAGAAGGCCAGGGACCCTCAGCCAGTTCTCTAACAAAGTGACAACTCTAAATTGACAATAAAAGATCTGATCCTCCCTCACAGACAGTGGAAAATTTGTTTCAATTTAGTCTCAGGAATCATCTGTGCTGCTTTCTCACTATGCATTAATCTCAATTTGACATCAATTTAATATTTATCTAATATCCAGTTTTCTTAATACAAAGTTGGAAATAGATGTTGCTTCTAATTATCTCAAAACTGAAAAGGGGTCATACTCTACAGTTTGACATTTAGTGCAACAAAAATGGACCAGACTGTAAATCTTCTGCTGTCCCTGAAAATTGGGATGTCTGTCATTATTCTTTGGGGACAATATGGTGCTGGTTGCACATGGAGATTGCAACCAATCTCTTTGTTTATAGTCTGTCCTGGTTTGTATGCAACTCTGTTCAAAATTCAGCTGATGAAATCCCAGTGACTTCAGTGGGATTTATGCAGCTGTACTGCATACAAGATTGCAGCCTTTGTCTCTAGTTTGATCATTGCCAATCATACTGTTTCACATTAGTTAATTTCTGAACCATTTTTTAAAAGGTTGGATCTAGACATCATGTTCTGAGGGTATGACTTTAATTATCAGTTAAACATCCACAAATGTAAGCACAGAGAATGAAATGTGCATAAAATGTAGTGACAGGAAGAATTAGATAACAGAGGGAAAATGTAAGCAAAAACTGCATGTTTTATAACAAGATGTCCTACAAAATATATGATGGGAGTCCAGTGTTTTTCCAACCCTGAGTTAGGTAATATTTGAATAATAATTGAATATATATCAAATATGTAATACTTGAATAACATCCAAGGGAAGGATTTATCATAATTGGGGGGGTCACAGCTGAAAAGGCATTCTCATGTCTTCCCACACTGTGTTGCCCATACTGGTGTGACACAGAATAGGGTCCCTCCTGAGTCCTCAGTCCTTGGGCAGATACAGAGAGGTGCTTTTTCAAGTACTGAGATGAGATCACCAACACCTTGAATACATTTTCTTTTAAAGTGTTTATTGTTGATCTTGATGCTTCACTGACATGTTGATCAAAATCTAACTTTAAATTCCCAACTGTTTACTTGGTTTTCTTTTGAGCATGTTTGTATTCCCCTATCCTCAGATGAGGATAGGGGGACACAAGGAATCACAGTGTGGTTAGCTGGTTGCGTGTTGGCCTGTGACTCTGGAGTTCAGGGTTCAGTTCCCTGCTCAGCCATGGAAACTCATTGGGTGACCTTGGGTGAGTCATGCACTCTCAGCCCCAGAAAATCTCATGATAGGTTTGGAAACAACTTGGAGGCACACAACAACAACATGTTCTCTTTATTTTGGCAATACTGCCAATTTCCACCGGAATCTTTTCTTTTCTCCAATAACACCATTTAGCCAGCTTCAATGGCCTCTTGGATCTTGCACTACCTTTCCTGATATATGGCCTAGCTGAGTCTTTTATTCTTTTCAATAGCCTATTCTGAAATACTTCATCTGCTTGCTTTTGCTTTTTGCTTTTTTAAAAAAGTTCTGTTTGGAGAAGTTTCTAAATTATGTGATTCTAACTATGTTGGAGTTTCCAAGCACTTTCCCACTTGCATATAAATTAAATGAGATAGTTTTGTGATCAGTGTTTTGAAGCAGTTTAACCATTCATCAGTCATGCAGTGGGCTCATGGCATGAGCAATAAAGGAACTTCAGAAATGAGAGGGGAAATACATGCTTGCAGATTAACACTGTGGGTCTTTCTCATATTCCTATTTGATTCAAGTTTGCTTGTATGCCAGATGAAGTAGGCTATGAGTCTAAATTCAGTTGATTTTATTTTGTAAGAACTAACATTCACTAGTTTCCTCATATTTACCATGTGCGATACTTTTAAACTGTAGTTTTTTAAAAAAATGAATATGGGAGAAACTGAAAAATGATAAATTCATCCATCAGGTGGAAGGTAAACTGTTCAGAGGTTAACTGTTTTAAAAAATCTGTTAGAGTAATTGCATATTCAACAATGTTAATGATGAATTAGGACTGATATCCTGAGGGAGTCCTCATCTTTAACCTCTATATGGCAGGTACAACGAACAAGATCATCCTTTTTATTGTATGGATAGATGTAACTGTTGAATTGGAATGGTGGAAATCAGTAGACAACAATATTCGGATAAATTTATTTTTGAAAGATTTAGCCAAAACTGCAATTTATTTATATTTGGGATGAAAAGAAGACAACATTTTCTTAAAAGAAAATAAAACAACCCCTCCCCCCCCAAAAAAAACACCCTGAACACAAGAGAAAACAGACATGATAGTTCCTAGTTATTTCTAGCTTTAGGTTTGATGCTTTACTAATGTCAATTCCCCCCACACACTGAAAACAGGTCTTTGTTTTCTCTAGTTATTGCTCTCTGTCACCTTGTTAACTGGTTGCTAAGCAACCACAACACCATAAATAATAATTTAATTATGACATACATCCATTTTGTTTCACATACTTTGCAACAGCTAGTCATCAGTAATATTATCAATATTACCTTGTTTCCTTGAAAATAAGACACTGTCTTATATTTATTTGGCCTCAAGAAAATGCACCATGGCTTATTATCAGGGGATGTATTATTTGTCCTGACTCAGGGCACCCTCTTGGCACAGCGTGCATACACACTGTGCCAAAAGGACACAAAAAAGCCGTGGCGGTGGCTCAAAGGCTGTCTCTTTGCCGCCCCCGAAAGGAGTGGCCCTTTTGAGGGTGGCAAAGATGAGGATCATGGCCACAACCATGAGCCACAGTTGCAGCTCTTTTCTGGGTTGCCCCTGGGAGCAGTGGATCCACTGCTCCCAAGGTCAGCCCAGAAAAGAGTCGCAACTGCAGCTCAAAAGTCGGCTCTTTGCCACCCCCAAAAGGAGTGTTCCTTTGAGCTGCTCTTTTGGGGGCAGCAAAGAGGAGGATCGGGGCCATGGCCCTTTGAGCCTCGATCCGCTGCTCCCAGGAGTGGCCCAGAAAAGCCACCCCGTCTACATTGGCCCTATGTCTTATTTTTGGGGTATGGCTTATATTGCACAAATGCTTAGATATCCTGCTACAGCTTATTTTATGGGTATGTCTTATTTTCGGGGAAATGCAGTATCCCTATGTGCAAGATGCTAATTGTAACAGATGTTATGTGATTCTGACTTGTATTTATAATTTGGCATAGGGTAGTATACTTCCTAACATTTTACAGATGAAAACATTCTTTTGTTCATGGAATATTGAATATCAAATGAAGGATGTCTGCCAGAAGCTAAAGATTAATGGAGCTATCCCTTCAGTTGTCATGTTATTTTGCAGTTATTGTTATTCATTTCCAACCTATGCTGACTCTAAGATGAATCTATCATGGGATTTTCTTGGCAACATTTGTTCAAATAGAGGTTTATCTTTGCCTCCCTCTGAGGCTGAGAATGAGTGACTTGCCTAAGGTCATCCAGTGGGTTTCCAGGGCTGAGTGGGGATTCGATCTTCTGGTATATTGGCTTGTAAAGAAGGTGTATTAGTAAAGTTGGCCATTGGCTGTCTCTCTAATCTTGACTATTGGCTGAAGCTTTATGGCATTATTTTTAATTAGCAAGTTCATCAAGTATTTGTAACTCTATGTTAGGGCCCTTAGACTCACTAGAAAAGCAGGATCTCTCCTAACATTTAATGTTTTGATTATTTTAAATTGGTTAAACATTCATTTTGTTGGATGAAACTCTGAGATCCTATCATAAAACATTTTAATAAAAATAAAATAAAAATAAGTTGTTAGCTGCCTTCAAGTCAACTTTAAGTTATGGAAACCCTATGAATGAGAGTCCTCCCAAGTCATCCTGTTTTCAAGTGCCCTGATCAGGTCTTGCAGACTCAAGGATGTGGTTTCCTTGATTTAATCTATCCACCTGGAATGCAGTCTTCCTCTTTTCCAACTACCTTCTACCTTCCCAGGAATCATCATATTTTCTAGTGAGTCATGTCATCTCATGACATGCCCAAAAAACGACAGTTTTAATTTAGACATCTGGACAATTTAAATAGTTTAATTCCACTGTACTGGAAATCATGAGCTACCTGTGCTAGCATCCAGATATTCTTCTGGAAAGTATAACCACAGAACATGTAAGGTTTCATTACAAATGGACTAGCATCCAAATGTACCTAAGTAAAGTAATTGGTTGGCTAATGAGACAAAGGCGAGATCCAGTGATGCATAGTTAATCTCAATATATTTATAACTGTATTTTTTTTTAAAAAAAAATAGTACAGTGCTGAAAAGCTAGAAACCTTTGATAATAATTAAACCTTCTTCCTGTTTTGGGGCATAAAAACATCAGCCATTTGTCTTCAACACAAGTAGTTTTGATTTTTCAGAAATGCAGCTGCCCGACTCACCCGGGCCAGCCCAGTTTCTGGGAGTGGAGAGCCATCGGGCTGTGGGGCTCTCCCAGCCTAGCTGGGGAGTTGGCTTGCTCCCAGAGTGCCCTGGGAGCAGTTCCCGTGCCCAGATTGGTGCCCAGACCTGCAAGGGGCGGGACTTCCAGAAGCTGCACATGACTACAAGTCCCAGTGGCCTTTGTGGACAGAAGCCCTGCCCTCTCCTCTGGTAGCGGCCTCCCTGACTGGCTGGGAGGCTGGGAAGGGGTGGGACTTCCATCTGGCAACCAGCCCTGATTGGTGGCTGGACCTATTTAAGGCCATGTGGCTGAGGTAGCTGGTGCCATTTCAGCCAGGTTTAGTTGGGTCATGGGTTCTTTGGTACTTCACAACTTTTAGGGGTGGTAGCATGGGCTATGGATCTGGTGGGCGTGATTTCCTGTACTGCAGAGCACAGGATTGGGAGACCCCAAGGGGACCCAGGGATGCTGGGAGTGGTGAGGTGTTGCCTTCGCGATAGCAACTCCCACACAGTGTCCCCTGGTGGCAAAGGGGACCAAGATGCGAACATGTGATCAGCTGGTTACCCTTTCTGTTATCCTGAAGCCTGGCCATGACTGGGCCATTTGGTTCATTGAACAGCATGTGGGTTGATTGATGACAGACCCTGTCAGCTGTGTTCAATAAAGTTGGGGCCTTTTCCTGCCAATGGTGTGCCCTGGTGGTTACTTCCCACGACATCTCACCTTCCCCTGAAAAGACTGGCAACTGCTACTGTTTAAAAGATGAACAAATGTGTACAAC
>CM034701.1:252159491-252174712 GCA_020142125.1 Phrynosoma platyrhinos
TGTAAAGGCACTTAGGATTGTTTTTTCCCCACCCAAGGGTGGTGTTGTTATTATTGTCTCACAATGACTGTGGGCTCCTCTGTCAACCAGCTACTTGTGGCTTACAGGCTGTATGTAAATTGTATCAGACATCCATGTGTTAGCACATTCTCCCAGAAAAGTTTGTTACATGATTTCGGGCACCTTAGGTGGTTTTGATATGTCTAATAGTGCCCTATCCCTCCATTCCATTCAATTTAACAACCTGTTTTTGAAACTTCCTTCAGTTTCAAAAGCAGTTTTCATGTGGCATGATGCCCTTGTTCAAGACGCCACAAGAGGGGAAAGCAGGGAAGGGTAAGGGATGGATGGACAGAGGAGAGAGAAAGAATATATATGATAGATAGGTAGCTGGTAGATAAATTGGTACCATTAGATGATAGACATTGGGGCAAACAAACAAAAAATGAGCAGGTTTTAGGCCAGCTTCAAGGCGGGCCATTTAGAAGATGCATGCTTTGAAGCTGGTTGGAAAGTGCCCTGTAGCTACGCTTTTTTCCTCGTCTTCCCATAAAGTGCACACCTTCACATGTACGTAAAAATGCACCAATGCCAGGGCGGCTCTAAAGGGGAGCTCTTTCCAAACCCTAACCCTAATTGTGCATGTAAACATCTCATCGCAGGAGCGCATTTAAAAAGTACAGAGCTGACATACACAAGTGGTGGGGGTAGCAATGCCCAAAAGAGAAACCATGGAACCTCTCATGGAGATGAGTACAACATACACAAAACAGATAGTCAAAGAGAGGGCATAGGGTGAAGTGGTTGAAGGGAGGCATGATTGTACCTTGCTGGCATCTGCATGGGCACACCTCTGCTCTGGTGAGGCGCTGCATATGCGAATGTGTGCAAGCTCATGAGGATGGCCATGCAGTGGGCTCCTTTGAAGGTGCACTGGGATGGTGGTGGGAACAGTAAAATAAATGTACCCAGTGGCGCGGCTTGAAACCATGCCGTGTGGTCATGACATGTGCACTCCAGCTGTCTTGGGAGCCGGCAGTGCAGTTGGTGGGGTTTCAATGTGGCTTTGGAAAAAGCAGCTTCAAGCCACTTTTTCCTGCCTGTCTGTTTTGCCCCATTGAAATGAATGCAGAAGTTCTTAACCTGTGGTCCATGGTATGTGGTACATGGGTGGGTTTTAATGGATCCAGAAACTGGGTGCAAAAATTAATCCCCCGTTAAATTTCTCTTCCTGTAAACTATGTGAGAGCCACTGTGGTGCAGTGATTTGCATGGTGGAGTATAATTCTGGGGGATCAGGGTTTGAATTCCTGCTCAGCTAGTAAACCCCTGACTGACCGTGGACAAGTCACACTCTCTCAGCCCCAGAAGAAGGCAAAGGCAAACCCACTTTGAACTCACATGATAGGCTCACCTTATGAGTGCCACAAATTATAATGAACTTAAAGGCACTTAAATAACTTAAAAGGAAAAAAAACCTTCAAAAAGATGTTTACCTCCATGTATTCAAATCATTAATCAAGTTGCCAAAGGGATCAGTGTCCCAAAAAGGTTAAAAGTCATCTAGTATTGTTCTGTTCATCCATTTCGCTAAAAGATGCGAAGTTCCAGAGGTAAAGTACTTTTCAAAGTCAGATTTCTTTTGGATGAAGCTTTTAGGAAGTTCTTGGCATTCCTTTAGTTTATTTGCAGTGGGCCAGTCACTTCAACTGTCAGCCAAAGTTCACTGCATTTCTGCAGAGACAGGCAGTCAGCATCCTCAAAATGCAATAAGCTTTCTGGATCCATATACATCTTTCTCATAAAGGATTAATCAGAACTGTCTTTTCCAAATTGCAATAATATATATGGTTGCAATAATATATATGGCAATCAACAACAATGCATATGTTGTTTGATATCTGCATTTCAAAAACTTTACATTTTGGGGAATTGTAAAAAAGCAAGGCCAACAATCACATAAAAAGCATGCATATATGTACACTTTCACCTTGTGGACACCACCTTACAGATAGCCAAGTAGACAAACATTCATGGGGGGCAGGACTTTCCACCATGAGCGAACACATATATGCATGTTTTTTATGTGGTTTTGCATTCATTGGGCTTGCAGCCATTATTGGAACAGTGCTTTTGCAGGCAAGAATAAGCTGACTCTGCTGTTAGAATATTGTTCTTCATTATGGAGCAAGAAGGAGGCATTCATAAAATAAAACTCATGACAGCTTCCTATTGCCAGCTGAGAGTTCTCTTCCCCTGCTTCAGGATATAAATACATTTTTAGGAACTACTTAATTTGTAAAAGGCATTCCATGTAGAAAAAGAAATGTGGCAGTGTCTGCATTATATTGGCTTAGTCTGAACAACTGGCAGATATGCTAGGAAATCCTTCTCTCTTTAAAGGCCTACTGAATCCCCACAGCTTTAATATCTATTCATTAGAGTTGCTGATTTAAATTTAGTAGAAAATTGTTACTTATTAGTCCTTAGTTTTAACCTGCAAATCCTTTTTTTATTAAATCCTTTATGTTAAGATTTAGAAACTCCCAGAAGCATTTGACAGCATTTCAGTGAAAGATATAGTTTCAGAAACCTATTCATAGCAAGTTGTGGGTTTTTTTTATGTGTAGCCTGAAATATTTTTTGTTTTGCATATAACAGCAAGTGTTGGGATTATATTTGTGCCTAAACTGCATGTGAGATTCCAAGCATTTATACACAATGTCTTTTTTTTTTTTACCGTTGAACAACTTTTCTCAATGCAGACATTTTATTCATTACAAAACAGATTGATTTTAAGCCTTGGTGTAATTCTAAGCTTTGACATATCTGTGTTTGTGGGATTAATGAACTCAGCAAGATGGATAGAAAAACTGTTTGCTGTAAATCAAGGCTACTTGCTGAGAGGCTGCCTGTTAATAAGCTACATGCCCTTGCATGGTTCTGTAGGATATACTATACAAACTGAGAGCCCATCATGCTGTGTTGAGTATTAGAATTCAGTCATGACTGGAAGTAGGAGAAAATGAATCTTTTATTGACTGTCTAAATTAGAGTCCATACAGATTCTGTAGTCCAATATCATTGCTTTTTTCTTGCTAAAAATTGAACGTGCTTTGCATTGTAAAGAGAAGTGAAGTCCTATGCTTACACATCAGTAAAAAAAATAAGTATTTCTGAGCTATATTTAAATATGTATTCTACTCAATGAGTTCAGGACAATATACCCAAGAGAAGGAATTACTTCCCTTTATTCTCACAATGGACCTTATCCCACGGGGCCAAAAGCAGCAAGAATCCACTAAGAATCAGGCGCTATAGCGCTATACATTCCCGGGTGATCACACGACGTCGCTCAGAATCGGCTAAGAATCAGGCGCTATAGCGCTATAGTTTTCCGGGTGATCACATGACGTCGCTCAGAATCCGCTAAGAATCAGGCGCTATAGCGCTATAGTTTTCTGTGTGATTACACGACGTCGCTCAGAATCCAACAAGAAACCGCTCGGAATGCAGCATCATTCGGGTTCTTTTGAATGTCGGTTTCAGCGGGCATTGCAATAGCGCTAGCTTATCCATAGCGCTATTATAGCGCTAGCACCATATTTATACTAGCGCTATAGTACTGCAATGATGCTCATATCGCTTTCTTGCCACTTTTGAGAGCAGCGTGGGATAAGGTCCAATGATATGTGATGCCTGCTAGATTGGGACATGCTCCTGCCTAAGATCACCTACTGAGCATCATGGCTGAGTAAGAATTGGTTCAAGTCCCAGTTCATGCTCATCATTCTGTCCACTAAAGCACTAAGACACAGTGTGAGACATTTGAATACACTAAACATTTTAGTACCTGAGCTAAAATGTGAAGTTGAGCAATTAAGATTTTACTGAAGTCACAGCATGGGGTGTAGCTATTCCAGGAACAACATACTCAGCATTAGCAATATTAATGTGATCACACTAAGCACCATTACTTATTACCGCTGGCTGTAATTGCTTGAGAAGCTGATGCACTAAAGAAGCAAGAAAGAGAAGATACATCAACATTCAGGATTAAATATTTGTAAGAGTTTCACAGGGTTCTGTCCACAGTGCCAACCCATGTATTTTAAATGCTGAGGTTCAATATTCATCGTGTGTGGTGTGTGTGTGTGTGTTCCATTCTTTCATTAGTTGATAATCAGAACCTTTCCCAAACCTTTGGGATTAAGTTTCTTGATGAAGAACAGAAATTCTATATGTAAAAATTATATATTTGAAAGTATAATCACAGCTATAATTAAAACTACTTTTACGTTAATTATCTTTTAAGTCTCCTATTTGTTCCTATGGATGTTACTGCAGGAGTACTTTGCCATATGCTTTGGCATGCTGTTTTTAAAGTATTTTAAGTATTTGGCCCTCTTTTTATGTTTTATCTGATAGAATAATATAAGAAGTATTAGAATTGGGAAATATTTTTGTACTCAGTTTTCTTTCTTTTCTTGTTTTTCAGGTCAGAACTGTGGAGGCTTAGTGCAGGGTCCAAATGGTACAATAGAAAGCCCGGGATTTCCTCATGGCTATCCAAATTATGCCAATTGCACATGGATCATTATCACAGGAGAACGTAACAGGATACAGTTATCATTTCATACTTTTGCCCTTGAAGAAGATTTTGATATTTTATCTGTTTATGATGGACAGCCTCAACAAGGAAACCTAAAAGTGAGGTAAAGTAATTTCTACATATACTTCTACTTTGTATAAGATTTCCATTTTGTGATATAACATTGATGCAGAAAAAAAAATCATAATTAATATACTACTTGACAGCTTCACAGTTTAAATCACATACATGTAAAGGAAGCTGCCTTCTTTTGATAATGGCAAAGATATGCTTCTTTTAATCAAATTATTTCTTTCTTTAGAATGTCAGTCTTTCTTCAGTGTCTTAAACCAAGTATTCTACTCTACAAATCAGAATACCTGTTTTTGTAATTTTTGCTATTTTCTGTTCTTCAGAGAGAGCTGTCAAGTGACAAGGGAAGAAAGTATTGTTCAGTTAATCTCAGAAGAGCTTATTGTATTGCTAAAATAAATTTAGCAATGCCAGCAGTATTTGAAGCGGCAAGTGTAGTAAGCAGCTCATTCAATTTTTCAAATCAAGAATATTTCTAGAAGAGAAATGTAGAGTAACTATATAGTTCTTGCAGTAAGACTGCATTGGTTTTGAGCTTGGTACATGAAGTTTGTCCAGTATGTCTTTCTACTTTCATGAAGCTTTCCTCTTCAAATAACTGTCATCTCTGTGGCTGAAACACATTGTTTGTTGTAGTTTACCATGCTCAGTGGGTGATGTTGTTCATGCCAATCTGATCTGGCATGAAGAAAAAAGGTTGACTGACAAAATAAGCTGGTGCCACAACCAGCAGAAATCTGGTATGGTGAATGTTTTAAATCAAAAGCCTTCTCCAGCTGGTGCCCATATATATATATCTGCAAATTATTCTGTGTGATGTAGATGTATTAGCAAAGTGTTCTGTTGTGGTGAAGGCTATCCCCATCCTTTGCTCTTTCATACTGTCATATACATATCCTCTGCCCTTTTCAACCTTCAATGAATGGAAGGGAAACCCAGAAGCAGCCTCAGGATGAGAACAAAAGAGATGCTGTGGTAATGTCTGAACATGAAAAAAAAAATGCCTGCTAGCAGAAGGACAACAGGGACTTGGGGTTAGGGCAGTCAACTTCTGGGTACACTGGGGAATTAAATCCTTTCTACAAAAATAAAAAAGGAAAAAAAGAAAGCATATTGATGAATATGGCAGATTTGCAAGGGTAAAGTGACATAATGATCAACCACAGCTCAGTATACTTAAGTAGTCATCATGCTACAAGGCAATATATTATTCAAAAGTATGAGAAAGTGGATAAAAATTCATATTAAAGGAGTTCCCAGTACAGACATCTTTCAAAGTAGAATGGTGTGTATCTAGTTGTGTTTTCCATTAGATGCTTCCGTGATGTGAAAAGGAATGAGAGAAGGGGATTCCTCAAAATTCTGAATTTCTATTCCCTCATATCTCTTCCATGCCTCTTTGAGCAGATTTGAGGTTGGGGCAGGGAGGCCAGAGGGAAAGGGAAATGAGTGAAAGTTAAAAACCCACCAAGACTTTTCTGATGGATCAGGGATCATTCTGTCAGTGGAGGGAATGGATATAGTCCTAAGCTGTTTTGATGAGCTCAGGTGTGTACTATGTGTTTTATATCTTTTAAAGAAGATACATTGGGAGACTGGAGCACACATTCATCAGTAAGTCGGTAATAACACAAAGATGTTTATTATGTAAGGTAAGAGAGTATGGATTGTATTTTATTTTACAAGCTATGAGGTTGATATTGATCCATCACCCATATGTTCTGCCTTGTAAATAAGTAACTTGTTTACTATGTTATGTAGTTCTAAGCAGGTGCCAAAAATAGGTTACAATATTCCAACATATGGTTGATTGTTGTTGTTTTTGGTCTCGTTGTGCTGTAAGCTGTATTCTGTCACACATAATTTAGAATTTATTATCTGAAGAAGCTAACCTATGGCACAGACAATCAATAAATATGTGGCATTCATAATTGCCCCCCCCTTTCCTGGTGCAACATAGGGCCTTTGCAGACTGCTAGAAATAGTGCAAATTGAGTCCACTTTAACTGCCCTGGCTCAGTGCTAGGGAATCATGGGAATTGTATTTTTTTGAGACATTGAGCCTTCTCTGTCAGAGAGCTCTGGTGCCACAATAAACTACAGTTCCCATGATTCCCTAGCACTGAGACAGGGCAGTTAAAGTGGACTCAATTTGCACTATTTCTGGCAGTCTGCAAAGGACCATAGTATTTATGTTATTACATTTTTTTTTCCAAAAAGGGATTTGTATAAATGATTATATGGTTCCAGTCTATGTACATCAGAGGAAGAAAAAGTGCTTGGAAAAACAATGCAAAATAGAGTCCCTCCTCAGGGTGGCAACACTTTAAGTATGGCCAATGGCATTTTGGCCAGGATGGCGAGTTTGGTCAGAAAGCTGTCTACCTCCACGCCGCTAGGCAAAGCTTCTTTGTTACAGAAGATGAACTGGCTTCTATGGTCTGTAGCCATAATTTCCTCATGTGAGGAGACCACATGGTCATGGTCCTTCAACATCTGTGATTAGGAGCGGCAGTGCTCTCAATGTGCAAGGAGCGACCCACAGGGGTCAGGAGCTTCACCTGTGGCCATATGCTCTGCTCTTTGGCTCTGGGCAGGGAAAGGATCTAGAACTGGATGATCAAAAAGGGCTGAGGCCAAGGCAGGCCTTCTTGGCAGAGGATCTGGGGAGCTGCCCCTGCCTTTTCCTTTTCCTCTTCCTCCTCCTGGAGAAGGTTGGGCCCCAGCTGGGTCACCAGCAATCTTCAAAATACCTGCAGTGGCACCTCACAGCTCTTGCAGTGGAGATCCCCAGCAGACAGCTGCATCGTAGAGCCCTGCCATGTCCAAGGGGCTTGCTGGGCCTGTAATTTCACCTTGCAGATCTAGAACTGGGCAAACCTCTCCACCTCCGGGATGCAGGAGAGCACAGCAAGGAGCTCTTCAGAGGGAAACCCTCTTTTGCTATCTTCCGGCATTCTTCCAAGATGTGCGTGATCTTGCTGGCCACATGGAGCTGCTCCTTCTTCTCTTCCTATTCCTTCTTCATAGGACCCTACTAGGAGTCCTAGTAGACCACAGGTTGAACATGAGTCAACAGTGTGATGCCGCAGCTAAAAAGGCCAATGCAATTTTAGGCTGCATTGATAGAAGTATAGTATCTTGATCAAGGGAAGTAATAGTGCCACTATATTCTGCTTTGGTCAGGCCCCACCTGGAATACTGTGTCCAGTTCTAGGCACCACAATTCAAAAATGATGTTGAAAAACTGGAGCGTGTCCAGAAATTCTGACCCATGCTTTCCTTTCCTTCCTGCTGAATTAATTGTATGCAAACAACCTTTGCACTTCAAACTTTGCAATTCAAACTTTGGGGCAATTGAAAAGCTGAGAAAAAATGGGGAAAATGAGAACAGCAGAAAGAAACTAGAACATTTTAAAAGCAACTAAAGGCCTTTGCAGACTGCCAGAAATAATGCAAATTGAGTCCACTTTAACTGCCCTGGCTCAGTGCTAGGGAATCATGGGAACTGTATTTTTTTTCTGAGACATTGAGCATTCTCTGTCAGAGAGCTCTAGTGCCACAATAAACTAGTTTCCATGATTCCTTAGCACTGAGTCAGGGCAGTTAAAGTGGCCTCAATTTGCACTATTTCTGGCAGTTTGCAAAGGCCCTATCTCTGCCAAATCAGGACAGTTGGAGGGTTATGATATCAGGGCAAGGAGAAGTGTGTTTATAGAAGGGAGAGAGGAGATGGGGCAGAAAAGAATGCATCTCTTTTTATTCATGTGATCTTATTATAAAACATAGACCTCATCACATCTGTTGTTAGTAAGGCAGGGACTTGCAAAAAAATGTTGCTGTTCAATTCTGTTAGTTGGTTTGACTCTGGCTTTTGAAAAATGCATGCTGTTACCTATACCATTCAGTGATATGAATGCTTGGCATCCAGATATTAAATCATGGGAATCTTTTATAAGAGTGATATGTAGGTCATTATTTTAAAGCACCATGAGAATGTATTATGATCTGTGACTCAGTGATGTCTACTGCGAAATTCACTCTAATGAGGAAAATACTGATAATGAGAGCTATCGCTAAACTAGAAAGTTATAATTAAACTAGAACAAAAAGCTCTAAGGGTATACTCTACATTTTATACTTTGAACAATTTATTTTAGACACAATATTAACAACACTTATGGCACTGCTGAGATATAATATTGAAGTCAAGAATGATAACAAGAATTACGGTATGTGGCTGTCTAAAAATGGATTGCTTATAGGCTACTTTTTCTTATACACAAATAGATACAGAGCATATTAAAGAACAAACACCCTAAAACAATTGAATCATTAGGCTTGGCTTCCTCACGGAGTGCTTGGTTTTCATCATAAAGCAAAGTTAATGTGTCACACTGTCTGTTGCTTTGATAACGAATAACTGCCATATTATTTCTGTACAACATGATGCAGCTTTGCCAAAAAAATAACATTGCAGTTATAGAAGACTTTGGAAAAGTAGTGAAATCCATTTGAAATTGACTACCAGAGAAGGCTAAGGTATTACTAAATGTAATCTGCCAGTAAAGTTCTGCAAACAGTTGTATTGGTGGCAAATATCAGCCCTTAAAACAGACACTTAGACTGGTTTTACAATTCACATGACATTTAAGACCCTTGGTAATATTTAACTTCCACTTGAGAGGAAATATACTGGAAATGTTGCAGTTCATGTTGATCCCCTTCTCACGTGCAGTCTTTCAGATGCCTATTTTATTTTATTTTATTTTAGTAATACAGGCTTTTGAAACTTGCTTGGAGCCACACTATTCATAAAATGGAATTATTTGAAAAGCAGAACTATCTAGCACACTGAAAGCTTAAATAATCAACTCATCTCCTATCCATAATATTTTGCTGCCATGTGAAAAGCAGTTAAACCTGTTATACTCTCAACTAACCGGGAAAATAGCCAGTTTCACATTCTTCTGTTTGTATGTTGTAGGTATCAGGTTCTCTTAAGGGTTATGCAAAATGCCGCTCCTTTTAGGGGCAGCAAATGGCCACCCTAAGAGCTGGCACTGCAGCTGTTCCATGTCCTTTCGGTACAGCATGTCTGCACGCTGCACCGGGAGAGCATCCTGATGCAGCACGCTGTGTGTGTGGGCGCGCAGCATCAGGACAGCGTCAGGTTGGGGTTGGAGCAGCTGACATGAGGCTGCTCTGCCCCAATTCCACCCCCAGGTCGGCCCTTTGGGCCAGTCTACAATACCCCTTAGTCCCCAGTAAGAAGACATTTGTAGATGCAGATAAATTCTTTAAAAATGACCTGAAATTATCTCCTATTTAGTGCATTTAATTTATAGTTACAATCCTTTCTAGTAGGACCTTGTGATGGCTACCTGTGACATAGGACTTTGTCACAAGTGGGCTTTTAACTGCAATTTTAGCAAGAAAATAGCATCTTTGGTTATAACTATGACATGACATTGCCTCCAATCTGCTGTTGCTATGCCTGTGAAGCATTGTTGGGAGGACATCTTTTCACTGATGGGAAAACCCATCAATAAGTGGCCAATTGCACTGCCACCCCATTATTCCACAGTTGTGATACATTGCTCCCACAACAGCCCAGATATTGGGCAGTCATGTGTGTCAGTCTCCTCCTTTCCCTCTCTCCTCCTCCCCCTCTCTATTCTTAAGCAGCCTATTTTCTTTTCTCTTTCACATTTTTTCACTTTCTCTTCTCTTCATCTTCTTTTATTTTTTAAACCAAATCACATTCCCATAACTTCAGAATTGCATTACAAATAAAAATTGATCTTTTTTATAAAAAAAATGAAAGGCATGATGATAGGTCATAGGGCAGTAAGCTGAGGTTAAGAGGGAATGTAGAAGAGAGTGCATGGGACTATCAGTAGCTCTCATCACATTATTGAAAATACATGTGATAATAAAAGCTGCCAAATGGGTGTGGTTTCTATTTTTTTTAAATAATACAACTGTGGCAAGACAAGGCTCCTGTGATACAGACCATAGTAACTAAAGATGATAAGCCTATCCTCCCCTCATCCCCCACATTGTGAAAAACATAATTCAGCATAGGTGAATACACAACGATTCAAACCTCCATTGAGTGTTGTCTTGTACATTGTATTTACACATGGAGCACAGATTAACAGGCTTCAGGTCTGTCAGTTTGTTTTGTTTCTTTTTAGAATCTCAGGATCCAACAAATAATCACAATCTGGTACAAAAAAAGTAGCAGTTAACATTAAGGAACAGGCTGGGCAAAATCACAATCTCATTAAAGAAGAAAAATGGGAAACATCTGAAAAAGTCAATGTGGCTACAAGCACAATCAAGGAGGAAGAGAAAAGAACAAGATGTATAAAGAATAGGACAGCTCAAATCACCAAGGAAGAGTATAGATGTGTAGCATGAGTTTACAAGACTACTATAAGGAAAGCTAAAGTTCAAAATGAGTGAGACTGTCTAGGCAAGCAAGGAGCAATAAAAAGGGGGTTTCAGATTCATTTGAGTATGGAGAATGACCAAAGATACAGTGGGGCTATTGTTAAATAAGGATGGAAATGCTAACGTGTTGGGGTATGCAGACAGGCGGGATCTAGCATACACACACACAGAGTTGAAGCACGTAGGCAGGAACACCCAGAAGATGGTCTTCTGTGAAGAAGCTTGCTCCAGAAGGCACAGGAAAAATCCTCCCACAAGCAGGGTGCTGCTTTCAGCTTGGAGAAAGGAATTGCTGGACAGCGAGACTACTCAATGAGGGCTTTAATCTTTGTTGCAAATATTTTCAAAGATACAGAGAGTATCAGACATCTGTCTTGAATACTCACAGCTATACAGACCAACAAGTCAACCACCAACCACAACTAACCAACAATGGAGATTCTGACCGTCTCCCATATATAGGTGGTCTTCTTCGTAACATGTGACAGCCATGCACTAATGAAACCTGACTGGTTTCATCCCCAGTGCCTGTTGCATCAGGCCTCCCATGATGTATACCTGCTGGTCTCACCTACTGTGCATGTTGCATCAGACCTCCCATGATGCACAGCTTTCCAAATGCTGACTCATGCACCCGCCACTTGAACTGTAGTAATCCTGTTACCATTGCTCCTTTCAATGGCCACATCCATGTAATTTTCCAGCCCAGGGTGCCACATGATCTTGACAAAATAGATTACAATAAAAAGACAGGAATACTAAATGCTTATTTTGCTTCCCTTTTCCCTGAAAAAAAGAGAGTGGCATATTTCCATGAGCAGTAGCGACCTTGGCAATGGATCTGGACTGCAAATCAAGATTTATAGGGAGTTAGTCAGGAATTACCTAGCTAAACTAAATATGTTCAAGTTTGCAGGGCCACATGAACTACTTTCAGAGTACTGAAGGAACTTGCTGAGGTACACCTTGCCATCATTTTTGTGAAATCTCAGAGAACAGGTGAGAAGGGCAAACGTTGTCCCTTTCTTCAAAAAAGGCAAAAAAAAAAAAAAAAAAAAAAAAAAAAAAGATCCAGGAAACTACAGACCAGCCAGCCTAACTTCAATACCAGGAAAAATGTTAAGAGTGGGTTATACAGGAGACTGCAATTATTTTGATGACAATGCAGTGTCAGTAAGAGCCAGCCTGGGTTTGTCAAAAACAAATACTGCCAAACTAATTTTATCCCTTTTTTTTTTAAAAAAAAAAAAATCAAGTCATTAGTTTAGTAGATGGTGGGGTTGCGGTGCATCTCATTTATCTGGATTTCAGCAAAGCATTTGATAATGTTCCCCATAATGTTTTGATTAGCAAACTGATTAAATGTGGAATAATGGAAACACAGTTAGATGGACCCATAATTGGTTGGAACACTGTGCTCCAAACAGTCTCCCTCAATGGCTATACTTCAAACTGAAAAGAGCTGTTCAGTGGAGTAGTTCAGATTTCTATCCTAGAGCCATTATTCTTTAACATTTTTTCAGCAACTTAGATGACAGGGTGTAGGGAATCATTATCAAAACTGGTAAGGATGGCTAACACATTAGAAGACTGGAACAGAATTTGAAAGGACTGAGAAACTAGAAAATTAAGCAGAAATTAATAACATGAAATTCAATAGAAACAAATGCAAAATTCTATATTTAAGCCACTAAAACCAAATACACAAGTATAGTAAGGGGGATACATGGCTCATCGGAATGACATACAAAAACGATCTTGGGGTTATTGTTCATAAATTGAACATGAGCCAGCATTGTGGTGCTGCAGCAAAAAAAACCCCAAAACAACTGCTATTTTAGACTACGTTAATAGAAGCATTGTTTCAAAGTCAAGGGAGAAAAAGAAAAAGGGAGAAAAGGTTGATCCTGCTAATTATAAATCAATTAGCCTTTTCAACACAATTAAAAAACTTTCTGAAAGACATCTACAATGGAAATGTCAGGTCTGGCTGGAACAAGAAAATATACTTGTAGAAGACCAAGCTAGCTTTACAGAAGGTTGATCCACTATTGATCAGTACTTAGTACTTCACCATCTTATTGAAAAATATTCCTCTTGCTACACAACCTCTCATTATACTTTCAAGAACACTTATTGGTCTCAAAAGAGCACTGAAAGCACTAATGCAGTATTGCAAGAAGGAACAGTTAGAACTCAGCTATCAGAAAGCTAAAATTAAGGCATTTGCCTAAAGGCCCAAGAGTTATTCCTGGAGTATAGATGGCCATAAGATTGAGCAGATCTCCTGTTTCAAATACCTGGGGGTAGTCTTCCATTCCAATAGTGGTAGAGAAAAGGGAATCATGTTGCTGATAATACACAGAGAAGAATAACAGGTGTTCTTAAATTCCTAGAGGAAGCCAGAATATGCCTGGAGCTCTCAAATTGTTCAAAGCCTAATCGATAACACATCTTCTTTATGGTGCCCAGCTGAATCCCATTTCCAATTTAGCAATGTTAGAATTGGTGTAATCTAAATTTCTAAAATCAGCCTTTCAATTTCCAAAAAGGTTCTCCAATGTTACCCTGCAATTGGAATCTGGCTTCATGAAAGTGGAGGCTAGAGTGTGGGTGACTAAACTATTAGCTTAGAATATCCTTTATTCCCATTGGCCTTGCCCCACTAACTTTGAGTGATAATTTCCAATCTACATGAAAACAGGCAGTGATAAGAAAAAGTCTCATCAGTGGGATTCTTTTCAGATTTTCTGCTCAATATGGGGTATGATCAAGCCAAAATAACCATCAAACATCATGTGGCAGACATAGAGCATCAATCAGATTTAGTTCAGTCTCCAGCTTTAAATGTTAGGGGGGTTGCAGACTGCCAGAAATAGTGCAAATTGAGTCCACTTTTAGGGTTAGGGTTAGGGTTAGGGAATCATGGGAACTGTATTTTATTGTGGCATCAGAGCTCTCTGACAGAGAAGGCTCAATGTCTCAGAAAAAAAAAACCAACAATTCCCATGGTTCCCTAGCACTAACTCTAACCCTAAAAGTGGACTCAATTTGCACTATTTCTGGCAGTCTGCAACCCCCCTTAGTCACTCTAATAGGTTCTTTGCCTATCCTATGGCATATTTATACAACTAATTTAGAAGTAACCAATCATTTGAGAGCCTTGAGCACAATGCCATGTTTCCCCCTGTTGTTTTTGAAGGCCAATATAGGAAAATCTCTAACTTGGAGAGACAAATGCCCTGTTAGTCGGTTATATTAAAAAAAAGAGAGCATGTGGTATTCCAATGTTTACATTACAGAGCCATTGCGCTAGCCTCATTGCACCCATATTGCATAAATATCCAGGATGCACAGGACAATTTTATATTTCCCTGTTGCTTTCAGGCACTAATCCTGAGACAACATACAATGTTGCTAGGTTCTGTGCAGCTGCGCTTAAAATTTGTCAGATAATGACCAATGCCACAGACCAGACCTAATGAATATTGCTCTGTAGGACACTTTACATATCACTTTAAATGCTTTTAATATTTTAATAATATTATTTTAATACTAATATTTAATATTTAATATATACTATTACATAATAATAGTTTAACAATAATATTTTCATAACATTTAAATATTTTTTAATATCCATTTCATGTTTAAACATAAGTATATTTTATTCTTATGTTATTAATCAAATGTACCACACTCCTTTGTGTTGGGTTATGACCATAATAAAGATTTATTCAAATTATTATTCAAGTCAAGGGAAGTAATATTACCACTGTACAGTATTTTGTGTTGGTCATTTCTCATCTATAGTACTGTGTTCAGTTCTGGATGCCTTTAGATTTGATTTGATTTGATTTTTAAGAAGGTTCTAGACAAGTTTGAGCAGGTTCAAAGAAGAACAATGAGGGTAAGAGTTATGAAGGACAAACATATGAGGAAAGGTTGAAAGTGCTGGATGTGATCAGCTTGGTGAAGAGAAGACTGAGGGGGTGACAATATTGCACTCTTTAAATACCTTAAGGCAGGGGTCAGCAAGTTCTCCTTACCTGGGGCTGGTCGGGGATCCCCTGGTCTT
>CM034701.1:252226824-252237238 GCA_020142125.1 Phrynosoma platyrhinos
CCTTTTGGATTAACTCTGCTTTAGACCCCGTGTGATAAGGTCCCATGTGATGACATAATTGTTTAGGCATGAATTTTGAAAATAAAATTTCTTCAGTGTTTTATCTGTAGCACCATTCTTTATGTGTATGTATGTACATGTATGTCTATCAGTCTACTTTAGAGTTTCATTATTTTTTTGTTTGTTTGTTTGTTTGTTTAACCACACAGAGTGGGGATGTAAACCCCAGTTGAATAGGATATACAGTATTCTGTAAAATGATTAAATCTTAAAGAGTGGCAAATTTATTATGGCCTAAACTTTAAAAACCTTGGGTCCCTTTCACACTATACAATTGTAGCTCTGAAATTCCACTTTAGCTGGCATGGTTCCATTCTATGGAATGCTGGAATTTGCAGTTTAGAGAGGTGCATCTAGAATTTTCATCAGGAGAACTTCTCTTGCACCTCACTAGACTACAAGCACCAGGATCCCACAGGATGCAACCATGACAATTAAAGTGGAATCATAGTGCTATAACTGTGCAATTGTGAAAGGGCCTCTAAGGAATCTTGATGGAGTTGACTGTAGTGTAAGAGCTCTTCCATAAGAAATGTGATAACCTTCAGTGTGACCTAAGTCTCTCTTCATTTTTGTGTTGCAACAGTCTAATATGACTTCCCCATGGGAATATTCACGTACTTACTTTAACAATATTATATCTCACCCTTCTCATATTTATATACCACTTTGAACAGTGGACAGTAGTATTAATCGTAATAAACACAATAAAATGCAATTAAATTACAGAATAGTATAATAATTGCTGATAAAATGTGTGACGGAAATGCTTGCTTGAAAAATAAAGTTTTCACAATGCAATGAAGTACAATTGGAGGGAGTGCCTAATTGCTCAATTAATTGTTTCTACCTACGGACATTGTACTGGGACATACCTCAAAGCCATTTCACTAGAAGAGCTTGTAAAATTATTTTTTCAAAAGTTTCCTTTCTCTCTGCATCATATGAACTTTACTGTAAATGTTTGGTTCTCATAAAAGCAGAACAAGAACATCCTAGGAATGTCCTTATAACACCTAAGTTTTGGAAATGTTAACATTAATCAGGGAGGGCCTTAGAGAGCAGTAACACAAGACACTTGGAGCACTTCTTTTAAAAATAAAATACAATAGTGCTAAGAATAAATGATCATAACAAAAAATATTTTGAAATACAATGTGAATAATTTTCTTCAGCAGTATTTCATTTTCTGTAGGAACAATGAGCCTTTTTTTGTTTCTATGGGGGGGGGATGTAGATGGCAAAAAGCGCTGTCTTCAATCCCAGGAAGGGGAGGGGCAGCCGGACGCTGGGTGCCCCATCCCCTTCCTGAGGACATCATCGGAGCGATGGCCCATCCACACGACTGGCGCTCTGATGACATCCTTCTGGCTCAGTGTCCGAACATGCTGAGCCGGAAGAGATGCCGAAGAGGCATGCCACGCCTCTTGCGGCGCCCCTTTCGCGGCTTGTGGAAGGAGCGCTATTTTAGAGCTCTTTTCACAGGCGGTGAAAGGGAGGATTGGGGCCAAGGTGTCCGGCAGCCTCAGCCTCGATCCTCCGCTTCCGGGGGCAGCCCAGGGTTGCCCGTCTGCATCCCCCCTTTATATTAGGGAAAAAAGTGGTAAACATCCCTGTGCCTGGTAGAAATTTCTGAGATGACTGTTCATTTAACCCATTTCTAGCAGACAGAAGATTTTAATATGTCATGGTTGTAGTTTTTTTATAGAACTAGATCTACAAATTTTCAAAAACAGTATTCCTGAATTTGAGCCACTTTCCTCCCAGACAGAAAATAGCTAGAACAAGAATTGTCCCAAGAAATTTATAATATTTTAATAGATATTTCTTTACACACACACACACACACACACACACACACACACATTATAATGCACATGGAATGCCGGGGGGGGGATCCTATGTCATTTTGTGATTGAAACATGATGTAGAGACAAGTGAGAAGTGGAGATGAGAAATAATCCCAACCCACCCACTGAAGATTGGGAGGGCAGCACATACACACTTATTGGATCCTGTCTAGGAAGGATTAAGGGGGCGGTGATGGAAAGACCTGGTGCAGACATCCACAGACACTGCACCATACAGCAGCAAAAGACAATATTCACAAATATCTAAGACCAAAGAAGGATGCGAGCAGTGAAATAATGACTACAACCTTTGAATTGCTTCTCACAGCAAGCATTCTTTATACCATAATTTGTGAAACCAATGTAGAGGCCCATTGTGTATTCAAGGCACAGAACAAGAGGATCCCAATTAAAAGCAAGAATAGCCCCTTTACTTCACTTATCTGAAGGTATATATTGCAATTACATGTGGCCTTGAAGCAGTGGTGGTCTGCAGAGAGCTTGAGTGCTCACAAGGTACTGAGGTTCAAGATCGGTCGATCGTAATTATATATATATATATATAGAGAGAGAGAGAGAGAGAGAGAGAGAGAGAGAGAGAGAATGAGAGAGAGACATATGGATTAGGTTGTTGAGCAGCTTTGAATATGATACACTTGAGGGATGGGTTTAACCACTGATGAACACTTAGTTGAGTTCAGAGGTGAATACTCATCCTGAAAACTGCTCATAGCAGCATTAATGTTAGGTCTTCCTACAAATAAATAAAAACAGATGTTTTCCTTCAGGGAGTGTGTCAATTTCCTAGTTTGGGGAGTTCACAGAGAGTTTCTTGGGTTTTTTTTTTCACTTGAAAGTAACATAAAAAGAGCTACTCTATAAACATTTCTTTTCATGTGAATATGTGTTCCTAGTTCTGAGTGTTCTGGAATTATGAAATACAATATCCACAAACACTCCTGTAGTTATGGGACACTTTTATCCTTTAAAAGACATTGGAATTCCTACAGGGTCACAAAATGCAACAGAAGTTGTTGAATGCAAGTGTTTGTATTCATTTGGGTATAGGTTAAAGATAGCCATTGACAAACCCTGAATTCTGGATGCAGTTTTTGAATTAGATGCAGAGTCAAACATTGCTTAAACCATTTAGCTGCTGGGCTATCACAAAAAACAAAAAACAAGGGTACTGTGTAGCAAAGCTTTCCTTTGCATGTTGTTGTTAACTGTGCTCAAGTTGACCCTGACTCATAGTGACCCTGTGGATGAGACATTTCTGCCACCACCCTCCACTGCTCTAGTCCTGTACATTTAGACCCATGTCCTCCCTAACTGAGTCTGTCCATCTGGCATGCAATCTTCTCTTTTTATTTCCCTCCACCTTTCCTGACATCATTGTCTTTTCTATTGAATCATGCCTTCTCATAATGTGGCCAATATACTACAGCCCCAGTGTATTATCTTGTCTTCCAGGGAGATTTCAGGCTTAATCATGTTTGTCTTTTTGGCTATGCATGTATCCTAAGCTCTCTTCTCCAGCAGCACATATAAATGAACTGATTTTCCTCTTACCCACTTTCTTCACTGTCCATCTCTCACATTTGTAATAATAATAATAATAATAATAATAATTAATAATAATAATAATAATAATAATAATAATAATAATAATAATAATAATAATAATAATAAAAAAATTATTTATACCCCACCCCTTTGGGGTCAATCGAGGTGGCTCACAATTAAATACAATACAATAGTGAAAACAAATTACATCCCACCACCCCCTTAAAAAGTTATTAAATCTATTACAAATTAAAATAATTAAAATTAAAACAACATTAAAACAACAGTCACAATTATACAGCGAAACAGAGGACTGCGGCAATGTAACAGATGGCTTTCAGGGAGGCGGATAGAGTTCCCTTAAAGAAAGGAAAAGAGGGGAAAAGTAGGGCCCTGAGGCCAGGATTTTTTCTATCCTGGAAAGGCCTGCCGGAAGAGATCCGTCTTGATCGTTTTTTAAAGCTGTCTAAAGATGTCAGTTGACGGATCTCGTCCGGCAGGCTGTTCCACAATTTGTACATGGTGATGCAACCATGCATTAGCCTCTTCTCATTCTCCTGCTGGAAGCAGTATCATCAAATGAACTACCTTGCTGGACACTAGCTGTAGTCTTATGACAACCCTCAGAATATGGAGTTTGTTTTTTGTCTGTCACATGGAAAGAAATATTCACAAATGCTCAAAATACTGGGGAAGTTTTTGATACCATAAACTGAAGTCTTGGAAGTGCATGGGGCACAGGTTGGGAATAGTGCTGAGCGCCACGGGGCTATGGCAGCCCCACCGCGGCGCCTCCCCAGCGGCCCTGAAAGGAGCGCCAAAAAGGCACTCCTTTCATAAGTCGCAAAAAGAGCGCCCTAAAAGCGGCGGGCGCCCTTTTTGCGACTTATCCTCCACAGCGCGTCCGGACGCTGTGGAGGGAGGTCGCCCTGAACGCGTCCGGCGTGCGGTGACCCGGAAGCGTTCAGGGCGACCTCAGGAAAAGGAAGGGCCGCCGCGCGTGCGGTGGCCCCTCCTCTTCCTGGCCTCGGAGACGGCTCAATTGAGTCGTCTGCCGAGGCCTATAGTAGTTATGCAATCTTCAGGTATGTTTGACTTTGCTCAAGCTACATCAAAGAACTTTGCCTGATATGTAGGTCAGACAGCAGAACCACCTTCCCTTGCCTCAGATGAGCTCAGGGATTGCCCTCTTTCTTCCACTCAATGAGGATTTCCTGAGCATTACACTGCTATTTAGAAGCCTAACCCTTGGGGACATCATACAGCAGGGGTAGGCAACCTTTCCCCTTCAAGAGCCAAGGGACTTCAGCTCCCAGAATCCCAGGAGCTATTGGCCAACATGGGACTATTAGCCAACATGGCTGAGGTTTCTGGGAGCTGAAGTCCCTCGGCCCTTAAAGGGGAATGGTTGCCTACCCCTGTCATACAGTGTTGTCTGAGCTTCCTTTTCACTCTGTAAAACTGCAGGGAGAAAAGTATCAATTCTAATGTAATTTGCTTTGCTTTTTCATTTCACCATTTTAACAAAATGTTCACACACACACACACACACCACATAACATGTTTATGTAAACTTTGGGCCTTTGCAGACTGGCAGAAATAGTGCAAATTGAGGCCACTTTAACTGCCCTGGCTCAGTGCTAGGGAATCATGGGAACTGTATTTTTTTCTGAGACATTGAGCCTTCTCTGTCAGAGAGCTTTGGTGCCACAATATACTACAGTTCCCATGATTCCCTACCACTGAGTCAGGGCAGTTAAAGTGGACTCAATTTGCACTGTTTCTGGCAGTCTGCAAAGGCCAGGAAAAGAGAAGTGAAAATTTGGTTCTACTTTGCTTTACATTTTCATCTTGTGAATAGGGCATTGCCTTCTTTAAATAAAAGTATATATAGTATTTTTTTATTTAGTCACTCATTTTATAAATAAAATAATGATAATCTCAAGGCAGGAGTGATTAGATCACTCCCCATTTGCTGTTCCTCGCCTCTTCAATGCAGGTTTAAGAGTCAAGTAAATAATTTTCTGTAATGATTGTGAGTCACTTTTTCCCTATAGTAAAATCCAAAGGTTTTTGCAAGCCAGGATAAATATCTTAGAAATTTTGAGTAGCGAAGGAGAAAAGAATTTTGATTTTAAAAAAGTACAACTTATCAGTGGATTTCACATAACATTATTTGTCCTTCTAGAAGGCCAACAGTATAAAAAGTTAATAATTTGTGACATTACTTTTTTCTTCACTGCTTTAAACATTTACGAATTTTCAAAACACTTTGTTAAATTTGATTTTTAAAGGTATGCATGCTTGAGAAAACCAGTCTTCCCAGTTCAGTTTCTCATGTGTTCATACTCAGATCTGCTCTGTACTTGAATGCAATCCTTACTAACAAAGATGACTTGGGGGCCAGATAATAGCAATAGCAATGGCATTTACATTTTTATACTGCTTAATAGTGAACTCAGCACTCTCTAAGCAGTTTACAATCTGTAAGCCAATTGCTCCCAACAACCTGGGTACTCATTTTACTGACCTACAATAGGATTGAAGGCTGAGTCAAGTTTGGAGCCCTGGGATCGAATTCACAATGTTGTGGCTGCAGTACCTGGTATTTAACCACTGTGCCACCAGTCTCCTTAAGGAGGTGTAAGATTCAATTTTGCTAAATTCAAATTTCTCCCACCCTATGGATGTTGGGAATTATTTAAGACTACCTTCACTGTTGACCAGAGGTGGTTTTCAGATATTGTGTATTTTGATTCCACCCTTATCTTAACTTCTTCCCTGACCCCATTTTAAGTACTTCTGCCAACAGATCTTGGCCAACAGAACAGTTTTGTGCGATCAGCCATCTGAAGAGTATTCTGACATCAGAAAGGTCTTGTGCCTAATCTTTAATCCCAGCAGCCAGCACATTTTGATTTAGGATTACTCTATAAATCTGAAGTTCTAAGAAAAAAAAATGGATTTTTTTTTATCCATGGATTCAAGCATTCACAGCTTGAAAATATTTTAAAAATACAAATTTCAAAAAGCAAACCTTAATTTTGCCATTTTATATAAGGGGACACAATTTGATTATGCCATTGTACATGATGGGATCTACAAAATAAGAGTTTATTTAAAATGGATGGAGCAATTTTAAACCTACCTGAGAGTTACTGTCTATTAATTCAAGTTAAGACATACTCAGATGAATTACTTCTGAATCAAACTGAAAGATATAAAGAGGGATACTGGAAATTTTGATCATTTTATTTGTTTGTTTGTTTGTTTGTTTATTTTCAATTATCAAACCTTACCAAACCTCTCAAAGTTTATGACCATCTAGACCCACAGAAGGAGATGAATGGGAAAGTGCATGGGAGAGAGAGAAAGGGAGAGAAAGTGAGAGTGAGAAGTCAAGAGAGAAGGAAATGAAGGAGCAATTAAAGGAAATGATTTACTTAATTATCCAAGAACCTAGCACTGTGTAAGTAACATACTAAAGGACTTGAAAGGGGTTCAATTACAGCTCACCTGAAATAATAATATATAATAATGGTATACTATAGAATAATAAGCAGTGGAGACCAGTTCAGTTCAATAAGAGTAAGAGGAAGTTATTCAGGAAAATCACAATGTGTACACCCCAGGAAAGGCTCCAACAACTTCTTTCCAGGTAGACCTATGTGAGGAGGCAACTTTCTTTGAGGCTAATTCTGCCTGAGGGCCTTGGTCTCTTGCTAAGCAAACAAATCATTCCATGACCCCACACCATCTCCATTCTAACCTAAGATTCACTGTTTTCTTTCTTTTTCATTATTTTTCCTCTATTCTTCTTCAAATCCAGTTATTATTATTCTCCACGTACCCAGCTCTTCTACTCCAGGAAGTTCTCACCCTTCCCAGATCTGCTGTTTTCTCAAAGAATTCATACAAATTAGACCGCCTTAAACAGAGCCATGTGACACATTTCCTCCAATTCTAATAATATTTCTTCTCCCGAAGCAGCAGAACTTTCTGTTTTCCTGAATGTGATAAATGGAAAGGCACCCATCCCAATGAATTCTAATGGCTTGATTAAGTAATGCTCTCACACGCATACATACACTTCTGCATTACTTGGGTAATCTAAAAAGTTAGGTGAAATCATTAGAAGGATCTAGTGTGTTATTAAAGTAGCAAATTAATAAATGAATTAGTTCCAAGTCCTAGATATAAACAAAGTCAGTTAACAGCAACAATAAAAGCCACTGGATAATTCAGGCCACATAGATCACATTTCTGAAACAATCCTAAACTATATTTCTTAAAATATATGAGCATGTACATAATTATAGTAACCAAAAGACATCTTAATAATAATAATAATAATAATAATAATAATATGGTTTATTTATATACCGCCCCTCTGGCTAACCAATCGAGGCGGTGAACAACAGAACATCTTGCTGCTGTACAAGTCAGAGTATGCACAGGGCATACTGCTGAATCTAACACACTTGATTGATTATAAAAAGTTGACAATATTTTTAGGTAGTCTTTCATTACAAAAAGTTTACCTTTCATACAATGAGGAGTTACGTTGTCCAAAAGTGGTTCCCATAAGGGGTCAGCAGAATTGTTTCAGCAGTCCTGGAGATACCATGATATTACTTTTAGATCTGAGCAGGAGTGTAGTGTTGACCTTTGTTCCATATAAAATAGCATTAATATAATGCTGAAATATTTTGCAAATGAAATATTCCTAGACAGATTACCCAGTGTTCTCTATCAATGATCACAGAAGTGCCCTATATAATAAACTGCTCTAGCTCAACAACTATAGATAAGAAACATTTATGAAATGCAAATATTATTTGTTTCATCCATAATCAATAAATTTGTTAAGATATCACACTCATGTCAGATGCACATTATTATCATACTTCACTGCCTAAAGCAATACCTAGTTTCTTCAGCAGAGTTTTCAGATATGTCAAGTAATTGCTACTAAGACAGAAAACCAAAATTGAAAATGTATTCAAAAAATGAGGAGCACATTCTAAAGCTTTAATGAGTGCAGTGCTTATACATGCAATTTGCTTTTTTGGGCAACATAATTCTCTCCTTCTTCTTTGCTATAATAGTTGTACATAGTTACATATTACATAATAGTTCTGTGGTTTATGCTGCAGACTCCAAGGTCATGCAAAGATCAAGCAGTGGTTTCTTTCCCTGTGTAAGATTAGACCTCAAGAGAATATACTATCTCCATTCTAGACTAAGAAAAGTTCATACAGTAGTTCAGCAGTTGAGCCGCGTAAAGATTTGCAAAGCAGGGAGCAGCAGAGAGATTTGCAAAGTCCAGGCAATTTAAAATTTAAAATGTGGACTGGAAATTTCAATCAAGGTAAAACAATTTTTTCTTCTTAAATTTTGACTGAATTTGCATGTTTTAGCTCTACATCTACCAAAATATTCCTGATGCAAACACATGGAGACTTCTTGAGGAATCCATCATTTTCTGCCACAAAGAGGCCTATGGCCTCACTGAAATGGAGACATATTGGATTGCAAAAGAGGGGTCCCTGTTGAGATGCAAACAGATTTTAAATTTCCTGGGCTGGGAAAATGTCCCTATAGCCACAGGGCCAGAAGGAGGAGGATCCTGTCAACAAAAGATATCCTCCCCACCATAGACTATCTTAACTAAAGACTGAAACAACATGGAGGCATCTTACTAACATCTCCAATTGTTTTTCTCCTATTTGGTTTGTAACATCTTGCCTGATAAAGAAGCCCATGGATCTTAGAAAGCTTGTAACAAGTTTTAAGGGGGCAGAGTTCAAGCTGTTATATTTCATCAGCCATATTTTTAAAACAGCCAGACCAAGCACACCCAGAAATCATTCATATGGGGTACTTAATTTGTTTGGTTACATTTAATATTTAACTGGACATATTAACATGACTTCATTCTTCTTCGTGGTCTCTGCGAATCACACAAATGGGTTATTCTGCGCTTGCGCAGCAAACTTCGGAACCTTCTTAGAGCTTTTAGAAGCGTTTTGGCAGTAGCCCCGCCCACTCTCCAACTGCCTTATTGGCCAGTTTCCTGCCTAAACCCTCAGTTCCTTTTATCCGCCGCAGCAGCAACATCTAGAGGAACTCTTCAGAGATTCATTCTCCTGTCTCACTTTAAAATTGCCTTTGACAGGATCATTTTGTGTTTTGGTGATATTTTTTTAACATCGTCGTTCATATTTTAGGAGGAGTGCTGCGATTTCTGTGAGAATCGCAGTCTTACATTCTATTAAATTTCTGAGGTAAATTTTTTTTCTAAACATCACCCGCCTCTCTGGTGTGTTTGACAAAGGCTCTAAGGCCATTTTTATTGCTAAATATAGATATATAGATGTAGATATCTATATATATATATATATAAAACTATAGATAGATATAGATAGATATAGATATATCTTTTATGGCCGCTTGCCCTGCTTCATGCTCGGCTAAGGTCCATTGCTCTTCTTCATATTTTAAGAGGAGAGCTGCAATTTCTGTAAGAATTGCAGTCTTACATTCCAATTTAATTTCTGAGGTGGAGTTTTTCCCCCGGCCGCTGAGGTAAAATATTATTAAAATGGCCGCTCGCCTTCTTGGTGTGCTTGGCAAAACTCCGTTATGCCCTATAGGGGGACAATTTTTTCTTTGGAGGGTACTCCTGGAGGAAAACTGTTTAAACTTCACCTGCCTTTCTAACTTGCTTTACAAAGGCTTTAAGGCCATTTTACTGCTACATATATAGATAGATAGATATAATAAATAAATAATAATAATAATAAATTTTATTTATAACCCACCTCTCTGCATCGCAATCGAGGCGGGGAACAGCAATAATAAAATTATATAGATATAGATATAGATATAGATATACAGTGGTACCTCTACTTACGAATGCTTCTACTAACGAAAAA
>CM034701.1:252255373-252266220 GCA_020142125.1 Phrynosoma platyrhinos
CTAGAAGCTTCTTTCTCTTCATATTGGTAAGAAAGTACAAAATGTACATACATTTCTTTCAGAGTGCATTTTGCTTTCAGGGGACCAAACCCATACTATGATACAGGGTAGTTAGTATAGCACTTTTCTTTGGACAGCTCTGGACATTTTATATACTATTGAGCAGCTGTTTCTCTACTTTAACAAAATCTCTACATTTTGAAAAGATGAAAACTCCAAATAAAGATACAAAATGCTCTTATATGCTCTTATTCCCATCTCTTATGCCCAAAGACAGAGGCATTTATTTTCCTTAGGGTAATTTTTCTCATTTAAAATTCAGGATTCTGTAAGTGTACACACATTTTATGCTTATGACTGTTATAAAAAGCTTGTAATATATTCTAGATCCATTAAATAGAAGAAGTTAAAACAAAGCACCTTCTGTCCACCTCATTTGTTTCATATTTACTTATATTATAAAACTATATTTATGTCCTGAATAGTTAGCAAGTGCCTAAGGAAGCAGGTGGTTGGTGTATTAGACCTGTTGGGTAGTCAGTCCAGTCCAGATCAGTAATGGATTATATGACAAAATGAAGGCAGAAGTCCGAGGGTTGCCATCAGCTAGTCCAGAAATCATTATAGCAGATCAGAAGTCCAGATACAGGAGCCAGCAAGGAGTAAATAGAGTAACCTAAAATCTGTCCAGCCCAAGGTCATGAAAATGGCAACATTAGGCAATACTATCAGTCAACCAGATAAGACAGTTAAGGCTACAGATTTCTAATTAGTGTCTAATTTCTAATTAGTTTCTAATCAGGTCAGCATCTATTACTTAACAGGCTCTGGGACTAGTATTTCTTTCTTCATTGCTCAACAAAGGATAGGTACATTTCATCTTAGGCATCTGAAGCCTCTGACTCTTGTTAGGGACATGGTCTTCTACTGTCCCACCCTCCATCTCCTTGGACTCAAAGAGAGTTCTGGAGCTGTAGCTTCTTGGCAATCTGCCGCCTCCTCATCATCTAAGTCATCCAAGGAGTGAGATACAACACCACTCCTCTCCCCACAATCATCTTCCTGGTTGTGGGGAGTCCAGACATAGTAGGATAGTGCTGGTGGAACCAGTGCACAAGCACAGAAGCATGGATAGCCAATGCATCTTCCCAAGAGCACACTTCTGGTCTTTATCGAGCCCAATCAATGACATACTGCAGTTGACCATGGCACATGCAGGAGTCCAGCACCTGAGCTGCTTGATATTCCTCCCCACCTCTCACCAGCACTGGAGGAAGTGGAGGTATTGACCCTGTATCAGGACAGATGTCCATTGCAGGGACCAGGAAAGAGTGATTTAACATGGTGGACATGAAGACTCATTGGCAACCACAAGTAGAAAGCAACAGGATTCATGTGTCCCATGATGGGATAGACACCATTGAAGTGGCTATCCAGTTTCTGACACAGACAGCGATATGAAAGATGATGAATGGAGAGCCAGATCTGATTCCTCACAAATGAAGAACCAGACTGGATCCCCCACTGTCTCTTAGCATAAGCAAAAATCTCGTACATCTGTTTGGCCAAGTCCAATTGCTCACTCAGGAGTGATTTTGTGACTTGCAATCCTGGAGCCATTGATCTGTAGCAGGTATTGAGGACTGAGGAGACACAACTGAAAAAATGTGTGGGTGAAAGCAAAGTTTACAAAGAAGAGAGTTTGTTCGGTTGAGGTGTGGAGGGACTTATTGCAGGCAAAGTCCACCAATGCCAACAGCTCTACCCAATGTTTCTGTTGATAGTGTAACAATGGAAATACTGCTCCAATGTAGTATTGGTCTGCTTTATTTGGACATATGACTATGGGTGGCAGATGAAGGAGGGATGAGACTTAACATTGAGCTATTGTAACAGATTCCACCAGAACTTGGATGTATACTGGGGGGCTCTATTGGATAGGATATCCTTGGGGAGTTAAAGTAGGAAGACATTATAACTCAGAACTCTAGGAGAATTTAAACAGCTCAATTGTAATTGGGTTACTCAGCCTTGAGATCCAATCTCTATGTTAATGGAGGTCAGAGGCAAAGAAAAGCAGAGGCAAATTCTCTAGGAATTATATTTTATTAAAAGGTGTTAACACACACACCAATTTCACACACTCATACAAGAAGCTGAGAAATAAAGGTGTTAGCATGGAACAGTAATAGGCTTTGTAATGGAAACTACTGTACCTAAAAGCTGTTGCTCCTGTTAAGAGATCCGGAGATGGGTTCTGGGGCTCAGTTGCTCCCAGCTAATGCACATTGTTGAATGACAGAGGGAACTAGCAAAAGAAAACCTACAGAGTTTCTGCCAGCAAACCAAACTGGTCCACTGAACAATGGAAATTTGGGGGTTTTATAAGGGAAAATCAGCCTGGGGCAAAGTCCAGGTCCATGAACAATAATCCAAATTGTATGCAGTTACCCTCAGGGGTGGGGACTTCCAAGGTGAGAATTGGATGCAAATGGACAGATTCTTGCTTTAGACAAGAACAAATATAACATTGGAATATAGTGTATTGTTCCTTGGTAGGGTTTTCCTCACCTCCCTTGATAGGTGTGGATGAGTCACACCCCTAGCGATTCCTAAACTAGCTGATGCTACCTTCTGCCTAACGTTTATGGCTTCTACATGTAGGATCATGGAGAGGTGAACCTTGCAATATTTCTTGGTATTAAAAGGGAGAGAGAGAGCCATATAGTAACAGTGTTCTAAATGAACAGGCAGGCAGTTTCCTTGTCAGCGGGCACACTTGAACAGGGGATAAAATGTGCCATCTTGGTCAACAAATCCACTACCACTGGAATGGTAGTGTGACCAGCTGCCAATAGTAGGTCCATAATACAAGTCCTCAGAGATTGCCCTCCAGGGCCCAGAAGAAGTAGCCAAGGTTTTCAGGAAGCTGGTGGGACTTCCTGAATGATCTTTAGCATGATGACAGGTGGGACAAGTCTTCACATAGTGCTCCATTTTCCTCCAGCCTTGAGACCACCAAACTTCCCTTATGAAGAGGTGCAGAGTCTTATATAACCCAAAATACCCACAGAATAAGATGAGACCCTGTTATGGCACAAATAGAGGACCTCCTCCTGACATGATCCTGGTGAAGTGTAGAAACACAGTGGTAAAGAGCCCGTCCTGGACAGAATAGGGTCATGGTTCTTGGTATCTTGAATGTGTCTTTACAAAATATCCCAGCCTTGCTGCTCCTGGATTAATTCCAGCAAGGTTTGAGGAGATGTGTAACTGCAAAGTGTACTGGGAAGAGAATAGTACAATATGTCTCACCATTCAAATGACCCTTCAATTCATATTTTCTGGATAGGATGTCTGCTTGCTGGTTCTAAGAGTGTGGAATATAGGTGAATTTAAACTTACAACTGGCAAAGGAGAAGGACCATTACATTTGTCTCTGATTCACCTTCTCAGCTATCTGGAACTATTCACAGTTGTGGTGGCTTGTGAAGACTTCAGCTGTATGAGTGGCCTTAGTGTTGCCATACTTTGAATGCAGCCTGGGTGGCCAGGAGTTCTTTCTCCCTTATGGCATAGTTTTGTTTGGGATGGGGTGGGGTGTCAGTTTCCTTGAGTAGTAGGCACACAGAATAAGATGAGACCCTGACACCATGAGTTAGAGAAATACACCCCTATGATGACATAAAAAGCATAATTTTCTACAACAAAGTGGGTCTGGGACCTGAATGTTGAAAATGGGTTCTGAGGTAAACAGTTTCTTCAGTTTCTGGAAGGCATGTTGAGCAGAAGGACCCCAGTAAACAGGAATTTTGCCCCCAGGAAATCAGTCAAGGGTACAGCCAGCTTTGCAAAGTCTGGGGTGAAGCACTGATACAAGTTGACAAAGCCCACTAGTTTCTCGGAAGTTGCTAGGAGAGTATAGCTTCTACCTTGTTTCTGGGAGGTTGCCAGGAGACTACTCGGGGTTACAGACTGCCAGAAATAGTGCAAATTGAGTCCACTTTTAGGGTTAGGGTTAGGGAATCATGGGGACTGTATTTTATTGTGGCACCAGAGCTCTCTGACAGAGAAGGCTCAATGTCTCAGGGGAAAAAAAAAACAATTCCCATGATTCCCTAGTACTAACCCTAACCCTAAAAGTGGACTCAATTTGCACTATTTCTGGCAGTCTGCAACCCCCCTACAACTTCTATCATGCTTGGATTTATCTGTATTCCCTTTGGAGAGATTCACTGATCAAGGAATTCAAAGACATAGCTGTGTTAGTCTGGAAAATCAGTTTGCAAAGGGATTTTGTAGCACCTTTGAGACTAACTGAAAGAAAAGCTAGTAGCATTTCATGGACTTGAACCTATTTCCTCAGATGGATGACCAAGGAAGTTTACAGCAGAGAGGTCAAATACACATTTCTCAAAATGTGCATACAGTTGGTACTCCCACAGCCATTTAAAGACAGCTCTTATATGGGCATTGTGGGCTGTCTGGTTAGGGGAATATATCAGAAAATCATCCAAATAAATGATGCCAAACTAACCAAGGTATCCTGGAAACTGTCATTCATAAATAAAACAGCAGAAGCATTGTATAGTCCAAAGGCCAGAATCAAATGAAGCCGTAGCACTGGGCTTTTCCCAGAAAGTCCTGCAGAGCAGCCATTCCTCGCTCTGATAGTAAATAAATGTGCCCTGCTAGAATGGGGGCTCTAGGGACCAAATTAATTAGACAGTCATATAGTCCTATTATTTAGTGGGCAACATTGCCAGAAACATCAAAGTGTGGTCAAGATGGCAAAGGTTATTAATGAGGAAGAACAGATAAGCTAGGGGAGGCTGTTGAAGTTTGCTTTTGCCTGAGCCTACAGGGAAAGGCAAGACTCTGCCCCCTCTTCTCCTCTCCCTCTACTGAGTTAATTGAGCACAAACTGCTTTTGCAGTTTGTACTCAGTTTGTAGTAGTTGAAGTAAGCTGTTTCTGAAGGGAGGACAGTGGGAGGAGGAGAGAGAAACTGGGACGTACTGGCTAGGTGTAATAGGTATACTGATGAAACCCAACCCTAAATCTTTGAAAGGTCGCTACATGTTCTGCAGTTATCTAGATATGAGTAATCTGAGAACAAAAATATTAACAGCCCTTTCTTTGTTTTGCTTTGTTTTAAATTAGACAAAATACATAGCACTAGAAAATATGACAGCTACACACTCATGCACTTGAATTCACCAGGGCAAATATGTAATATTTTCAACATCTTCAGTCCAAAATGTGAATAAAATCATCTTGACAGGTACAGCAGTGATCCTATCATTACACTATCATACTGCTCCTATAATTTGTCCACTGTGACTTCAGTATATAATCTTTCCTTGATGATAGCTGAAAAGACCTGGGAAGTTCAAAAGCATTAAACAGAAATTCATTTCCATTTAAAAAAAATCCAACTGAACTTAATACTATTTTACTTAGCCTATGTAAACTGACTTCATATCTATATATCTATCTATATTTATATCTATTTATATTAACTTAGAATATGGCATGACTATGGAAATAAGGCTAGGGACGTTTTCACACGGGGCTTAAGGCAGACGCAATCCTACCTCCGTCCGGCCCCAGTCCGGCTCCTTTGCAAAGTTTTCACACGACGTCGCAGCAAGCCCCGCCCCATCCAGTGCCATCCCCGGCGCTAGCCGGCGTCAGTCCAGGTCCTTGCTCTGCGTGTTCACACGACGTTGCAGCAAGCCCCGCCCTGCCCCACCCCATCCAGTGCCATCCCCGGCGCATTTCTACATCATCCCCGTTCTTTTCAATTCCTTTTTTAAAAAGGAATTGAGTTGCCGCTGCCGGAAGCAATCAAGAGCCATTCCGGAATGATGCTGCTTTCACAGGTCTGAAGCTGCAGGATCCATTCTGGAATGGCTCTTGATTGCTTCCAGGCGGCTTTGAGACCCCAAGTGTGAAAACGTCCTAGGTAAAGTCATGTGAAGAAGGAATCTATGCATCTCTTCCACAAGAATGTGTGGATCTGTGTGTGTGTGTGTGTGTGTTCATGTTCAAATGCAGTTACAGCTCAAGTATTGGTACTGCCATTCAAACTGATGAGAGTTAGTATTGTCAAATGGTTTGTGTCCCAGAGTAGGAGTAGTGATCATAGCTTATCTTCCTTATGTGTTAGCTAACTTCATCATGAACTTTGCACTTCATCTCGGCTTTATTTTTAATTTCATAATGGTTTAATTCTGTTTTATGGGGTGGGTGGGTGGGAGGCGGGTGGTAGGAATTGTTTTATCTATTGTATTTTTAATCTGTTGTACGCCGCCCCGATTGCCGAGCAGAGGGGTGGGTTATAAATAAAATTTATTATTATTATTATTACTTTAAGCCAAAGTCTCCTGGCATGGTTTATCTAGCAAGAGATAATTATCCAAACTCATCTAGGATCATGATAATAGGTGTATACACAATATAGCTGAGCTTTAGTAATTCAGATTTTTTTTTTCATATAACTATTCTTTTTCTCTGAACATGTACTAGTAGTTATCAGATACATGCTCTTTCAGTTAGACAGCCATTAGTGTTAGTGTATTGATATAATTTAGAAAGATCTTATACTAAATGCAGAGATTGTTGAAAAAGCTGAAGAAGCTTATTTAGAAATATGCAACATGACCAGAACCTAAAATGTGCATAAGGACTAAATATCCCAATTCAGACTTGCTGAAGTGAGGAGATTGCTCTATTAATTCTAATGGGCCAAAAAGTACTTGCTGCAGCACATTTGCAGATTGGGCCCATTGCAGACTTGCAGACAATAGGCATTTCATATGTCTAAACAGTATTCAAGGCCATGCATGATGAAAGCAAATGACAAAGAAGTCATTCCCATTTTCATTTTCAGCTATCATAAGGACTAAATGTGTTTATGGATGGGCTTCATTTCTTGTTGTTAGCAATTTTAACCATGCACATCCTTCAGTAATTAATCTAACAGTCCCTAGATTAATGTCACAGAGAAAATATATTTTGATGAAACTGCAATACACACACACATTGCAAAGATCTCAAATGTAAAGGCTTTTTATTTTCAATGTATGCTGACTTATCTCCTACATTGCATTTAAGTTAGCTTGATTAAAGATAAAGGTTAAGTTTCCTTTATTCGAAATGCTTGGGATCAGAAGTGTTTTGGATTTTGAAGTTTTTCAGGTCTTGGAATATTTACATATACATAATTAGTTATTCGAGGATTAGACCCAAGTTTAAACATGAAATTCATTTATATTTTATAAGCACCTTATACACATAGCCTGAAGGTAACTGTATAGACACCATTTTAAATATTTTTGTGCGTGAAACAAAGTTTGTCTACACTAAAACATCAGAAAACACAGGTGCTGCTATCTCAGCCACCCATGTGGATAATTTTGGATTTTAGAAGATTATAGATTTCAGAATTCCAAATAAATAAGACACAACCTGTAATATACAATCCACTGCACATTTCTTCTTCAGTATACAGCCCCCTCCGTATAATCAAACAGTACTATTACTGTTATCTTCTTCCAGCAATGCTCCCCTCTTAATTGCACAACATCTTTTGCTACAGCATTTCTGAGACATTGAAATCACTGGTTTACAAGGACATTTAGAAACTGTTGTTGTTGTCTACATGCTTACAAAAAATTCTTAACTGAAGTGCAACAAATGTCTTTACATTCGGTTGGTAGGGGAGCCTTCTCCAGGCCTTCGCCTGCTTCCAGAAGGTGATGGGGCAATTTTGCAGGGCCTTGGGGAGATAGCACTTCCAACTTGGGCTGGGACAACATCTCCCAGCATCATCGGGAGCCGGAAGTACCTCCTTATTGGTTATAGCTGGGGAAAGAGAGCCTTGTTGATTGGTTGGGAGGCCAGAAGGGGTGGAAATTTGGGTCTTCTCTTGCATCAATTGGCTGGTGGGCCTTAAGTGACCCTACAGAGGTAATTGAGCTGCTGACAAAACTAAGCACTCACTTCAGAGGGAGGATGTCTCTTTTGGGGAAAATGCTATGTTTCTAGTTCTTTGCAGGTCAAAGTGTGACCAGTTGGGGAAAGGGTCTACTGTTATGCTGAGAAGGTTTTATGGCTGCCCCCTGCGCCCTGTTCGGACTTTATGCATATACCTGGCATCCAGCCCTCAGACCACAGGCTCTCTGTTCACTCACGAGGATGGGACCTTGCTAACACGGTTCCAGGTGGTGTCAGTGCTTCCCATGGCTTTACAACGCACCAGACTTCCAGCTGAGGACTTTAGAGGACACTCATTCTGGATAGAGGCCACCACAATTGTGGCAGGATGCAGCCTGCCCGTGGACTTCATAAAGAAGATGGGCAGGTGGAAGTCTGCAGCCTTTGCCAGCTACATCTGTCTGGGTTTGGACTCTTGCTTGGATCAGCCATGAGGGCTACAGGGGAGGGCTTGTTGGGGGAGGTACAGCTTTCAGGGGACTGGTGGAAGGCGGGCCCCAGAGGGGTGGCCCGGCCTTTTGTGGCAGTAACATCGGTCTCGGATCTGGTGGGTATGGTTTCCTGTACTGTGCAGCACTGGATCAGGAGTCCCCTGTGGACCCAGGCATGTTAGGAGTGTTGCCATAGAGGGCGCAACCCCTGTAGCAGCGTCCCATGGTGACAAGAGGTGGAGAAGCGAATATACAATCAGCTGGTTACCCTCTTGTCATTCTGGGGCCTGGCCGTGACAAGGCAACTTGGTTGATCAATACACAGGCAGGTTGGTTGATGTCAGATCTGAACCTCATGCATTTGGGGCAACCCTACCTGTCAGCTGTATTCAATAATCTTGTAGCCTTTTTCCTTCCAGTTGGGTGCGTTGTTCTTATTTACTGTGATGCCTCCCCCCTTTCAAAGCAACAGCAGTTAACTGTGACATGGTTCCTTGTGTCTTTTTGATGCTATATTTTCAGTTCAGAAGCAATAAAGTACACTAAAAGTAGAGGCTCCATGGAAATTACTTTTTTACAAGGATGATTTCACATTCTTTGCAAATGTAAACATGAATTTACCTTCAAGCATGTTCTCATCAGGAAGCCAACTATTTCTTCCTAGCAGGTGTACATGTCTGATACATATCCTGTTAACATATACTGTTTGCAGTGTTTACTGGTGTAACATGATGATAGGTTTGTTAATTGTATTTCTTTCTTTATTTCTTTGTATTTATTTCATTTAGGCTTGCATGCTATTTGTGACATTTAGGCCTTCAGTTTCTATTTATCCATAGATTTTCCTCTACTTTCCCTTTGTAATGTATTTCGCCTTTGGCTTGGATGGAATTTGCTAGTAATGCATACTCGCATACCCAGAATTCTTATTCATTGCTTTCATTTTTGGAATTCTGCTTTGAAAAATGCAGCAGTTAAGTCATGAATCTAGCTTTTAAGTACAGTCAAAGAATGCACTTTGAATGTTTCTTTTACATGATATTGATTTTTAATCCTATAGAAACTTTCTCTTTTCATGTGAAAGATATTGCTGCCTATAAAGCTACATACAGAGGCATCCATACATATACAACAAGAAATTATTCTAATTCTTGTAAAGAGAAGCTCAGCAGTCCTGCCAAACCAATATTTTAGGCTCCTGCTACCCTAATCACACTTACAAGGATTATGACAAATTGTACTTTGTTGAATTAAGTTGTAGTTCACAGGATTGATGGAGAAAGAGCCAAATTGGACACCTTCACATCTGGTCCTGCTGACTTGACTGTGTCCCTACTTCCATGCCCTTAATCTCACCCATTGCTAGAATTCACACAAATGCCCTTTTAAAATTGCAATTCAGCCCCTGCCCTGAAAAAAAGTGCCCCCATTGGGCTAGGGACTAAGCTCCATTGAACACATTGGGGCCTACTTCTACAAAACTTGGTACTACTATTTCATTTATTTGTTGAAATATTTATATCCCACCCTTTATCTATTGCTCTCAGGACAGCTCACAATAAAATCACTAGCAGTAGATCTGCTGATGGATCACAAAAGAAAGAACACAGCACTCAGTAGCTATATTCCCCAGTGCCGGTGGTACATAAATATCTTATTCAAATCCTTCAAAGTCCAATTTCTCTTGGCATTCATTCGAAGGGAGGAGAAATTCCTGCCTGCCCCCCAAAGCACAGTTTAAGTCTGTGCTAACCACCAGGGAGGGTGGAAGAAGACTGAAATACCCATTAGCCCTGCCTCCCCTACCCCACTTTTATAGTATCATGATGTTAGTTATTCTCTGTTTCCTTTCAGTAGAGCAAATGATGTCCTATCCACAGTCACCACTGCAGGAATCATGGAAGTAAGGGACAATTTTGGTTTTTTAAACAACAACAACATGTGGCCATCATCATTGGCATCATCCTCATTCCCCTCAGCAAACCATGGGTCTTCTGGAATGTCCCAGGGCAGAAAGATTGTCCCCAGATTAACCATAGTTGCCTACTCTGGTATGAAACCACAGAAATCACTTTCTCAAGAAACAGAGCTGTCAATAAATCTAGCAGAGTTCACAAAACAGGTATATAACACCAGCACTTTTGCAGTTGCTCCTTTGGAATGCATATCTTCCTAACAAGCTTCTGTGTTGCATCAAAACTGGCCATAAGCCTTTTGCATGAGAAGCAATCTCAAGTATTATTGTTGTGTGCCTTCAAGTCATTCTGACTTAAAGCGACCCTAAGGGAAACATATCATGGGGTTTGCATGGCAGAATTTCTTCAGAGGGAGTTTGCCCTTGCCTTCATCTGAGGTGGAGAGAGTGTGAGTTGTCCAAGGTCACCCAGTGGCTTTCCATGGCTGAGCAGGGATTCAA
>CM034701.1:252279439-252294824 GCA_020142125.1 Phrynosoma platyrhinos
GCCCCACATCTCAAATGAATTGATTTTCTTCCTATCAGCTTTCTTTTTATATATATAAAGTTTATTGCAGATAAAAACAATAACAAACAAAACATATACAAAACATGACCAAAACACATAAAACAACTAACCTAAAACATATAGCAATCTTCAAACACAAACCTAATCAAGAACATACACAAATAAAAAACATAGTAACAACTTCCTAGGACAGTATAAAGAGATTACTCACATATCATTTTCATAACTACTTATCTTCCTCATATGTCAAAACATCACAGACATCAGATTCTGCTTAACCAAGGCAATTATTCCTCTTAATTCCTCTATAAACCAAGTTTTCGGGATAATTACTATTCTATCTATAACTATCTATATCATAACATTGTATACCAATATAATTTGCATTCGAAGTTCTAAAATCCATTCCCACTCTAATGCCCCAGATCTGCTTTCTGTTTTTAAGATTAATCTTTTAACTTATTTATTTCTATATTTATTTCTATATTTTTATAAAAGTTGTATATATATATTTCTAGAACAATCAGTTACAGAAAATATTTATACTACTGGATATTATACCTTCCTTACACATAGAATAAACCAGACGTTCAATTTTAACCTTTATACCCATCTTTCTCAACATCCTTGTCATTATCTGATAAAGACACGTTGATATATACTTATTCTAAAACCCTGAAATAGAATGTGATTAAGTTCCATTATCTCTTGTCTTCATATATCTATACCATGGAGCCCAATTTTTATCGAATTCAGACATTGATTTATTACTTGATAGGTGAGTTAATTTCTCCATTTCATAAATTTCAAATATTTTGATTTTCCACTCCTCCAGCGTAGGAACTTCTTTTTTCCGCCAATATCTGGTGTAAATAATTCTGGCTGCCGATATCAAAACAAACATTAATTTTCCGTGTTCCCTTTCAATCTCGTCCGTAACAATATTTAACAGATATACCTTTGGTTCAACATGCAGTTGAACATTCAATAACTTACCGATTTCCAAATTTATCTGGTCCCAGAATTTTTTAGCTAATTTACATTTCCACCACATATGCCAATATGACCCGATTTCGTCTTCACATTTCCAACAAACAGGATTTAAACCTTTACACATTTTTGATAGTTTAACCGGAGTCAAGTACCATTGAAACATGGACTTATACAAATTTTCTTTCAAGTCAACGTTTACAGAATATTTTATTCTTTTTTTCCAATTTTTTCCCCATTCAGTCAGGAAAATTTCTTGGTTCAAATCTTGTGACCATTTTATCATATAATCTTTAACTTTATTGTCTTCCAACTCCCAATTTCTTATTATCTTATAAAATTTGGCTATCAACTTATTATTTTCCCCGCTTATAATTTTTTCAAAAGGTTCATAAGCTGGTCCAATTTGGTCCAAATGATTATCCATTCTGAATCTCTCAAATAATTGCCTATACTGAAGCCCAATTTAATTCATATTCTTCCAATTCTGCCTGAGTTTTAAATATAATTTTACCTCCATTCCATTTTATTAATTGACTGTACCTTATCCAGGAACTATTCTTATATAGTCCTTTGATCAATATTGCTTCTGCTGGGGATGCCCATAGGGGGATTTTTAGACACCATTTTTTTTATATTTAATCCATACCCTCCAACATGCTTTTCGTATGTAATGAGTATTAAATTTACTGTCGATTTTAGTTTTATCGTAGAATAGGTATACATGAAGACCAAGATGTAAATCCGCTCTGTCTAATTCCAGTATTCTGACATTTTTGAGAGTAAACCATTCATACTACATCCATTCTAAAATACAGGCCTCATAGTACCATATTGTTAGGTAGGGCCAGCCCCCCCTTTCTCCGTGTCGTCCTGTAAATTTGCAAGTTTGACCCTTGGTTTCTTTTTTGACCAAATAAAATTTGAAATTTCTTTATTCCACTCTTTAAGTTGTTTCTCACTATCTATAATAGGTAAATTTTGAAAATAATACATTAATTTGGGCAAAACCATCATTTTGATGACAACTATTTTCCCGAGCCAGGATATATTTAATTTATTCCATTTTTGCAAATCATTTTTAATTTCACTCCAAATCCGAGATAGTTATTTTTAAAGAGATCAGAATTTTCATCAGTTACCCAGATTCTCAGGTATTTCACCTTATTCTCCTTTCGAAAACCGGTCTTATCAATAATTTCCTTGGTTTCTTTCTTCAGAATATTTATTAACAACATTACTGTTTTCGATTTATTAACACGATAGCCTGAGATTTGTCCATATTGTTTAAGAATTTCCAATAAGGTATCTAAACATTCTATCGGATTAGAAATAGTTAAGACCACATTGTCAGCATAGGCCCATAGTTTATACTTTTGTTTTTTTATTTCAACTCCCTTGATAATATCTTAATTTCTTATTTTATTTAGTAAAATTTCCAGGGTAAGGATAAAGAGTAATGGAGCTAGTGGGCAGCTTTGTCTAACGCCTTTATAGATCTTAAAATTTGAAGTTCTTTCCCCATTTATTAAAATCTGAGCATCCTGGTTTGTATAAATTTTTTAAATCCAATTAAAGAACCTATCTCCTATCTCGATTTTTTCTAAAACCTGAAACATGAAACTCCAGTTGATATTATCAAATGCCTTCTCTGCGTCCAGGAAAATCATGGCCAATTTTTTATGTATATTTGAATGATGAATTTCAATTAAATTTAGTATATTCCTAAAATTTTCTTTTGTTTTCCTAGAAGTGAGAAAGCCACTCTGATTTTTGTGGATCCAATCATCTAACACATTTTTGAGTCTTTTAGCCAAAATTGCTGCAAATAATTTGTAATCTGAATTTAATAAGGAAATTGGGCAATAATTATTCAGGTCCAAATTATCTTTATCTTGTTTTAATATTAGTGTTATATTCGTGGAGTTCCATGTTTGCGGGATTTCTCCGCTCGAAACATTATTCATTGTTTTCAGTAGAGGCAATGCCAATTGGGATGCAAAAATCTTGTAATACTCATTTGAAAAACCATTGGGACCAGGCGCTTTAAATACTTTAGAGTCTTTTATCACATCTTCTATTTCTTTTTGTGTAATAGGTTCGTCTAAACAAAGTTTTTGTAATCGGGTCAGTTTGAATATTTCTGCATTTTCCAAATATTTCTCAATTTTTATTGTTGATTCCACCGGTCTACTGTATATGTTTTGGAAATGTTTTATAAAGACTTTTTGTAATTGTTTGTGATTTGTAATAATTTCAGCCCCTTTTCTAATTTTATTAATTGCGCGTTTAGCTCTTTCTCTCCGTAGGGCATATGCTAAGAATTTACCTGGTTTATTAGCCCCCACAAAATATTTCTGTTTAAGGAATCTTATTTTTTTTCCAATTTGTTCCAAATTCAAGATTGAAATTTGTTTTTGTATAATTTTAATCACATTTTAAATGTCTGAGGAATCTGGATTATCCCTTAATTTAACTTCCAATCTTTACAGTTCCATGTTGAGCTTATTTTCCATTTCTTTTTTTCCCCTTTTTCTGTTCCACTGATTTTTGTAATAGTACCCCTTTTATTACTGCCTTATGAGCATCCCAAACTATATGGATAGGGATTCCTTTGTTATCATTTTCAACAAAATAGTTTTTAATTTGTTTTCCAATTCCCTCCTGAATCTTTGAGTCTTTCAAAATATTTATATCTAAACACCAATTAAATGTTGTTTTACCAAATCTTAGCTTGGTTAGCAATGGATTATGGTCTGACCATATTTTAGGCAGTGACTTAACAGAGATTATTTAGGGGCAAGATGTTCTGTTAACCAAAGCATGTCTAACCTAGAAAATGAATGGTGCCTATTAGAGTAAAAGTTATACTCTTTCGAATTCCCATTCTTAAATCTATGTACATCTTTTAGATTTAGCATATCGATCATTTCAAAAAATTCCTTTGGGAGTTTACCCTGTGTTTTCTTGATTGGCTTAACCGAATGTCTGTCTAAGACAGGATCCACCACACCGTTTAAATCTCCCATCAAGATTATATTTTCATATTCCAATTCTATTATCTGATTTTTCAATTTACAAAAAAATTGTTTTTATTTTCTAAAGGTCCATAAATGCCAATTATCAAAAAAATTGCCCATTAATAAATATTTCCACCGCGAGAAATTGACCATTTGAGTCTTCCAAGATAATTTTTGGTTCTAGATATGCCTTAATGTATAGCGCCTTAATGACATTAAGCCTATCAGCTTTCTTCACTGTTCAGCTTTTACACCCATATATAGAAATTGGAAATATACTGTCATGGACAATCCTAATTTTAGTATTCAGTGATATATTTTTACACTTCAGGATTTTGTCTAGTTCTTTCATAGCTGCCCTTCCAAGTCCTAGTCTTCTTCTTCTGATTTCTTGACCGCAGTCTCCATCTGATGAAAGACTGAGTCAAGGGATTGAAAATCTTGAACTATTTTGATGTCTTCATAGTCTACTTTAAAGTTATTTTTGTTTACTTAATGTTTATCTGTGACCCTGTCTTTGCACTTTTCCCCTTGACTTTCTTCAGTAATCATTTCAGATCTTTGCTATTTTCTGCTAGTAGTATGGTGTCATCTGCAAATCTTAAATTGTTGATGTTCCTTCTTCCATTTTTCATACCTCCTTCTTCAGAATGTAATTTTGCTTTACATATGATATTTTCAGTATACAAGTTAAACAGTGTGACAAAATGCAAAATTTGCCCAACCCTCTTGACAATTAGAAACTCTTCTGTCTCTTCATATTCTTTCCTGATGGTAGCTTCTTGTCCTGAGTACAGGTTATGCATTCAGATAGTCAAATGTTGTGGCACACCCATTTCTTTAAGAGCAGTCCATAATTTTTATGATCTATAAACAGTCAAAGCTTTGCTATAATCTGTACACCACAGATTGATTTTCTTTTGAAACTCTTTGGAGCACTCCATTATCCAACATATGCTTTCAATATGATCCCTAGTGCCTTTTCCTTTCCTGAACCCAGCTGGACATCTGACATTTCTATATATGGTAATAGTCTTTGTTGTCGAATTTTGAGCATCATGTTGTTTGCATGGAAAATTAATTCTATGGTCCTGTGGTTGTTATAATCCTTGGTGTCTCCTTTCTTGGGTATCAGAATGGATATTGAGTATTTTCAGTCTGTGGACCATTATTTTGTTTTCCATATTTGTTGACATCAAACTACAAATTCCAAGATGGAGCCATGGCAATTAAAACAGTGTCAAACTACATTCGGGACTGTGGCTTCCTTGGCTGAGGCCATGGCTTCCATGATTGAATTTATCCATCTGATATGTGGTCTTCTTTTTCTTCCTTCCACCATACCAAGCATTATCATCTGGTTGGAACTAGAGTAGATTCTGTCTCTTTCTTCCAGTTGCTTGAAGTAGCTCTAACTGTATGCCATCTGTTCCTGGTGATTTATTTCTCCCAAGTGCTCTGAGTGCAGCTTCCACTTCACTTCTAAAATTGGAGGTTCATCTTTATATGGTTCTTCTTTAAATGAATCTGTAATCTCTTTTATATAGTCCTTCTGTGTATTGCTTCCATCATGTTTTTAATTATAGTGTGTCATGTACATGTGTTCCCCTGTTCGTCATAGAGCAGAAATAATGATATTGGGCCCCGTTCACATTTGCGTTTTTGTGCTGGGTAGAACCAGAGTTCCAACCTGCAATGAGGGGGATTTGGCCCAGGTCCACCGCTATTCGGTGTGAAAAACCCAGCACCAGTGTGAACTACCCACTTTTAAACCAGTTTGCAAATCGGTCTATAACATAGTGTGGAACAGCCCCTTGGGGAGCAGGTTTTTTCCACCCTGTACATAGCAGTTAGCAAATTTCTTTAGTACTCTTAGATGCAATTAATTCTACCCTGGAGACTGAAATTCTTTAAGATATAATACTTTTATCAGGACAGTTGTATCAATAAATGGTGAAATGTGAAAACAAAGTATTACTAGAAATTGGGAGAGGAAAGGAAGAACAAGAACTGCGTCCCCATTCTTGTTTACATTTTCCTTTGATTTCTCATATTTCATGGAAGAGGCCTCTTGATGCTGATATAAGAAAGGAAATTCCACCCAAAAATTAGGAGGAAGGTCTCTTACTATTAGAACTGTTCTAACAGTTGTAATTGTGTATTCCTGCATGGCAGAGGAATAAATTAGATAGTCCTGGTGACCCCTTCCAATTTTGAGATTCTATGCTCTAATGTTTAGTACCCACTCTCCAAATTATTGTCAATGATAAGTATTAATTCTGGATGCAAAGGGCAGTGAATTAGGGGCCAGTCCACATTGACATCACTAATTCTGCTTTAGTAGTTAAGCACTACAAACATTTTTGTGTGCTACAAGCAAAAAAAAAAAAAAAAAAAAAAAAAAGTTGTTTTCCATAAAGAAGTTGTGGAAACTCTAAATATCTCTTGCTTTTCAAAAGATATGACACTCTCGTGTAATAAAAGCTTAGGCTGCATTCAGAAATCCATTTATTCCAGATTAATCCATAAAGGTATTACCACTTTTAAATTAAGTGGATTGTGCACTACAATAAAATTCTTTCCAGAGAAACTGGGGGCAAGTCAATCAGCGTGTCTACAGGACTACCATTTAAAGCACTGTTTATCTTCTTCTATCCAGGAGTGAGCTCTTTGAACCATCAAGACATTGACAAATTTTCAATACAATTCTAACAGGAAGCAAGGATTGCCCATGGTTTTCAGAAGAAAAGTTTCAATTATTTTTGCAGGTAATAGTTCCCATTTTGAACTCCATGCAATCAGATGAGAGGAATTACTTCATTCAAAAAGGAGACAGTTGCAAGGACATACATCTTTGAAACTGGGGGTCATGAGATGTCCGACAGATACACGGTGAAATACATGTGAACTGGAAAAAATATGAGTTAGTAGAGAGAATCATAGAATCATAGAGTTGGAAGATCCAGTCCAACCCCCTACCATGCAGGAACTCCCAATCAAAGCATCCCCAACAGATGGCCATCCAGGCTCTGTTTAAAGAAATGGGCATATACTGTAATCCAGGGGCCGGCAACTTTTTTTTTGCTGGGGGCCGAGAGCGAGGGGGGAAATGGCGCCGGGAGCCGGTGCGCGCATGCGCGCTTGCGTGCATGCGCACACTTGCCCCCCGCACGCACATGCGTATGACGCCCACTGCAGTGCGCATGCGTGCACGTGTGGGGGCACCATTTTGGAACACCCAATGGCGCCATGTACCGAGCCGGGACAGTTAAAGTGGTCTCAAGCTGCATTATTTCTGGCAGTCTGTAAAGGCCCTCAGTTAGAAAGATTGTTTTCAGCACTTTGGGCAGATCATAGGGAGTTCACTCAACTGCAGCTAAGGTCTTACATAACCTTAGCATAACCTTACATAAACAACTTTCTCAAGTTCCTTATCTCCTTCCTAGCCAAGGAGCACCTGGCACTGAAACTAAACACAAAGGGCCTTTGCAGACTGCCAGAAATAGTGCAAATTGAGTCCACTTTAACTGCCCTGACTCAGTGCTAGGGAATCATGGGAACTGTAATTTATTGTGGCACCAGAGCTCTCTGACAGAGAAGGCTCAATGTCTCAGAAAAAAAATACAATTCCCATGATTCCCTAGCACTGAACCAGGGAAGTTAAAGTGGACTCAAGTTGTACTATTTCTGGCAGTCTGCAAAGGCCCAAAGTTGCCTCCCTGTCTTTGCCTAATGAAAAAGCCAGTGAAATTTGGAAAGCTTGCACAATGCACTTTCTTCATTTTCACTGGCCAATAACGTTATTGTTCTGTTTTACCATACAGCATGAGTAGATGTGTAATATGAAAACAGTTCAGTTGCAACTACCCATCCCTTTTTCTATTAAACAACAGAAATGGCATTTACTGAAGAAAAGATCAGTAAATTAAAATGAGTAACCTGGGCATAATTGAGTGGTCAAGAACATCATATACTTGCAGAGAATTAAAGTCTTTCTACACAGGTTTTAGTATACAGTACTGGGGTAGCTAAATGTTTGAGGCAGATACTATGAAAGGCAGTGTATAAATGCCTTAAATAATAAAATAAATAACAGGTGAATAAATAGTCTGACCTGAGAGAAGATGGTTCCCTATATTTCTTACAATATTAGTTCATTGCAGTATCATAGTGTGTCTTTTTATTTTTGGATGACAACCCACAGAATTCTCCAACCAGCATGGCCACTGGTCATGCTAACTGTGGGATTCTGGGAGATGTAAAGAAACTTTTCCAAGCTCTGCTCAGGAGGGCAGAAGATGGTGAGATGTCAGAATAGAGACCAAAGCAAGGATATGACTAGAGGGAGGGCAGGAAACTAAAAACAAACAAACATGGCCATCCTTCTCTTTGCATCATATCATATTATTCAGTTTATTTAAGCAACATGGCATTAATGTGATTGTACAGAGATAAAATTCAACTCACGTTTCATTCCCCATATTAATTTTCACTGAATACAGATAGGTGAACCTTGAATATTGCTTTGTTCCTCAGTACCTGTTTTTGAAAGTAAGGGAATGGCAGTTTTCAAGCTTTGCCTCAGGCAATGTGAGTTTATCTAATTATCAGGGATCTAAAAAGCAGAAGCACACCAACTGTCAGGGGATTTGAACAGATTTTGTCTTCTTGACACTTGCTTTACTTAACATTCTAGGTTTAATTGTTGAGGAACTTCCTCACATTCTTTTAAAGTTGGTAAATATGATAATCTGCATGCTAAAAATTCAAAATAAAAACTCTCAAAGGAACCAATGTGCACAAAGCAGGCACTAAATCCCTAAGTGATGTGTTTTGCATGTAAACAAATTTAATTTGAAATATTACTTTATATCTCAACTGAAAAATATGCAATGATCACTTGGGAGCCTCTGCTAATAAAGAGTAATGTAGTAAATTTGCCAGCTCTTTTTTACTTTGTAAAATATTTTTCAAGTATTCAGTATCTAATCAAGTAACTTTCAAATATCTACAGGGAACATCAATGTGTTGAGAGTAGTATGGGAAGGGGATTTGGGACTAGAAATAGAAACAACTGCACTGTATTTCCTTTGGCAGAAAAAAAAAGCCTATGAAATATGTATTTTTTACAATCAAGGAAAGTATTGAACCATCAATTCCATACCCCTTTGAAAGTATTGAACAAGCAATTCCATATCCCTATTCAGTCTCAGCCAACATTAAAACTGCCATTCTTTGGTGTTGCTGCTTGTGTGGTTAGGTGTTTTCTATGTAATGCCAAAACAGATTGGTGTTTACCTTCAGTATGGCTCACTTCTCCATCATGGTACCTTTAAAGTCACAATGATCACTTGCAGTGACATTTTTGGTGCAGTTAAATCCGATTCTATATGCAGAGGGATCTTGTAGCACCTTTGAGACTAACTGAAAGAAAGAAGTTGGTAGAATGAGCTTTCATATACTTGAGCTTACTTCCTCAGATGCATGGGATGAAGTGGGCTCAAGTATATGAAAGCTCTTGCTACCAACTTCTATCTTTCAGTCAGCGTCAAAGCTGCTACAAGATCCCTTTCCATACTGATTTTCCAGACTAACATGGCTAGGGCTTTGAATTCTGATTCTGTTTGGAAGCATCAGTAATGTTTAGCTCATGAACAAGGTTCAGGGCTAGCTAAAGCCCCTCAGAACTATTGAGGTATGTTTTGACAAGTCTCGCTCCTCTTCTGCATCTTGAATTTTGGTTTGGAATTAGTGGAAAAGGTAGAAAAGTGCTTCTAGGGCAAACACCATGCACTTGGTTGAAGAGACAAGGCCTCATGGGTCTCCTCATGGCTTTCATACATTCCATTATTTTAGTCTTCCTCTATAACAGGAATGGGCAATTATAACAAGTTTGTTGGAGACAATTTTGCTCTGAAACTTTCTGGGCTTCTCACAGACTGCCATTTTTTAAAAATAAGAAATCCTGCATTTTGAGAAATTAATATTTTTGAAGTTAAGCGGTGCTGGGATTGGATAGGGAGCTACTATTTGAAAGGTAGTTCCTGACTTCTGGAAGTATTCAGAATCACTTTCTCCAGCTCTGAGCAGAAACAGGTTTGACAAGGTGCTTGTTGTTCCTAGGAGCCTAATGGGATAGAGGGATGCAAAAAAAGAGCTGTAAGGGATTGTATAAGGCCTCAGAACCACAGCTTTCTAGTCCATGATCTATAACAAAATATGTCTGCATAAAGAAAAGAAAAAGATGAAAAAGTTGAAGGAGCAAATTGGAAAGTGTGAGAGAGGAGGTGAACTTAGCACAAGATAGGATCATGTCCCCAGCCTTTGCTTCTGATTTCATCAGAAGTGTTCTTTCCTTTTGATTGAGGCTTGAAAGTGTGTGTTAGATATGTGTTAGGGCAGATCTCAAAATGGAGGTGAGCTTCAACAAGCCTTCAAACAAGTCAGATCCTTGTATTTATTTATTAGTTAAATTCATATTCGGCTTCTAAAACAAAAATGTGGCCAAGAGAGATAAAAATAGGGATTAAGGAAAATATTTTCATCCTCAATAAGAATGGATGTCTCATCACAGCAAGACAGTGCTATCAAAAAGAGAAGGTCAATCATTGTGAGATATTTATGCTTGTGTCTCAAGACTTTTTGAAAAGTCTTGTATCTTTCTGCAAAGATGCAGGATTTTGCACAAAAATATTGGATTTTGTGCAAGATGCAGTTTCACAAAATTCCAACGTTTCCTTTGCAATTTTTTTGCCAAAAAAAACAAACAAAAAAAAAACCCAGGTATAGGATTTCTGCACCAATGCAATATTTGCAAAAAGCCCTCAAATGTGTAAAATCTTACAATGGCTGATTATTTTTGTGATAGGGTTTTTCCACATGCGACTACTTGTCAAAAATATGCACAGTCCCTCATAATCTCATAGCAGGGAGGAAAACATCTTTGTTCTTGCATGCAAGAACAAAATAAGGAAATACACATCTGAAACATAAAGGCTAATTGGTAAAACACACAGACACACAAATAAAATGATTAACAGCACCCAACCCCTCTTTCCATTCCATTGAGAAAACTTCCTTCTGTAGCAACCCAGCTTAAACGTGAAACGTTTGTCTGAATAAGATTCCAATTAGAAGGAGAGCTAAAAAGTACAGAAAGGGGCACATTTCCAGAGTGTCCTTTCTACCACTATCTGTAGTTACAGTGCCATTATAATTGAAAGATATACCAGCTGTAGGAAGTGAGGAATGGACACAAGCCTCTTGTGCCAGATAAGCTAGCTTTCTGCCTGCTGAACTATCATTATACTGACATAATCCCCTTCTGGGGGTTGATCTTAGAGATCAACTGGTGAAGGAGTGTGCTGGCTGGCACAACTGCTCTGCCAACTGATAATAGCCAGTGGAGTAGCCAATAAAGGAAGGGAAAGAGCCGAGATGCCAGATGCAAACCTCCAGTGATATAAACTGGAGTCATTTGACTCAGACCTGAGTCATTTCAGTGACTTTACTTGGATTCGACTTTGCGACAAATGAATTATTGCCTGTCTCTATTTGAGACTTGCATATTTTTAGCTACCAGCTTGCTGGTTTTGGAGGATTAGTCTTCCATAGCATTTCTAAGCAGCAGGCAAAAGTCACCCCAAGAGCACAGAAAGTGTTTCTCTGAGGTAAACAATTTTGTTCACATCTTCAAAAGCTTTTTTCTAAGCAGCATACAAGATTCTCCCCCAGAGTGTGGGAAGCTTTCTCACAGGCTGCCAAGCAGACCTCAGCCCACCATGAAGCTCAGTCTCTAGTTTAGTTTTCCCATTTGCTCACATATCTCTCTTGCTTCTTCCTCAACCCAAATGAAATACCATAATTGTTGTACTCTTTTATGACCCCCCCTCCATCCCCTCAGTGCCTCTGATGTAATTTAACAACCTGGATTCCTCCTTTCCCTCCCCCACCTCTGTCAGAAACACACACCAACCAACAGTGCTGCTCAAGTTATCATTTCTGTAGCCTGCCTATAATCTTATCAACTCCTCCTTGCCCTTTCCTTTACGCTGGGGATACTTCTGCAGCTCGTTCCCTGGATTTCCACACACACACACGCGCACACCCAAATAATCAGCCAGGATTTTCAGTCCATTGCCTAATGCATTTCTCTGAGGGGAACAGCAGTCTGTAAATGTGTTAAAGTGTAGAGTTGCCTATGTTATACAATTTAGTTTTCTTTGCCTAAATTTGTGCACATCTTCTTGATTTTATAGTTTTTGAAATTGCATACCCACACACATACACCCCATCTCCTTTTTTCTGTTAAAATTCAGTCCCACACTTGAGACTTAAGAGACTCAACTTGAAAGTATCTTGCAAGGACTTGAGACTCAAAGGTGGGGACTTGAGACTTGGAGTAAAAGACTTGAATACATCACTGAAATCTCCTTTGACCCAGGAATACATGTATAACCAAGGAAGTTGTGAATAATTCCCAGCATCCCTTGGCTTGATTCACCACAGCTTCAGCTGGCCTTGAGTTAGCTCAACTAGTCTTCACCCATTGTTGTGAGTTAGGATTTTTTTGTTCTTTCCCTAAACCCATGGGAGGGTGAGCTATTGAAACACTGTGCAGATTTGCTTTGAATAGGGGGAAAATGACTGGTTTCTTCTGATTTTGTTCTTCAACAAGAGAATTTTTTCAGCTTCTCTAATGGAGCTTGAGGAATCTTGAACATCTGAAGGTCTACAAAGACTTGCTAGTTTTACAATATTCAACAATTCTTAAAATGGGAAATAATCAAAATTATTGAAAAATATACTACAATCAAGAACCTTTAAAAGTGAGAAATAACCTTAGTATGTATCTCATCTTTATATTTTCATGGAAGGAGGAGATGAAGAGGGAAGAAAAGAAGGAGGATGAAAAAGTAATCCCTTTAACACAGGGGTAGGCAACCTTTTCCCTTTAAGGGCCAAGGGACTTCAGCTCCCAGAATCCCAGGAGCTATTGGCCAACATGGGACTATTGGCCAACATGGCTGAGGCTTCTGGGAGATGAAGTCCCTCGGCCCTTAAAGGGGAAATGTTGCCTACCCCTGCTTAACATTGTGGAATGCTGCTGGTACTGAAAACATGAATGACTGTTTAGCACTATAGGGAAAACAAAGACATAGTATAAACAAAAGATGAAGTCTCTGACTTTGATACTATCTTTGTCAGCTAAAAATGTAAGTCTTCTCACCTTGAAAAGGGCATCTATACTTTTGTAGCTCTCCCCTATATTGTGCAAAAAGAGCCTTTGCTTTTTGCTTTGCTTTTGTAGTGTGAGGATGCTGCCACTTCCTCAGAGCATCCCTCATTTTAAACTGAACATAAGTAACATGGTGTTTGGAGATATCAGTATAGTTTGCCTGATAGTTTTCCATTACAGATTAAATTGCTGCATGTGATAAAGAACTGCTTAGACCAGGAAAAGTGGCAAACTTGAAGAGGGTAAACACATCACCTGCTTTTAACTTCTTCTAAAATCCAGGTAGTTGAATACCATTGTCTCATTTAGTTCAATGAAAGGAAGGCCAGCTAACATGAATAGATAGATAGATAGATAGATAGATAGATAGATAGATAGATAGATAGATAGATAGATAGATAGATAGATACCTTCCCTCAGCTGTTCTTGAAGGCTGTTACAAGAAGATCCTCTTCTCTGGCAGACTATGCCTCTGTGACTCTGGCCAAATAGAGAAAACAGAGCACATATTACTCCAGTGCTCATACTACAGAGATATCCACCTCAGCCTTATTTCACCTCTATTGTATAAATATTAGGGATACACCAGCCAATTTTACACTTCTTTGTTGCTTTCAGACACCAACCCTGATATAATATGTGATGTTGCCAGATTCTGGGCAGCTGTAATTAAAATCCATCAGGCAATGACTTCCAAAGTAGACTAGTATCAATCTTTCCCTGCCACACTGGATTTTAAAAGGATATTTTAAATATTGTTTTTAACCTGTGTTTTTACCTTGCTTTTACTTTCTTTTATTCTGTATCCCTTTTTACCTGTGTTGGTCTATGACCATAATAAAAATGAAACAGAATGGAATGGAACAACATCTAGATAGATAGATAGATAGATAGATAGATAGATAGATAGATAGATATGTGGAAATAAAGTATGTATGCTTCATATGGCTTATCTACATGGACCAAATAAAATGATCTCACTGCAGCAGATTGCCCAAATGATGTATGGGGTAATTCATTGCAAATCTAGGCCTTTCTCGTGTGTCAGGGCTTTAATCTGGAGAGAGAAAAGTGGGGATTTACTCCAGATTTGAACAGAGAATCCAGATATTTACTTATGTGTGTGGACTGTGCTCAGTAGCAATGTTGGTGTGGGGCCAAGGGAGGGAGGAGGTCTTGGTGGGTAGGGCTGTTGAGTCACCATGTTTTCCTACTGCAGCATATGTCTAGCCATGAGACCAGTGATGCGAGGTTAGATTGGGGCATCTATCCCACTTTCTCACCCCCCCACACTTGAGTGTCACATTCAGGTTTATTGCTTTTACTCTTCCTCCCCTCTTCAGATCCTCAACCTAACCATTCACTCATGTGAATATCTCAAGCACTTCCTCCCTCCATACATACATTGCAGATCTTCACATCAGCAAATGAGTGAATGACTTGGAGGGGGTGATTGGAGGAAGGGGGAAGAATAAAAGCAACAAACATGAATATGGCACTTAGGTGGGAGTGAGAAAGGGAGGGGGGCACAATTTGATCCCTCACCACTAATCACATGGCTGGACATTTTCATACATTTCATAGGAATTGTATACATTTTTGTTTTGTTTTTTCTCCAGCTTGCTTGTGTGCGTATATGTCTGTACATTTGAAATTCACTCACTCACGTAGGGAAGGCAAACAGGGAATGTGGATTGAATGGGAGAGCAACCAATTGGAGTGGATCCAATAGACTGACAGGCAAACTATAAAGGCTATTGGCTGATAGGCTGATGCTGGAGTGAGGAGGGGGATTGTTGTGCCAGTGTTCCTTCAAAGTGCTTTGCATGTGTGGACTTAATGGGGTCTCTTCAGGCTCTCTGCAAACCAGAAAAATCTAATATGAGGCTAACTTTTCTTTCATCAGTTCAGAGTAGATGTGCCCATAGCCAGTTCTTCATTTTTTAAACAGGATATTAGGGGGAGCCAGTATTCAATGTGGTATCTAAGATTTTTAGATCTGGCTACATAAACCTGTGCTAATTTTATTACTTAATTTTAAATAATTACATCTAATGTACTGCTCCATTAAAGGTAAAGGTAAAGGTAAAGGTTTCCTCTTTGACAAGGTTGTCAA
>CM034701.1:252310848-252333159 GCA_020142125.1 Phrynosoma platyrhinos
AATGAATTAAATTCTCTTAGCCCTGCATTGAACAGTGTACCTTTGCAGGCAGAGATTTTAAGAACACAAACTGTAAACCTCAGTTGCACTGTGGTGTCATTCACTTGAATTCAAACATGTACAAAACAGTCCAAAATAGTTAGTGCAAACCAGAAAGCAGCACTGCCCTTCTAAAATAAGTTTCCTATCTGGCCCTCATGTCCATCCTGTAGTGCTTGATGAAAGTCAATGGTTGGGACCAGATAGCAGCCTTGCACACATCCTCTAATGGCACCCCAGTTAAGAAAGCAGAGGATGTAGCTACCGTCCTGTGTGAGTGCACTTGCACCCAACTCCGGGGGGGTTCTACCTGCCAGCTCATAACAAAGATGTATAGTAGCTGACACCCACTTAGAGAATCTTTGGGGTGTAACTGGCAGTCCCTTCTTGGTCTCTGAATAGCACACAAATATTTTCTCAGAGCACTTTGAAGCCGAGGTCTTTTCAAGATAGAATGCCAGTGCTCTCTGTATGTCTAAGGTGTGTAGCCGATGTTTGGTGTCAGTGGTCAGGTTCAGGGCCAGGGTGGGCAGCACAATGTCCTGGTGGATGTGGAAGGCTGACACCACCTTAGGCAGGAATATGATGTCGGTATGGAGGACCACCTTGTCCCTGTGGAAATGGATGTATGGTTAGTCCACCCGTAGGGCACACAGTTCGCTCGCATGGTGGGCAGATGTAATGGGAGTTCCAGGTCAGGTTTGGTGGACTGTTGGGAAAGCACCAGCTCCAGACTCCATGCCAGGGCCGATACCGAAGATGGGGGATGGAGGTTCTTGAGTGTCTTAAGGAATCTTTTCATCAAGGGGTCTGCAAAAAATGAGGGTCTGCCTTTAAGCTGGTAGTACAAGCAGATAGCAGACACTTGATGGAGTTCAGGCATAATCCTGAGTTGACAACATAAAAAATTCTAGGATGGTTGATACCGAGACGTGGGATGATGATAGGCTTCTTGTTGCAAGAAAGTCCAGAAGCCTATTCCATTTAAGAGCATCAGATCTTCTGCTGGAGGGCTTTTGAGCAGCCTGGGCCACTGTCTGTATCGAGATAGATAGCATTGTGATGGATGCATTCTCCATGCCAACAGGGGGAGAGAGTCCATGTCCAGGTGTTAAACCTGGCTGCTGTGCATCAAGAGGAGGTCAGGATAGAACTCAAGGTGATGGTATAGTAGGTGTAGTAGAGGAGCATACCACGGCTGTCACATTCATCACAGAGTGACGAGGATGGCATCTGTCCTGTCCATCCTCATCTTGGAGATGACCTTTCTGATGACTGGAAATGTGGGAAAAGCATAGAACATTCTCCCAGACCACTCAAACTGGAAGGCATCTCCTAGAGATCCCAAGGCTCAACATCGAGAACAGAACTCTGTACAGTGTGAGTTCTGTGTGGTTGTGAACAAGTCAACCTCTGGTCTGCCCCAAATGGAAAAGAGGTTTGAAATTGTCTCTGGGTGGAGGCGCCATTCATGGCAGGAATAGGAGGACCTGCTGAGCTTGTCTGCCAGATTGTTGTCCTCAGCAGACAGGTGCACTGACTGCAATAGTATTTTGTTGTTGATGCACCAGTTTCAGATGCGCATCATGATTCAGAGCAGTGACTAGGACCTTGTGCCCCCTTGTTTGTTCAGATAAAACATGACGGTGTTGTTGTCCGTCAAGAGGAGCACCACTTTGCCCAATAGCACAGTCTGGAAAGTTCAAAGGGCCTTCTCCACAGTCAACATTTTGAGACCATTGATGTGGAGTTCTTTTTCCGATGGAGACCATTTGCCTTTGACAGTCAGATCTTGTGTGTTTACTCCCCATCCTTCTAGGGATGCATCTGTTGCTAGGTTGATCTCAGGTTGAGGAGTCATGAAGGGCATCCCGGTACAGACGTTGCCTGGTTCGAGCCACTAGCACAATGATGTGGCTACGGGTCTTGTTACCGTGAGCCATTTGGAAGAGGAGTTTCTGCAACAGTGGCAAAATAGAGCAAGCATTACCATACAAAAGCGCTGATATTGAATATAGGAGTTCAAATGTCTCAAGTCCAGGATGGGTCTGATCCTGATCCTTCTTAGGAACAGTGAAGTATCTGGAGTAGAAGCAGTGTTGGGCCCAAGGGCTCGATGGCACCTTTCTCCAACAAGGTATTCATCAAATAGGGTGTCTAAGGGGCTGGTGGACAGAACAGCTCTGGTGGTTGGGAGCTCCTCGAACTCGAGGGCACAGCCCCTGCAAACAATGCCCAAGACCCAAGAGTCAGAGGTGATTGAGGCCCAGGTGTTAGAAAAGGCCTCTAACCTGTCACCAAACGCAGGTTCGTTGAAGTGCGCTGCCCCATCTCATAACCTCCTCTTGCCTTAATCAAAAGGCTTCTTTCTGAAGTCCTGCCGGTACCATGGCTAGGACTGTTGGTGTTGGCCCATGGAGAAAGAGGAGGAATGAGAGGGTTGACACTGCCTGGACTGACCCTGTGGCTGAGTTTGTTGCTCCTGTTGCTGGTAGGAACTCTGATGGTATGGTTGGTACCAGGACCGTTGTCCCTCATAGCACCGCTTGGGTAATTGGAAGGAGGGAGAGGACATGCCATGTTTCCTGGCTGCTGTTTTCATTAGGTACCTAAAATGAAGCTTCTCATCCATCTCATTATTGAAGAGATCAGAATCATTGAAGGGCATGTCTTCTATCACGGTTTTGTCCTGTGAGGTCAAGTCCAATGACCTCAACCAGGCATGGCGATGCAGGGCCATTGAACCCAACAAGATCTTGACAGCACAGTCTGTCCACAAACAGTGAGGCATGCTAAGGTGGAATTGGGGGGCACAATGGAGTGTAGACTCCAGAGAGGGGTGGATCACAGGATCTTGCCAGTCCTGTCTAAGTTGCTCCAGCTGTACAGACAGGTAGTGTTGACCTGTTTGAGCATTGAAGAATAGGTCTGGATATTGCAAAAGGAGTGGATCGTGATGCAACTGCCTGTCTTCCATCCCAGCTTGGTTGGTCTCGTGTGGGTGAGGTCGAACTGGAGGACTCTCTTGAGCCCAAGAGGTAATGGTGACTGCTTGATCAGCTTGATACGGGGACAGGGATGGTGGCTCTGACTCCCAAATTTCTCTCTCCGATTAAGAATAGATGTGAATTGGTGGAGCTGGAGGCTGAATCATTGGTGCAGAGAGGCTCAGTACGGTAACGAATGACGCCGGAGGGGTTTGGGCAACTCCGCAGGCTTCTTACAGCCAAGCCTCTTCGGAGACATCTGGAAGTTTCAATTGTATTCTATTCACTATCCAGAAAAGGCAATGATGCATGATTTAAAAATAGTTGGTTTTTTGAGCCTAGTTCTCTAGACTTCTCCTCACTCTAGAATATTTTCAAATCCTTTAAATTATATTAATTTCTTTTGCTCCAATACTTAAGTTTCGTACACACACAGAGTTGAGGTGAAGAAAATGATCTATCAAAAAAGGGCGTTCTCATTTGGTGGAACTGCAACCTGGCAAAAAAATTTAGGGGTAAAATACATGAAGCGATAAAAAAATATTGAATATTAAAATGACAAAAGATCCAATAAGATTTCTACTGAGTATGAATCAGGAAGAAGCATTAGAAAGTAAACATGGTAGATTGTTTTTTCATATGACCACAGCTGCCAGAATGGTATACCCAGCAAAGTGGAAAAAGAAAATAATACCTGGTATAGAGGATTGGATTATGAAGATATATGACGTAATGGAAAGCGATAGATTAACACAGATTATACAAAAAACACACACACACACACACACACACACACAAAGAATTTAAGGAAGTTTGGAATCCGTTTATTGAATATTTGAAACGAGAACAGGGTCAACAATGGTTTTTAAGTCTGGAAACAAAACAACTTATCAATAAAAATAACGAATGAACCTCAAATCCATAAAGGAATATATATCGCAGGAAACTCTGTGGGACACTTTATAACTATGAAGGTGGTATATGATTAAACTATAGATTATGCAGGGATAGGCAACCTTTCTCCTTTAAGGGCCGAGGGACTTCAGCTCCCAGAAGCCTCAGCCATGTTGGTCAATAGTCCCATGTTGTCCAATAGTTCCTGGGATTCTGGGAGCTAAAGTCCCTCAGACTTTAAAGGAGAAAGGTTGCCTACCCCTGGATTATAGTTTATAGAAAAAATTGTATAGAAATATATGATTCTATATAGTTATATAGGAGAATGTAAGATTGTATTAGGAAAAGCAATGAGGAAGATAGATATATATATAAAAATCTAGACACATATATTTATAGATAAGTAATTAGGAGATAAAATATAGATGCAAGACAGACTAAATCAGCGGATAAGTGAAGGAAATCAATTTATGTTTTCTACTTTTTTGGTATGTTTTAATCTATGTCTGTGAATTTTTTTTCTTTTTATTGTATCTGTGTCTGGATTTATGTTGTAAACTTTTATTATTTTTGATATTATTTACTGTTTTTAACTAATAAAATTTAAATTAAAAAAGGGGGGCTCTTGGTAAGGGTGATCAAAATAGATAGTTTCTCCCTTTCTCTATGCACCTCTCTTTGGAGATATGTTTACAGTAGAGCAGGGATGCAAAAGAATAAAAAGGGGAAAAAATGGGAGAGGGAAACACTTCTACAGTATTTGTTTCCTGACTGAATAATGAGTTTCCAAATGCTCAGAGAACCAAATCAAATGAATCATGCAGACAATAAATTTGCAGTTTTTACCCAGTAATAATATGTTCTGAATTATTTCAAGTAATTATTGTACATAGAAATGCAAGTGGGTTGCACAAATGCTTGCATGTGTATGGGGGAGGGGTGTTACAGGGGGAAAAAACAGAGTTTGGTTCAAAATTAGTGTTTTTGCATACTTTCCAGCAGATTTGAATGCAAAGGGCCATGTTTATTGTCCAGGCCAAGGATCTCCCTTGCTAGATGAATTTGGGAGATGCTCTCACACAAGACACAGGGTTTTCTCTCTGCTTCCTTCTCTCTTCCTTCCATTCCAGTTTTGGTTTCCACTAGTTCTGTTGATCTAGGAAAAGAAGTTGGTGTACCAGGGCTGCATTAAGGTTTATGTAGTCCCTAGGCTCTTATATATGATTCCCCACCTCACTTTGATGTACCAATAGGGACAGAATGGCATCACACCTGTGGATTGCTATTAATCATTTTTTTAAAACCAGACACCAACTGCAGCTAGGCCAAGAAGTGGGTCCCAGGGAAGTAGTGGAGACCATGGTGCCAAGGCCTGGACACCAGACACACATTCTTTCTGCTTAGGCTGCTGCACTGACTCCTCTTTACCTGAAAAGGTGGGAGCTGTGGTGGCATGCTCCCATTAGGAAGCAGGAAGAATGAACATCTGGAAGAGAAGATGCAAGGTATCTGCCCTACCTTTCAGGCTGGTTCTTCTACTTGGTCAGCTACTCAAATCCTGGCATTGCCCTACGTCTCCCCTCCCCTTCTTTTTCTGCTATCTAAATCATAAAGAAAAAAAAAAGGGAGAAACTCATTTGGGCAGCATATTTTAAATAGGGCATAGTTGATTAAATATGTCTTTATACCTCTTTAAAATGCTCTAAAAATTAGTAGGCAGGTAGGATGTGTAATTCCTAAGGCTGACATCAAGAAGGCGGTTTTATTTTTTTAACCCATTTTGATTGATTACCCACCACAGTTTTTCTTTTTTGTTTGGCTCTTTAGCTGTTATGCTTCTCAAAAATTAAATTATGTATTATTAGTTGATTCAATTGTGTTTTAAAATGTTGCTTGTTGCTTTGGTGCCATTTGGGATGATTAATGGAATACATATTTTAAAATAAATTAGAATTTGATCATGCCATCTGCGGCGAACTTTTACTTCTTTTTTACTCTCATTGAGAGAAGGCTTACAATCTAAAGTGAAAGTTTATGTTTTGAAGAAAAGAAGACAAACAGACACACATCATCACCCCCACCATTTTATATTCTATTTAAAAAAAATGAGGCTTGAATATGATGTAATATGTACCTAGCCATAATGGATTTTATTATGTTTAAAACCACTTAATTTTAGTGAACCTGACCTTGTCCATAGAAAATGAATGTGGAGAACCTTAAGGGATGGATATGAGTTGTACAGTTGATAAGAGAAAAATCACATTTAGGGATCAGCAGTTTTTATCTGGCTTTTGATTGCATACTTCACATATCAAAACATAACATAATTGGACACTTAGGCCAACATAGACAGCAATTGTGGCATACTTCCTTCTATAACAAATACGCCAAGTATCTCTTCTCCAAGAGGAAGTGTTGGGGACGGGAAACCAGTATTACAGGAAATTTAATTGTTTTGTCTTCAAGCCACACAGTGACTATGGGGGGTTGCAGACTGTCAGAAATAGTGCAAATTCAGTTCACTTTTGGGGTTAGGGTTAGAGCTAGGGAATCATGGGAATTGTTTTTTTCCTGAGACATTGAGCCTTCTCTGTCAGAGAGCTCTAGTGCCACAATAAACTACAGTTCCCATGATTCCCTAACCCTAACCCTAACCCTAAAAGTGGACTGAATTTGCACTTTTTCTGGCAGTCTGCAACCCCCCTTACTTTACTATTGTATTTTCTTGCATTACTGCCATTATCTATATCATTTCATGTGATGTGACTAGGAATGTTCCCATTTCTTTTTACATTAAAATGCTGGCATCTTTGTTCTTTCAATCCTCAAATTTTTAAACATTTCTCCCTTTGTTACAATTTTTCCAAAGACTTTTGATCTAATTCTTTCTCATGTATTGTTTCCATCTTTATCGTTGTTGCTTTTAGTTCTTTTATCTTTGTTTCTAATTTTTTTATCTTAACATTTACTTGTTTGACATCTTTTTAAACTTCTTCTAATGAATAAAAAAGTTACTTTAAGTTCAGATTTAAAATCTTGTTTAAGATCTGTTCTCAATATTTTAATTTCTTGTTTTACTTTTTGTTCTATTTTTAATTTTCATATTTATTTTTCTTATTTCTTCTACAAGTGAGCTTTGCTCTACAGATGTTCTTCTCTGTTGTTTGCCTATGCCTGTGTCACAGCAGCTCTTCTTGGTATTGTTGCCATTTTGGTTATTTTTGGATTGTTCAATATTTAATGTAAAGACTTTTTTAAACCTATTTCTAATTTACTCCAATTTAGATTCTTCTTTTGTTGGTTTACTTTATCTTTATTCCAAGTTTCATATATAATGTCTTTATATCTCCTGAATATCTCTTATTTCTTCTCTTTCAACTGAATTGATTTTGTTTGAGTTACTTAAATTATTTAATCTTTAATTTATAAATAAAAAATCAATTCCTTTTGTTCAGCAGTTCATTTAAATGAAAGATTCAACAAACAATTCAGCAGTCCATTCACTTCATCTAAATAAAAGCTTCAACGAGATACAAGAAACAATTCAACAGTTTGTTCAATTCAGTCCATTACATTCAACAGTCAATAATCTAAAGTCTCTCTGATTCATTAATTCATTAGTTCATTAAACTCAAAAGTATAGTTGTCTATCTTCATCTATGTCATCAAAATTCAGGTTGAGTCTTTATTTTAGGTTTTTTCCATTTAATCTCTAATTGCTTATTGCTTCTAATAGTCCTTAAATTATATTAAGTGTTACTATTATTCAGAGAGTCATCTTGTAGTAGCTACTTAGCAATTAGTAGATTGTTTTTATACTTTTTCTCTCTTTATTCTTTTAACCTTGCCATCCAGCTATATCTTTCCCATTTCTCAAATGAGAGTTTCTCAAAAGGGAGATACTGAAGGGATAATATGAAACTATTCCAATGAGAAGGGGAAATGGGAGGTCTCAAGAAACTGGATTGGATGACAAAAGAACTTTCAACTGAACTAAGGGCCTTTGCAGCCTGCCAGAAATAGTGCAAATTGAGTCCACTTTAACTGCCCTGACTCAGTGCTAGGAAACCATGAGAAGTGTAGTTTATTGTGGCACCAGAGCTCTCTGACAGAGAAGGCTCAATGTCTCAGAAAAAAAAATACAATTCCCATGATTCCCTAGCATTGAGCCAGGGCAAAGTGGACTCAATTTGCACTATTTCTAGCAGTCTGCAAAGGCCCAGAGTTGACTAGAAAAAATATTTATTAACAACTATAAAAATGGTGGAGGAAGATTTTAAAAGATGGAAAGAAGTCAAAATTTCCTTTCTTGATAGAATAGCTGCTATTAAAATGTCTTTACTTCCAAAAATACTCTTTTTACTCCAGACTATTCCAACAATAAAAAACCCCTCTGTGTTTAAAGATTGACAAAAAAAATCTGAACTCCTTTATATGGGAGGGGAAAATATTTACAGGACCAAAAAAAGAGAGGAAGATTTGCCATAGCAAATTTCAAATTGTATTACAAGATGTGCTGTTTACTTTGGATGAAAGACTGGTTAGATCTTCAAAATAGAAATTTACTTAAAATGGAAGGTACAAATCTCAGATATGTCTGGCATGCCTATTTATTTTAAAATCAAGGTCAATAAGGAATTTAAAAATCATTTTGTTAGAAATGCTTTATATGTAGTCTGGAATAAATATAAAAGTCTAATATGTACCAGAATTCCACTCTGGACTTCTCCACACAAAGCTTTGTTTAGAACAGATCCATGGGGAAATGAGACATAGTTGAGATATGAAGACCTATTAAGAACACAAGGGAAAACATTAGAGATGAAATCAGCAGAGGAATTTTAAAAAGAAGGCTTGGTCAACAACTGGTTTATGTACCTACAACTGAAAGAGAGTTTCAAGGTTGATTATAAACAAGTGGAATAGGATGGAACAAGACCAAATTAGAAGAACAAGGCAATAATATTGAGACTATGGGGGGATGCAGACCAGGGCGTCGGAGATGCCCTGGTCCGCAGCGCCGCCAGAGTTCAGCCTCCGGACCGCGGCGCTCCTGCGGCGCATCTAAAAGGAGTACCAAATTGGCACTCCTTTTAGATTTAAGGGAAAGTGCGCCCCAAAAGCGGCGGGCACACTTTCCCTGGCTCAAATGCTGTGGCGCGTTCGGCTGCCGTGGCGTGAGGGCAACCCAGAAGCGCCGGTCGTGCGGATGGCCGGCGCTTCCAGGGGCGACCTCAGGAGGAGGAAGGGCCGCTGCTCGTGCGGCTGCGCCTCCTCTTCCCTGCCCGGAAGACGACTCTTTTAGTCGTCTGCCAAGGCAGTTTATAAATACCTATTAAAACATTATACTGAGAATGAAATTTTTAAAGAAAACATGGTAAAATGGTTCAAAAGATAGGTGATGTGCTGGAATTAGAGCAGTGGGATATATCTTGGACTAATAGACTGAAATACACATTGTGACAAGAGATAAGGGAAAACTATTACTAGATATTCTATAGATGGTACATGACACCTGAAAAGATGTGTAGGATATACAGCAATACTGACAATAAATGTTGGACATGTGTAAAGAAAAAGGAACACTGTAGCATGCTTGGTGGATGTGTAAAGAGGCTAAAAAACTTTGGATAAAAATATACAAACAATAAACTAAATATTACAGATTGAATTGGAATTTAGACCCAAGATATTTTTGTTAAATATGTTAGACAAACATTTAGAAAAAAATATGGACGTGTACTGTTTTACATGTTAACATCCTCCAGAATGGTTTGTGCTAGCTGGTGGAAAAAATAGAAAGGTTCCAAGTATAGAAGAATGGCTTTTAAAATTTCATGAGGTGTTAAGAGCTGGATGACTAGAAAATTAAGAGATGAAAAATGAGATAAAGATTTAGAGGACTGGAATAAAGTGTTAACATATTTAGAACATGAATGGGGACATTTAACTACAAACCTAATTAAGATTGAAAAAAATTGAATTTAGAAGTAATTAGTAGAAAAGAAAAGAAATAGATGATACATAAAGTTATAAAAGAAGATAGCAAGAACGGCAATAGACATAAAGTATTTTCTGGTGTATAAGACTACTTTTTAACCCAGGAAGATCTTCTCCAAAGTCGGAGGTCATCTTATATGCCGGGTGGAGGAGGAGGGGGAAGAAGGGGTGTCGCGGCACGAGGCAGGAGGAGGAAGAAGAGAGGAAGTCAGGTTAGAGGAAGGGGGAGGAAGGGGTGGCGTGGTGTGGCATGAGTCAGGAGGAGGAAGCAGCAGCAGATAAGAGGTGAACCCCTATCCTGGGGTTTCCTTGGCAAGACTGGTTCACAGGAGGTTTGCCATTGCCTTCCCCTGAGGCTGAAAGTGTGTGACTTGTCCAAGTTCATCCAGTGGGTTTCATGGCAGAGTGGGGAATCAAACCCAGGTCTCCAGAGTGGTAGTCCAACACTCAAACCACTAATCCCATGTACTACCTATGAAACAACTGCAGATTTTTTTGTTGATCTTGTGTGTCTTCAAGTCCTTTCCGACTTATGGCGACCCTAAGGCAATATTATCATGGGATTTTCTTGGCATGTTTCTTCAAATGGGGATTGCCATTACCATCCCCTGAGAGTGAGAGTGTATGACATGCCCAGGGTCACTTACTTGACCACAAATTCTACATACCCCAGAATGTATCACCTAGTATATTGGCAGTCCTTCCCCACAACACTTTCTCATTTTCCCCCGCTGGAAGAGGGGTCATCTTAGTATGGCGGGTATATCCCAAACTCTATATTTTAACTGGAAAAGTTGGGGGGGGGGTTGTCTTATACGCCCAGTCGTCTTATACACCTGAAAATACGGGTATTTTAAAGGGAAAAACTCCCTAAATGGATACATAGACTTTAAAGTAAGGGCGAAAGGGACAAAGAAAATGCTTTAATAACCAGAGGGCAGTGAGACAATTTGGTAAACTATTCAGTGGATGACAAAAACATGGATGGCATTGGAAGGCTGAAGAAACAAGAAGTTAACCATTGAGAATGAAAGATTGTTTGTAAGGAAAAATAATGAAATTTTATCAACTGTTTGACTCTGTATGTATTTGTTAGCTTTTTGCAATTTTTTAATGTTATGTATATATGGACAACTAATAAAAATTTTTTTTTAAAAAAAAAATGCTGGCCTCTGAAGAAACATCGCAAGAAAACCTTAAGGATCGCCTTTGGGTTGCCATAAATCAAAAATGACTTGAAGTCACACAACAACAAAACAACAACAACAACAACAACGTGTAACCTGCATGTGGCTTCCCAGGGACTCCAATGTAGTTCCCTCAACTCCCCACACACCTTCCGTATGGCTGAAAACAAGTTTAAAAAGGTCTGCTATGCCCTTGGAGGCCTCCAGGAGATACAAATGGGATTTTAAACAGTATTTGTGGAACCACTTGTAGAAGTGATCAGCTACAGAGATATAACTAGCAATGGTCATGCCAATATATATATTTTTTCCTGTGGAATGTGATGGAGGCATTTTAAAGATGGGTTGCTGATGGAGGAAAATGACCTGCAAACCTGTGGAATTTTTTTCCTCTCTGATTTTCATGAAAGTTTGTATATTAGTCTCACATAGAGCTGGAACAAATATTTATGTATACTCACAATTTTCAGATATTAGGGCCTCAGCACACGGAGGCCCTGGAGTCGCCACCGGACGGAGCGCCGCGGGGATGCAGCCTTCGCATCCCGGCGCTCCTGCGGCGGCTCTGGAAGGAGCGCTAAATCAGCGCTCCTTGCTCAAGACAGGGAAAGTGCGCTCTAAAAGCGGCAGGTGCACTTTTCCTGCCTTATCCTCCGCAGCGCGTCCGGTTGCTGTGGAGGGAGGTTGCCCCGGAAGCGCCGGCCGTGCGGAGGGCCGGCAGCTTCCAGGGCGACCTCAGGTAGAGGAAGGAGCGCCGCTCGTGCGGTGGCTCCTCCTCTTCCGGGCCCGGAAGACGGCTCTATTAGCCATCTGCCGAGGCCCATTAATCTGGTTCAAACATAATTCAAAATACAATGGCACAAACCTTATTGTACCACTTTTGATACATGATTGCCTGAGCTCTGCTTTAGCTCTGCTTTACTCCAATAACACTAACCTGTGAGCAAGCCATCCTGAAATCAAAGAGGTAGACTTCTGGGTAGACATGTACAGGAATGCACTGGAGATCTGGTTACCATCATTTTTTTAAAAAAAAATATCATTGGGTTTCCTTGGCAAGATTAGTTCAGAGAAGATTTGCCATTGCCTTCCTCTGAGGCTGAGAGCATGTGACATGCCCAAGGTCACTTAGTGAGTTTCATGTCTGAGCTGAGAGTCAAACCCTGGTCTCCAAAGTTGTAGTCGAACATTCAAACCACTGCACTACTATGACAGTTTCATATTTTGGCTACAAATATCAGGAAAGAACAATATTTGTACTTCATGCCATTGTCATTCACTCAATTAGGTTTTGCACAGGTGTAATGCCTTTTATAGGTGGGATTTTATGATGGAATGCTAAAGAGATTATATTTGGTTGTTGCTTTTTATATTTAAAATCACAACTTGTTTCAGTTTATACATCTAATGATTTTTGTGTCTTTAGTAATATGTAGTGCTTAAAGAATGTAAATTATTCAAGATTCATACTGCATTCTGTTCAAAAGAAATGTTTTTTTTATCCCACTATTTGCTTTCCACTGCTTTTTGCAGAAAACAAGGAGATAAGTGATAAAGATGCTTACTGCACATATTTGTAAAATGTTGGCCAAAGCAAGTGCATTTAAGTGCACTACCACTACTCTTTAGGATTATTATAACAGATTACATTTACCAAAACCCCCAAACAACAACAACAAACAAACTCCCCAAAACCAACAACTTAAAACAGTGGGCCTGCTGGAACAGTCAATCAATTTGCAAAGGTAGTGTTTATTTTTTTAGCTGCCACCATTGTTAGTATGCTGATGGGTGTTGTCTTTGATACGCTGTCTCCAACTCCTGAGAAGAACATCACTATCAGTAAGCTCCTGGGATCTAATCTCATGGTATTCATTTTAGACTCTGAATAAAAGCTGCCAGTGGGGGGGGAAATAACATTCAACAGTTCAAATAATGTTTCCCAAACTGAGGGAAACATCTAAGGCTTTTAAGGAACATCTAGAGCAACGAATCACAATTTATAGTCTGACCATTGCAGATTACTTCTCAATTTCAATTTTATTTACTGTCATTGACCAAAAACATGGTCAACACCAGAACCAGCAGGGACTGTTTTATCCCAGTGGCAAAAGGCCCTTTTGACAGTCAACGAAAATTGTTCTGGTGAAATAGGACAAGAAAAAGCGAGATAGTGTAAACAACAGAGAAATGAGCATCTGGAGGGTTTCAGAAATAGATTAATGGAAGCTATCAGGGATAATACACATATGGACCCAGATGATGAGAGTTCTTGGTCACCATGTTAGTTGAACAAATGCAAAAGCTTTTGAAAGCAAAATGTGAACAAACCCTAGGGGGATCCATCCACCCATTGCTTTATTTATATTGTATGTCTTCTTCCACATCCCTTGTGAGGGATGTGGGATAGAGAGAGGTACCTGCCCCACAGATCTTAAAGCTCAAGCAGGCTTGTGTGGTCCTTCAGATAGTGGCATGGCAGAATAATTTCATTAAGGACTTGCCAACTTATTCTTACTTCCTTGATCAGATGCAGACAGAAAAGCAGACATTTTGTTTATTTTTCAGATTTATATCCTACCTTTCTTCCAGTGAGCTCAAGACAGCATGTACAGCTTTCCTCTTCCCCACTGTTATCCTCCTAACAACTATGTAAGGTAATTCAGGCTGAGAGTGAGTGCCTGGCCCAAGGTCACCCATTAATTTTCATGGCTCATTATTGGACTTGAACCTGGACATCCCAAGTCTTAGTCCAACACTCTAACCATTGTGCTTTGAAATTAGTTTCAAAATGCCTAATTCCATATTTTGTTACAGAAACTGAAACATCTCAAGATCATGCTTTACTTACTGCTGGATCAGTCATCTCACATGTCTAGAAGTAAATAAGCTGCCTTGAAATAATTTGGTGGGCTCAATTCATAATTTCCACATGACTGAAAAAGACTCAATTCACATATAGTCAGAGCTGCATGGGAACTGCTGTCTGGATGTGAAATCAAATAAGAAATCCAATAGATCACATATGAGTAAGGTGGCCAGACAGGCTGACTGGAGGCCATAGGTCAGGGGTAGGCAACCTTTCCCCTTTAAGGGCCGAGGGACTTCAGCTCCCAGAAGCCTCATCCATGTTGGCCAATAGTCCCACGTTGGCCAATAGCTCCTGGGATTCTGGGAGCTGAAGTCCCTCGGCCCTTAAAGGGAATGGTTGCCTACCCCTGCCATAGGTCTTACCCAACTCAGTAGCATCCTATGAGAAGGAGAAGCTCCACTGTGGGAGAAAGACCCTTGTGCCTGATTATAGCTGTTGTACTTACAAGCAAGGCATAGCTACATGGATGACTCCTTAGGAGCAGTTTCTGAGCCACTGGAACTTCCATCTGAAGGGAATCTAAGATCTGTTGCCTTAAAAATAGTATTTGTTTGCACTATTCCCAGATATGCTTTGGGGGAATGAATGAAGTATACTGAAGCATTCATTCAATTCTTACTGAGACATAGATGAGAAGAAAATGAAATCTTGCCTTACATAAAGATTGAAAAATAGCCTACCCCTGATCCAGAGAAAAAGTTGCTTGTGTTCTAACAGTAAGAAATATATATCTTGGGTCCTATTTACCCATCCTCTCTTTTCAGTGACAGTGCATAGCAGGCAGCGCCTTTGCTCAGGTCTTCTAAATTCCTCCAGTGCCTCAGCTTTTCCTGTTCTGGATGCCATTTCCCACATTACTTCTCTACAAATTCACCAGCAGCTAAAACTTACCCCAGTAAATAAATATAATCATGTGAAAAATAACTCATTTAAAAAACTGATTCAGAAATGTAGCTATTGCAAAGCTTTACTGTTTTGGCAGAATTATAGCGGGGGCATAAACAAGCCAGTTTTAAGAACATGTTGGGAATGCATGACAGCATAATTGCTAGGTACCATATTTCTACAATTAGCTGTGAAATCCATGTTTAAATATTATTAGTGCCTTAATTAAAGAGGATAAACAAAAACATTTATCTTTAGCACCTACATGGTAACACACTTTTAGCATTCTAGACTATTCCTGTTTTAATATAGGATTGAAATATTATAACATCACTTTCCCTATTTAGAATAATGTCCCAGTTACTACCTCTATTTCCTTATGTTATTGTGCAGGTTTTTCAACAAGAAAGAAATGTTTAAACCCCAGTGATTTAAACCGTAATTAGTTGCTTTATTACTTTCTTATTATTACTAGTAATAGTACACTATTAGTATAATCACATTCATTATTATTATGAAGTCTCCCCATAAGATAATAACAAGTTTCTTCACCAACTTTTAAGGTTACAAGAACTACAAAAGTCAGTTTGTGATTATGATAATGGTAACAAGAATGATAATGACAATGATAATAAAATGTATTTATTTCCTTCCTCTCCTCAAGGCTTACGGTGGGGTATAGCATGTTAAAATATAAAACACAATTAAAAACATTAAACCCCAGTTAATATACATTACTATAAAACCATTAAATTAAAAAAAAATCATGATTTAAAATTGACTGGGTAGGCCTGCTGAAACAGCATTTAATGCTGTTTTAGATGCAATCTGCATTTTTAGCTGTCATATCTCCTCTGGCAGGTCATTCCACAGTCTGGGGACAGGAGATGAAAAAGTCCTTTGGGAAACTGTTGCCAATCTATTCCTGGACTGTTGGAGGAAATATTTCCCAGAGGAACTGAGTGTATAGGGTGGATTGTATGGGAGAAGGCAGTCATCTAATTAACCTGGACCTAAACCATGCAGGGCTTTAAAGGTAATAACCAACAGTTTGTATTCTGCCCAGAAACCAATTGGCAACCAGTGGAGTGATTTAAGATGGGTGTAAAGTGATAACTTCTGGATGTACCTGAAATTATTCTGGCTGCCATATTTTGAACCAGAATATTCTGTCATATTCTGAACCAGTAGGTTGTAGCTGTGATGCTAGCCCTGGCCAGAAAATGATCTGTTCATGACAATTTGGAGTTATTAGTCACCTCTGCCCATAGATCCATATGTTCAGAGCTGAAAACCACATCAAGGATGTTGATCTGTGTGACCACAGGTACTGTCAGTATCTCTTCCAATTTCATTCCATGAAGATTCAAGCAGACCTCTTTGAGACTGGGGGGTGGGAAGAAATGAAGATGGAGATGATGATGATGATGATGATGATAAAACAACAAGAAGTTACTTGTAACATAGGTCTGGCACTGACTTCATTATAAGTTTTTGAATTTCCTTGAACACACCACATTTCCACACTACACTCTTATAGCGCTACTATTCCACTTTAACTGATTTGGCTGTCTCCTGTTGCATTCTGGGATTTGTAGTTGAGGGAGAGGCATTTGGAATTCTCAGTCAGGGAGCTCTTAGGTGTCACTGAACTACAAACCCCAAAATGCTACAGGAGGTAGATAGGGCAGTAATAGAGGAATAGCAGTATTATAGGAGTGTAGTGCAGAAATGTGGACTATTTGTAGAGGATACAGATGGATTTACATGAGCTGCTGCCTGTTCTATTCATTTATCTATGTTCCATAAAGGTTAATTACAACCTTTGATTTTGAATCTCCAAGGTGTCACAGCAAGATGGACACAGGGGGATCTGCTTACACCATCACTCTTCCCTGCCTAATTCTTTATAACAGTTGAGTGGAGGGGTTGCCCAATGGTCAATCTTTAAATCAGTCTGCTGCAAAAAAATAAAATAAAATACATTTCTCTTCTCTTCTCTTGGCTGAAATTTGCTTTGAAGAAAATTGTTTCTAATGTCTGCCAGGGATCATAGCCTCCATATCTAAAACAATTTCATGTCTGAAAGGATTCAGAAAGGAAATATGAATCATTGTCTCAGACAGTCACATAGAAAGAAAGGTTTACTATAATTGTGTGTGTGTGTGTGTATATATATATATATATATATATATATATATATATATATATATATATATATATAATACATTCTTCTCCGTTTCATTCATAAAGGAAAGACTTGGGCAAGCCTACTTCTTGTTACTTACTCAAGTTGAAAAGAAATAGTTTAGCCTAGCAATTTGTGACACATAATCACTTGCTTCACTACACTACTTTGATTTACTGAGCAATTATCTCAATTAGGGCTACTTGCACTGCTAGGGCAAGTATCACTTGAGATGATTTGTATCTGATACTACTATTTGTTCCAGATTGCATAGTAGAGGAGGAGGAAGTTTTAATTCACAGTTTTGTTGCTAATCCTATTTGGGAAAGAAATACTAGGAACAGAAATAATGTCTGTGCATTGGTGAAAGGCAATCTTTCTATTTGAACAATTCATTTGAAGTTGTCAGTGGTGGGACTTGTATGGATTAGAATAATAATTCCCTGCTTTCATTCTCACAGAAGTTCTAAAATCCTGGAATGAAAGAGCTCCTGAGCCTTCCCCTCAAAGCCATAATGTGCATTATTTGCCTTTTTTATACACAGTAAATGATGTTATCGTAACTAAGCTTTGTACTCCTGTGCACATATGCAGAGAAATAGAGAGACTCAGACTTTAGATCCAGACTTTCATTCCTATGAGTGGAAAGGAGTGAAATTCAATAGATGCTCCTATTGGAGGAATGGGAGTCATATTTTTAAAAAAAGAAAAAAAATCCTTCTTGTGCAATCTATTATGCCACATGTTACGTGGTTCCAGAGAATCCCTTAAATCTCGGAGCAGTTTTTAAAGGGTGAGACAGAGCTGCAAAAGGAGGCACTGTTGAAAATTAAGGTCTAACTGCTTACCTCTCCCCCCCCCTTATTTTTACCAGAACACATATTGTTTATTTTACATATTTCCATCTCATTCTTATTTGAAAGAGCCCAGGGTTGAAGGACCTCAACTCATAGGGTTGCCTTAAACCAGACCTGCACTACTTGGCAGTAGATAGGGGCCAAAATTAAAATAGACTAAATATCTTTGGGCCGCAGATAGGTTTTAATTAAATACTAATTAATTACTAATATTAATTAATAATATGAATTAGATTTAATTAATATTAATCCCATTTCCCTCCTCCTCTGCCTGGCCCTCTCCTCAGGAGAAGGCCGAGTAGCAGAAGAGCCTTGCCTGTCATCCTTCTCTGCCTGAACTTCTTGGGAGAAGGCCAAGCAATGGAGGAGCCTTGAGGGGCAAGCATTTGCCCCTCTTCCTTGTCTATTGCCTGGCCTCCTCAGGAGAAAGCTGGGTGGAGGAGCAGCCTTGCAGGGTAAGCGTTTGTCTGTCCTCCTCCTCCTCCTCTACCACTACCTGGCCTTCTCCTCAGTAGAAAGGGGCAGCAGCAGCAAAGACCTGCAGGGTAAGTGTTTGCCCATCCTGCTCCTCTGCCACCTGGTCTTCTCCTCAGCAGAAAGCCAAGCAGTGGAGGAGCCTTGAGAGACAAACATTTGCCTGTTGTCCTCCTCCTCCTCCTCCTCCTCCACCGCCACCACATGACTTTCTCCTCAAGAGAAAGCTGAGCAGCGGAGCATCCTTGAAGTTGTTCCAAATCCTCATGGGATGCCCAAAATGCTTGGGCTGTATGTTGTGCAGGCCTGCTTTAAGCTGGGAAAGTGTGCGTGCACAAAATTATTTCAACTAAGTATTGTAGCTAAGCAGGAGTTGGAACCCAGTAAGTCCAATGCTTTCTAACTGTTGTTGTTTTTTAAAAATCTCACAGTATCTATCTATCTATCTATCTATGCAGATTCTTTCTCAGCTATATTTATATGTATTGTCCTTGAAATATGACAATGACGTCAATGATTTCATACTTCTGTAACGAATGTGTTTGGAACTCTTGGTATATGCTGAGGAGAGAGGCTGTTCCCATGAGATTTCCATCCAGGTACTGACCAAAATGAAACATCTCTAGCTTCAGCAAAGTGGCTGTACCTTGTGCCCCCAAAGCTCGCTAGACCGACAAATAGTTGGTTCTTGCAATATACCCCAGAAAGAAGGGACAACAATGTTGCAACAGAACTATTGCTCAATGGTAACAATATATAAGGTAAAGGTATTCCTCGTTGACAAGGTTGTCAAGTCGTGTCTGACTGTAGGAGGGGTGTTGCTCATCTCCATTACTAAGCTGAAGAGCCAGCATTGTCAGAGACTACTCTGATCATGTGGCCAGCACGATTGCACAGAATGCTGTTTACCTTCCCACCAAAGTGGTACCTATTTATCCACTTGCATTTGCATGCTTTCACACTGCTAGGTTGGCAGAAGCTGGGAGTAGTGACTGGGCCTCGAACTGCCAACCTGCCGATCTTGCAATCAACAGTCAGCGTCTTAACTGCTTAAGCAGTCCCATTTTTCAAAAGGATCTGATAGCATGTGAGAGGAAAGACCTTTGTCCAGAATTGCTAACCATTAGAATATGCATTACTAGATGGAAACACATATAAGATCTGTACAATGCAACAAGCCAGAGACTTTGGATGTTTTGAAAATTATGAGGAAATATCAGAGATTTTAAGGGGGTCTATCCTATGCATATACAAAGTCTGGACTTCCTTAGTTCTAAATCTTTAATTTATTACTCTTTAAATATAGCTGGTGTTGCTTAGCTGCAGTGTGTTTTGCGATATACCTGCTATGAGGAATGCTAAAGAAAATGTAATTATTTGTTTTCTAGAGCTCTGAGAAATACTTAGGCTCATGGGAGTTGTGTGGGCTGAATTTATTTTATTAAGCTTTATTAGTTTTGTTTTTGTTTGTGTGGGTTGAATCAACTGAGATTTTGCCATCCATTATCATCTCTCCATGTTATCTCACACATAAAAAAAAATGGTTGCTGCTTTCATTCCAAATAATGTGAGATACAAAGTAAGCCAAATAATGCCATATTTTTTGTTGGATCAACTCATGTTGAAGGAACACTATGAGACCACTTTAACTGCCCTGACTCAATGCTAGGGAATTCTGATAACTGTAGTTTTGTGAGGCATTGAGCCTTCTCTGTTAGAGAGCTCTGGTGCCAAAATAAATTAAAGTTCCCCAAATTCCTTAGCACTGAGCCAGGGCAGTTAAAGTGGTCCCAAACTGGATTATTTCTGCAATCTATTTTGGCCCTATGTAAGCTTATCTGATGCACAAATTTTTCCAAGGTTTGAAATTACTTTCAGGAGCAGATAGTGTGTGTAGTAGTAGTAGTAGTAGTAGTAGTAGTAGTAGTGGTCACAACTTTTTCATGGCCTTTCAACAGCCAGAAGATTCCAGAGCAGAGACAAAACAAACAAACAAAACATTTCTTAAACTACTTTTTCTTGGCTTCCTGGTTCACTCTTGGTCTTGTCCAGCTGGGTGTGGTGAGTTGAACTCAAATAAATTTCACTTAAGTAAAAATTTAGTCACTTAAATTAGGCAAGGCTTCCATTCCAGTTCTTGCTTTCAACTTGGACCCTTACCGTGAAGGCATAATCAGTCTTAGTTTTAAATATAAAAGTTAGAGACCTTACTTAGGATACTGATGCAGAAAACCTCTTGTGTTGTTCTCTAAGCTTAAGCTTAGATACATATTTCTGCCAGTGGGGAAAAGCTGCTAGGTCAAAGCGTGACCAATATATTCCTAGCTGTAAAGTCACCAAACTTGCAATCTACATCTCACACTCTGTACTGCATTGTGTTGCTAACTATTATGTAGCTAAATATTCCCTTCTTGTCTCCAGAGCCCCACTCTAATAATTTGCAGTTTGTAGAACCAAGGTTACATACTGTAATTTAGGTTTATTTCGGCTGAGTTATGTACACTTAAATAAATCAGTCTAATTCCACTAGAAAAGAGTTAGGCTGCAATGCAGAAGATACTTCTGATTTACCTTTTGATTTCATTCTTAGAGAATAGAAAACCTGTTCTTCAAGCTCTTCTGAATTCAGAAAGCAACAGCGTTTATCAATGATGAGTGCTACCAAATGACATTTTCTTTCTGAAACCTGATCCCATGGCAGTGTCTATTCCACAGTTAGGAGATATTCATAAAGTTGTGAACAGTAAAAAACAAAACAAAACAAAAACCCACATTGTTGCAGAAATACTGAATGCTGTCTAGTACTGTTCATGTTCTAAATGTGAAGTTGGGTCTAGAGATCCCAGGAGAGAGTCATAAACCTGCATCTACAAGGGACAAAAAGCCATTCTTCCTTCATTTCATCATAGCTTTCAGTGCTCTGGAAGAAAACCAACCTACTCCAGAAGGTTGATGAATCCTCCAAAACAACATTGGTTTTGGCACAGGAGACTGCAGAAGGGAGGGGAAACTGGAACAATCAGACCTCCTCTGGCTTCTGCAGTGGCATCACTTCAATTGGTATCACCCAGTGACTCATGGTGTATCTCCCATGGACCTCTTCCCATACCAGACCATATGGAATCCTCAGTAATGTTATTTTGATTTAGTAAGGTGAATAGGCACTCTGCTTATATTCAGAATCATTTTTTTCTTTCTCACAGGGTGGGTATGAAGGCCAGCCTCCCAAATAAAGGCCCACCTCCCACAAAGATGACAACTTTCTGCATGTGTAAATGTGTATGTGTGTAAAAGGGGTTGCTGTCAAGGTTACTTCTCTCTTTTTGCATACCCCTGAAGAAGTTTGGCTGCTCTTCCCAACCTCTTTCCTCCCTCTTTCTGCACAGTACTCACATAATCTCTGGCTCAGGGCTGGAATGTATTGCAAATTAGCATAGAATTTTAATAATAATAATAATAATAATAATAATAATAATAATAATAATAATAATAATAATAAATTTTATTTATACCTAGCCCCTCTGTCAGACTGTATTAAAACTAATACAGTATTAAAATACAATCCAAAATCTCACAACCCTTCCACCCCTTAAAAAAGAATTAAACTAATAATAACATTAAAACAAGATAATTAAAACATTAAGTTAAAATAAAAAAATGAATAATAGGCAGGGCAACGATTGCAGACAAAATAGAAAAGGAAAAAGGGGACTCCTGAAGCCGGGGCATCTAATCGGGGAAGGCCTGCTGGAAGAAATCCATCTTAACAGCCTTTTTAAAACTGCTTAAGGTTGTCAACTGATGGATGTCATCCAGCAGGCCATTCCATAATTTGCGAAAGGCCCTCTGGGAGGTTGTCGACACTACTGTGAGCACATCCGTTTTGTCTGGATTCAATCTCAATCTGTTTTTTCTCATCCAGTCC
>CM034701.1:252333259-252353926 GCA_020142125.1 Phrynosoma platyrhinos
CCTTGAGGAATGCCACAAGTAAGATCTTTTTTTGCAGAACAACTGTCCCCGAGTGACACCTTCTGGGATCTGCCTGAGAGGAAGGAATGGAACCACTGCAATGTAATGCCCCCAATTCCCATCCCGCCCAGGCGATCCAAGAGGATGCCATGATCTATTGTATCAAAAGCCACTGAGAGGTCAAAAAGCTCCAACAGGGTCACACTACCCATGTTGATGCTTAGACAAAGGTCATCAATCAAGGCAATTTTAGCCTTGTAGGTGCAGTTGGCCCTCTGTATCCATGGGGGATCCGTTCTGGACTCCCCCCCCCCACAGATAACAAAATTTGTAGATACTCAAGCCCACATTGTCCCTAATGATAGTGTGTGCAGATCGCTGCACCACCATTAGAGACATCCCCTGTTGTCCCATGGTGATGTGTGCACACAGCCGTGCCATCATTGGAGACAACGAAACTTAATGGTGGCACGGCTGTGTGCACACACTGCCATGGTACAATGTGAGCTTGCTGTCTGCAGATGCTTGGATATGTAGATTGCAAGTCAGTAGATACTGAGGGCCAACTATACATTGATGTGGTGCATGTAAGCTGGACTTACAAAAATGTTTTTGTTGTTATATTTGTTATATAACAAGTATAGTTATATATATTTAAAATATTATATTTACAGTTATGCACAAATATTTGTAGACAATCAGTTCAATTTCAGTCCCCATGGTGTCACTGTGCAATACCCACCCTGTGAGAAAGAAGCAAATGATTCTGAACATAACTTCCATTCATGGAATGAGTTTTATGGATCCAAGCCACAATTTATAGTAAATTTTGTCTAGTTTCACTTCCATCATTATGATCTGTGTGCAAGGACTTACTACTGTGGTAAGGCAGTATAGCAATCTTTTGCACAGCAAACAGACATATCAAGTGGGATGGCATCAGAAACTCTTTTTAAGTTAAAAACACTTAGGATATTCTTTCATTTTTGATTTAGCTCCATTGATTGTCTGATGGAGTGGCATAAATGTAGCAAAAGAGACAAATTATTAAAATTATTCAACATTCATCATCACCTAAGTTTGCATTTCCCTTTCCATTTAAATTCATTAAGTGTCTCTAATGTAAAATAACTTGAAGTCCTTGAATATTTACATGACTTCCAGATCCATTTGATGACTAGGATTTTTCCCCCTGACCAAAAAACTGTGCAATTTCCACCCCATTTTAGCTGGGTGCGTAGAGAGAAGATGCAAAATTAGAAGTATATATGAAAGTGGTTTGCAGCCTCTTTAGGGATATCACTTTGAGACATAGTACAGTATATCCAGACTGACATGTAAGTAAAATAGAAAACTCTAATCAAGCCTTTACAAAAATACCTCTGCTGGATGCCAATTAACATCACAAAATAATCACAAAATAACTGAAACAGAAATCAGTTATAATGAGCATGTATTCAGATACATTTTTAGATACTGATGAAGGCATGCCTGCCTGGGGATTTGTATCACATCTGTTTCTCAAGCAGCAGCAACAGTAAATGGTTACATGCAGAGATCATGGTCATCAATCAGCAATGTGGGTGATGAGGATTCAGTCCAAAGAGATTTTTTTAAAAAATAACAACAACCCAATTCCCATCCCTGTAGTATTAACACACACACACACACACACACTTTGCCCTCAGTGGTTTGGAGCTCAGCAAACCTGGGTGAGAATCAGTTAGTCTTTTATCTGTCTTGGAGAAAACAAAACAAAAAATAATGCTTAACTCTCAGATGCAATTGAATAAATGCCCAGGCAGTTCCCTTGGAAAGAACCAGGGCTGTTCTGTTTATCTTGTCAGAGAACGAAAGGAAGAGTCAGAGGAGAAGAGGAGAGAGACAGCACTTGGAAAAGTTACTCTGGTGGGACTGTTAGGAATATTTGCAAAATCTCTCAATGGGAGAGGTGCCTAGACACATGGAGACAACTTGTCAAAAAATTGCCAGCTCAGTTAGAGGTTTCATTTCAGGGTGATAAAGACAGAGAGAGAGAATACTCCTTTGCACACAGTGGATTTTTTGCTTTTATGATGCACCCTTCCCCAGCAGGACTGATCAGTGGTTCAAAAAGACAGGAATCAATTTTGATGGTGCTAAATTTTGGCAGTCCATGAAACATGGTTTTAATATACGCTATTTGCTCAATTTGTACAAGAAGGCTTTTTGTTTTCAGAATGATACAAAACATCTTGCCCATCTCACAGACATGCAAACAAACAAACAAACAAACAAACAAACCAAAAAAGGACAAGCAAGGATTTCGGCCACCGTAGTCTCAATAATTAACTTTTCAAGTTCTTGAAAAATGGATAACAGATGAGTGCAGCCATAACCATGTGCAAAAGGATGTCATGCATAGCACTTTGATGTATATTAGCATTTACACTACAGGATGAATAGGCAGCCTGAGATATGACTCTGTGGCACTGTTTCTTGTGAGGATACTGCCTCTGAAATGTGTGGTCTGGATGGCCTCCTTACTGTAACTCTCTGTGGTTTCCTACATGGGAAAGGGAGGTCTGTGAATATGCTCTCTCTTCCCCTTTGTACAGTGGGGAGAGGGGCATATGGAGTAGAAGGTATACTTTTCTGCATTGCATCTTGTCTGTTTTTTTTTTAAAATGGCTGATCAGGATGAAGATTGTTTAAATAAATTGTTCCAATAATCCAAGCTGATGGATTTCATTTTGTGGTTTCACTTTGTCCCTACAACCCCCTCCCCCCGTATTTTTATAAAATGAAGGGATTTCAAATTACCATTAAACGGTGGGTTTTCGTGATACTGCTTCTCTTTATTTTAAAAACTGGATTAAAAGAGTTATGGATGTTAAATTCCACTTTAAAAGTATGTGATGGGATGCAGATGGCATTACTGTATGACTGTTGTCTGTGAAATTATCTACTGCATGTCAAATGTTTCTGTAGTGTAAAAACACTCATGCTAAAGTTTCTTTTTGCATGGATATGCAGTCTGTTTCTCTTTATTAGATGGAGGAAATTGTTTATTCCTTTTTAACATTCCTGGCAGATAGGTTGTACCAATGCAGTTATTACAGTGAGAAATTCAATCTGTTTTCAAATTCAAAAGAATGGTTCATTTCCAAGCACAGTGTCCATCAAATTATGCTGCACAGAGTCTCAATTGACTACTGTAAAACAGACTGTAATAAGATCCCTAGGACAACAAAATAATTCCTCCCACCCTGCGTGCTGCAGGCATTGCAGAAGCATAGGAAAGTACAATATTATATCCTTGTATTTTAAGAGATTTTCAGATTATTTTATTTATCAATATGTTGGCAAATTAGTGGATGGCTTGTTTTATGTGAACAATACACTGCCACATTTTAAAGACTGGATTCAGACTTGCCTTGCACAGCTGGAAAATATTTTATATGAATTGCACTAAATTTATGACTGTTCTCAAACTGCAGTCTATCTGCATTCTGTGTGAGACTGACAAATTCTAAGGGTTTTATTGTTCAGATAAAAATGATTTTTTTTAACAGAGAAGCATCTTACATGTACCTGTTATATTGAGCTCATAAGTACTTAAGAATTTAAAACTGTGAATATTTCCAAAAGGTCCAAACCAATCCAATCTTTATTATTCAATTACAGACCATAACATATTTCCAAGAGATCAAGAAAGAGGCAAACTAGTCACCTTTTGGGACAATTCCCCAGCTAATCTCATACAACTGGGCAGATTATATAAAGGGTCAGAATCTGTTTATAGAAGTTGATACTTAATTTCACTTATGCACATGTAACACAACTCCCTCATTTATACTTTTTAAAAACTGTCATACTGCAGTATAGGATTAGTGTCTTGTAAGAAAAAATATTTCCTTATTTCTATGTGCATTAGAAAAATGCTGTAACATAGTTCCTTGGGAGTAAGGCTGATTATACTGATTTGTGCTTGTATATGAGGAATCATGTACAAAATAGAGGGGTACATTAGAAAAAAACAAGAGAAAATTTATACTGTTTGATATGAATTACTGGAATTTTTAACAGATAAGACATGAATCTGAGTTATGCAGCGCTTCATGAAAAATAAGATAACAAAAAAACTTTCTTTACACTCTTACTTCCCCGTTCTTTTTCTGTTCTTTCTGTTTTTTAAAAAATCAATGCTGATACCTAGTGTCTGCATCCTATGATCCATACACAAGAAGGGTGTCAAGGTTGCTGGTATACAAAATTCAGGTTCTTCTATGTGCTGGTAAAGGCCAGTCTGTTTTCAGAAAGTAGCTGATGGTAGGAAGTAGCTGGCTGTTTGGCTGATCAAATAGCAAGACAGAAGCTGAACAATAACTAGTCCCACGATCTCTCACAGGGTCTAGCGGAAAAAGAAGCAAGGTTAGGGCTCATTCTGATTGGTCATAAGTCCCAGTAAATGTCAGACTATTCTACATCTGGGGATGTATGCGGTGTAGGTGTATGTGGGTATGTGCATGTGCATGCACATAGTTTCCACTTGTGTGGTTATCAACGCACAAGGGTCCCTATCCTAATCAGTCAGGATCCTTGATTATGAATAGAGGTCATGTCCACATATGCTTTAGGAAAAGGATGCTGCCTTATACTGTATCAGTGGCATCATTAGGGGTGTGGGGGTGTGGACTGCTCCTCAAACACCTATCTTTTGAGAAAAATGGACTGTGACAGTCATCTGCTTTCCTTTAAAATGCTTTAAGAGATGGTGGGAGTGGGGTGGTGCTCAGTGGGAGAAAAAAGAAGAGGACCCATAATTTTTAAAATTAAAATCTCAAAAATTTTAATTTTTAATTTTTTTGAAATTTTTGAAATTCTTTATTGTTTTAAATTTTTCTTTAAAAACATCACATTTTAATCAAATCTCCACTATGTATATGTAAATAAATTTAGGCTGTTCACAGAGTAAATTTGAAGGTATAATTTAATTTTTCTAGTTGTTTCAGTCACAACAATTAGCATTACATTCAGTAGTACATGGCAATTACAATTTATGAGTAACATTACTTCAAAAAAATTACTAAGGATTCTGTATGGTGTGACATGGGAGGAGGTCAATAGAGGGGTGACACCATGAGTTACCACACTGGGTGACACCAACCCTAGTGATGCTACGGTACTATATCAGACTCTTGGTTGAAACTGACTGATAATGTTTCTCTAGGATTTCAGACAAGAATTTGGAGATGCCAGGAACTGAATCTGGGATGTGCTGCAGGAAAAATAGGTGGTCTGTCATTAAGGAATGATTGCACCCTGATCTATGGGCACAAATGTTTGATAATCCCATTCGTGAAGAATATTTTATATTCTTTGCATCCCTATCTTGCACATGCAAATACATGTTAGTAACAAATGGAGGCATTGTCCCAATCTCCTGAACCTTTTCTTACTTTGAAGATAACTCATTTTACCACACTTTAAGAAGTAGGTCTATCTTTAGGCATGTACCTCTCACTAATTTAGTGATTAGTAGAAAATTCCTGATGAACCTTGCTAGTCTAAGTAAAACACTTCTTAACCTCCTAACCTTTTCCAGATACTTCATCTGAGACAGAGACCCCAAATTCATCTTGAATTTTGCCTTTGAGTCAAATTTCTGTAACAGCTCTAGTTATCATTAATGTTTGCTAGCATTCTAAAATAAAACTTCATACTTCAAATGAAAAGAAGAAACAGATGTTGCCAAAATTATTCAAATTCTTGCAGATTATCCTGAGAAACTTATTTTATGTAATTGTTTTGAATTCTCAATGATGACAAAAATTATTGCTGCAGGGTTAATAGATAATGCTCATTTAACGTGTAAAAATGGTTTTAATCACACAGTTTATTACTGAAGCAACAAGAGCCAAAAAGTAGGGAATGCTAGGTAAGATTTAAATTACCTAGCAGAGTTCCATTGATTTCTTGATTGAGTTCTGCTGATAAGCTTTGTTTTGTTGTTGTTGTTGTTGTTGTGAGCCCTCAAGTTGTGTCTTACTTAATGGCAACCCTAAGGTGAGCCTATCAAGGGGTTTTCTTGGCAAGATTTGTTCAGAGGGGGTTTATTGTTGCCTTCCTTTGAGGGAGTGAGAGTATAACTTGCCCAAGGTCCCCCAGTAGGTTTCCATGGCTGACCAGAGATTCAAACCCTGGTCTCCAGAATTGTAGCCCAGTGCTCAAACTACTACTCCACACTGGCTCTCTTTTTGTTTAGTACAACAATTTAATTCTAGCATTATCATAATGTGCTCTGGGGGAAAATTTACATCTTCTCTTTAGGAATCAAGGCACATAATTCCAATGGTAGTGAGCACATATGGAGCTTATACATTATCATCCATAATATCCTTACATAAGAAGGATACTGTGATCCATGAGTATGTCTTCAGTAGAAGACCTAAACACAAGCCAAGCTCTTCATCAGTGACCTCATTAAGAGGCTGCCACGGTGAGAGGAGAGTTCAACACAAGTACATGACTGAATGTTAATCACCGTGGCAGCCTCTTAAAATATATATTGCTGTAATGCTCACTTATATGTATCTCCTTGGTTCAAGGAGTATAATGCTCTGATTCAAACTATCAGTAGCCAAATGCTGTCTATGATGTTCTATGTGTGCTAGATCTCCACCTGTGACCAAAGCAGCAAAAGAGATAAGAAGCTGCTCTGCATAGCTAACTGGAGCAATTTCTGACTCTGGAGCAACTTGGGTGCACAAAGGACCAAAAAATTCAGTTTAGATCCTGATTTGGTAATAAAACAAAGAGCTGGATTTGGCTCAAATAACTTTGGAGGCTATCTCATTAATCTCAAACTCTGATTCCACCAATTGCTTTCTTCCAACATGAGTTTTTGTTTTGTTTTGTTTTGGACAGTTATTAGATCCCTAAATATGCTTTAGAGAGAAATGTACAGAGGTTAGAGGTTACAATTCATGAAAACTAGCTTTTGAGTTTTGAGATTTTTCTTTCTGCCCAAGTGACAGCACCAAAATCACAGTAACTGCAGGTGCTTCATCATGGATTAAGTTGATGAATGAAAGTCACTTCATTAAGCATATAACAAGTGAATTTTATACAGTCTATATGGTGGAACAGATGAACTCTGAATTTTAGGATATGTTTTTTAAAAAAGAAACTACTTTCCCATTTTTGGTCACTTTGCTTTGTTCTGTGATTGTTTTACACACAGAGAGACACACACTTATAGTGTACTGAACCCATAATGCCTTCCTTTCTTGTCCTTAGCACCTGTGGACAACAGATTTCCCTGTAATCTTTCAGCCATATAGGGGTTGTTGTTGCAGGAAAAAACCCTAATTTGCTACCATTGGTCTTAACATTATGTAATGGGAGAGAAGGGATGCATTATGTGACCTTTTTTCTGAGCATGTCTATATCCCTCTAGTAAAGGTATAGGCAACTGCAGCAGATCAAGGGGCCACCTCTACACCCTGGGACTCTCCAGGCACTATGAATTGTGAGCAAATCATTTAAAAATGGCCAGAAGCTCACCTTTGGTTCAGATAACAATATTGTTGTAGTTTAATGTTAAACAGTATGCGGGGGGCGGGGCTTGAAACCTAAAAAGTAAATGGCTGGCTTTGGAGGCTGCTTGGAACAGTAATTCACTGTTTATTTGGCCAGAAAAAGATAGTTGTGAAAATTATGGAAGTGTCAAGGGTCAGAAAATCATGGGAAGGTGCTTCCTGTGACCCCCAAGGACACAATTTCCCCACCCCCCTTCTTTATTATTATAAGCTATTGTAAAGTAGGTTACAACACCCTGACATAGAGAGATGGGCAAAAATGTGTTGGGTTCATGTTGAAAGGCTCATTTTGCAGCTTCCAGTGGAACAGGACATATCTTGCCTCTATATGTGGTTGTTTTGTGTAGGGGGTGGTAGTGGTGATGCATGCAAATTGATCTGCATATTTGCAAATGTGTGACTAAAATGTGTGCAATTCAAAAATCCACATGAATATGGAAAGGTGAAATTCATATGATACATATTTAGAAAAAGATATAAAAAGTGTTTTCATTTTTTTAAAAAAAATGTCCGTCCCCCCCTCTCTATATATGAATGAAAGTACCTATGAATTTCCTTGTGGGAAACAAAAAGGTTTCACAGTGGTAGGGATGAATATAGCCATGTTAGTCTTTAGAATTAATGTATAGAGAGATTTTGTATCATCTTTGAGACTAATTGGAAAAAAACACAGATGTTTGTAGCACTAGCTTTCATAGACTTTAGTAGGAAGTCTATGAAAGCTAATGCTACAAACATCTGTTGTTTTTTTCAGTCTCATAGGTGCTACAAAATCCCTCTATATATTAATACAGGGATGAAGTTATGCATTCAATTATAATTTCACCAGTGAGTTTCTACACCCCTACCCCAAAAGCCAACAGGGAATGTATTAGGGGAGCTAGACTCTGATTGTGGAGCTGTGTAAGTCCACATACATGTTTGGGGTTTGTGCAACTCACTGAATGGACAAAGATGGCTTCAGGTCTTTTCTGATTATTGACAGTTCTCAAGCAAACATTTATGAGATTCCGAAGTGTTGATAATGCCACAGCCACAAATGATCATCATAAGTAGTGAAAACATGAGTTCCTTCTTGATCCCTCCCAAATGTTCTATGGTGGAGGTGGAGCTCTGGTGTTTTCCTTATATGGAGACCATACAGGAGAATATATCAATTTTTGGAGTTTTTTTTGTGGGTTTTTTTCGGGCTGTGTGGCCATGTTCTGAAAGAGTTTCTTTCTGACATTTCGCCAGCATCTGTGGCTAGCATCTTCAGAGAAAAAAAATTTTGGAGTCATTTCAAACAACTGAGTCACACATTCTATACCTAACCTTACAGAAGTATTTCAAACAATGATATCATCTCATTAAAGATACAACCATCACAAGAGCTATTATTATCTTTCTTAGCCCCCCCCCATGTTTAAATATAGGGGCTAAACACTCCGGCAAAAATACGCCTGCTTCCCAGTGGCTTGGGGCCATGGCATCTGCACATTGCATGCCCCAACACTAATGTCAGGCAGTGTTTTGGTGTTTTTCGCCAGTGCAGCGTTTAGAAACCACACACAGCCGAAATGCAGAAAAACTGCTATGGCAGTGGGAAATACACCTTTTTTCCCGGTGTAAAAAGATGCAGCTTTCTGCCCCTTCTTTTTGCACCAGGAAAATGCCAGATTGGGGCCATGCTGTGTGGTTCCTGCAGCCCCAGTTTCATCCCATATTTTCCAAAAACTACTGTGTGGAGTTATGTTTAAATTAGCCATGTGAACTTAATATTGGAGTGATTCATAGGGTAAATCCAATTTCTCAAGAAAGATGGAAAAGAAATTTTACTGTCAAAAAAATATAACTGACTCTAATTATTAAAACAGGGGTAGGCAACCTTTCCCCTTTAAGAGCTGAGGGACTTCAGCTCCCAGAAGCCTCAGCCATGTTGGCCAATAGTCCCATGTTGGCCAATAGCTCCTGGGATTCTGGGAGCTGAAGTCCCTCGGCCCTTAAAGGGGAAAGGTTGCCTACCCCTGTATTAGAATAATCATTTAATGAAGGGGGGGAAACTGGAAGGGGAGGAATCTTATTAGATTACATAATGGGGTTGAATATAGTTAAATATTTGTGAAGAGGAAGTTGTCAAATCACCATCATGTAAAGTATGAGCCATTTAGGAACTGAATGAAAAGCTATTTTCTAGTAAGTGAGATTGTTGCTTTTTAAAGGTATTTAAAAGTTCTTTTCAGGATAATCCAGCATTCTCACCCATAGTTGTGCATTCTGTTCTTTTGGAGTTCAGTCATTATTCTACAATCTGGAAATATCACAGCCCTCCAGATGCTGTCAAACTACAGCTCTTAGTACTTCCCATCATTGTCTATACTGACTGGAGCTGCCAGATGTGCAGTCCAACCATCTCTAGATGGTTGCTTGATTTTCCCCCTCATGCACCAGTGCAACTTTTTGTTTTTTGCTTTATCTCCCTGGGAAGGAAATTCTTAACACGGCAGAAAAAGTCCTATCTCTAAGGCTGCATCTGTACTGCAAAACTCATCCAGTTTGACACCACTTTAGCTGCTATGGCTCAGTCCCAGGGAATTCTGATAACTGTAGTTTTGTGAAACATTTAGCCCTCTCTGTCAGAGACCTCTAGTGCCACAATAAACTACAGTTTCCAGAATTCCATAACATTCAACATTCAATCTTTTTTTAAAAAAAAATCAGCAAATTATTTGGAAACAGGATGAAATGGAAGGTCATCTGGAAGTGATATAGACTGAAACTACTCTAGAACAGATTTGTTTGCTCATTCATCCAGTTTACATCCCACCTTTCTCCCAGTGCAGGTCCCATTTGGGGTTATTTTTCTCCTCCATTAAGTCTGGAAATGGCTGATAGTCTGAAAGCATCTTGGCTCTTTCACACAGAGAATCAGGAGAAAGAGACAGCCATTACCAAAAGCCTGTGAATCCTTGATCCATAAATTATCCCTTCAGGACAGAAAAAGAGAATGACTGGACATATTAGATAAAAGAATACATTCCGGTTTTGAAGACATCACCGATTGCCAGTTCAGCTTGTTCAAATTCAAATGTCGGCTTCCTTATTACTTTGATAGAATTCAAAATCCCACCACAGTTGTTTTATTTTTGTTTTAAAGGAAATATTGATCAGGCCATTTCTTTCTGTCTTCTGGCCTGCATTAAGCACAGAATACAGCAGTGAAGTCACTCATCAGTACACACTTTGTTTGTGCCCACAAGTTGCAAAAGACAAGTGAGGAGAAGAGAAAAAACTCTGAGGCTATTTTTCCTGCTGTCTCCTTGGAAACAGCTGGCTGTGAATGTCTGTCCACTACATTTTAAGTTCAATAAAATCTCCAGGATTTGAGTTTAACATTGCACTGAATGTTTGTACATGGGCCTACATGCAAATGATCAACTCTCTGTTTTAACCATTCTTCAGTTTCCTTTTTTTTTCTGGAGTTGTTTTTGCTATTTTTGTGTTGTCTGGGAAATCAAATTACTCTATTACACTTTGCTCAGTGGCTTTGGGCATGCCACATAAGGTTATACTTACCTGCCCACTGATTTGCAGATGCTCAAGCACCTGCTTCTCACTAAAATTTCATGATTCATGTAGTCATAAATTATTTGTTATAAACACAAATGGCACATTTGTGCTCTTTGTCTTTTGACTTATTGGATGTAGCTGATGCTAAGTACACAGTGGGAATTTGCTTAAAGAAATCTGACATTAGAAAACAAGACAAATGCATCTTTCTGTAACGGATATTATTCTTTAGTTTACGACATTTGCCAAAAACTGTTGGCTTCATCATCAGGTACTACTATGTTTTTGGAAAGATACATTATGCAGATTTCAGAGAATCTCCACCGGAATAAGGGAAGATGTATTCTAGATCTGCTTTTCTCTTTGGACTGAGCCAGTGTAACAGAGAGAGGAAGAATTATAATAATTTGATGTAGTCAGATTCCTACTAGGGAAGTCTTCAGATCTGCATCTTAGTCAGCCAATGTCCTTAATACCCACTACATCCTATATTTTAACTACTTTATTGTTGGATTGAACAGATCACTACGAATTCTAAACCATCAATTGGTATGTTTTAGAAAGAATTTTCCTGAATCATCTGAAAGGCTTGTTTGCCTTCTGAATTAGAACTTTAAAGTTAAATTATATTTCACATTCTAGAATAAAGGTTTGTTGCACTTAGCAGTACCAGACAACTTTCATCTATACTTATATACAAGTCAACTTCACCTATAAGTCAGTGGCAGGTTTGGGGGCAAAAATGATGATTTTAATATGACCCTTAGATAGGTCAAGGGTAAAACATATGGGCATGTAACAAATGATGTATAGGGTGAAGCAAAGGGAAACAATGCCCAACAACTTTACAAAATCTAGCAGGCATAACTGTGCTCAACCTAAAGGCTGGATGGTAAAAGAGAGAACTGCAGTAAATGGTGGCTGTGTGATGTGGAGGGCAGACAGTCAGGTGTGAGCAGGGCTAATAAAGCATGTCTATGTCAAAAAGGACGTAAAGATATTAACTCCTATATCCTGGGACAGCCAAAAAGAGGCTGCAAGCCTCTCTACTCTTTTGGCACTCCTTTGAAGAGAAGCAACAATGAGCCTCTGTTGCCACTATTCCTCACTCAAGCATTCAAAAAGGCCAGAAGTGGCACCATGGTGGAAAGAGTAGGGCGATTGGTGAATCTTTTAGATGCTCCTGGGATAGACTAAGCTCTCACCTTTTCATACTTTACTCAGGGAAGGGAATGGTTCATATTTTGACAAGAGTTAAGTTATAGTGCTTACATTGACTTGTGGATGAGTCAGCCCAGGGTGTGTTTTTTTTGGGGGGGGGTTAATTTTTTTGCCTAAAATTCTAGACTTATACCAAAATGTGTAAAGTGAAAAGAAGATTCTATTGATTTTTTAGGTGAACTAAGAGATCAGTAGAGATGATAAAATGGATGGCAGGAATTAAGCTACTTGCTTATGACAGCTCTCCTGAACAGCTATCCCATTTTGTTTCATGTCCTTCCTTCTCTACCCAGCAATATCAGGAAGAAGATATATCCCACCTTTCCCCCGACATGGAGATTTGAGGCAGTTTATGAATTTAAAACAATGTAGAAAAACATGCATATAAAAACATGAGTAAAAACATACACATTTTTAAAATACACCTAAGCCATTTATAAAATTAAAAACTATTTAAAAATACAGTAAAATGGAACATAAAAATCAACAAGACAACAATTCAATGCTTATAGAGGTTAAATTTCCACTGGAGAGTTATAAAGTTATACATAACAGAATTCCCAGTTGGCAAAGGGGTCATACAAGGCTGCATCCTTTCACTCTCTCTGTTCAATCTGTATGCAGAACATATTATAAGAAAAGCAGGCTTGGGCATAGAAGAAGGAGGAGTGAAAGTAGGAGGAAGAAATATCAACAATATAAGATATGAAGATGACACCATAATACTAGAAGAAAACCTCACAGACCTAGGACACCTATTAAGGAAGATCAAAGAAGAAAGTATAAAGGCAAGCTTAATGTTGAACCTAAAGAAAACAAAAATAATAACCACCAAGGACCTTCACAAGTTCAACCTAGACAATGAAGAAATAGAAATAGTAAAATAATTCCCATACCTCGGATCTAACATTGATAGAAATGGGAACTGCATTCAGGAAATCAGGAGAAGATTGAGAATGGGGAGGGGGTGGCTATGAAAGAACTAGAAAAGACTCTAAAATTCAAAGATATACAATTCAGCACAAGAGTTAGACTCATGCAAGCCATTGTATTCCTTATTACTATGTGTGGATGTGAGAGCTGGACAGTTACAAAAGATGATAAGAAGAAAATCAATGCATATGCAAAAGGACAAACAAGTGGGTCCTAGAGCAGATCAAACCGGAAACCTCCCTGGAAGCCAAGATGACCAAACTGAGGCTGTCGTACTACAGACACATCATGAGAAGAGAGGACTCTTTGGAAAAAATAATAACGCTGGGAAAGGTGGAGGGAAGTAGGAAGGCCACATGCTAGATCAATGGACTCTATTAAGGAGGTCACAGGTACGGGGTTGCAGGAATTGAGCAGGGCAGTGGAGGACAGAGGGTCTTGGAGATGTCTTGGTCATAGGGTCATCTTGAGTCGAGATGGACTCCAGGGTAATTAACAACAAAAACTGTAGCATCTTCATACCCCTACTTTACATATGGTCTCCATCTCTCCTCCCAAGTATTCAATAACACTTTCATTGGGTAAGATAAGAAAATAATGCTTATCAGGTTGGGAAATGAAAGCGGAGGCTCTGGTTGTTTTACCTTTCAAAAATGAGTTGCTTAAGATGAGGAAGAAATTAGTAGTTCCATCCACATAAAGGAGAAAAAAATATTGAGATTGTGAAATGAAGAATGGAATTTGAGATGAGTTCCAGATAGTCTGGGAACATTTAATGTATTATGTTTCTAAGAAGCTTTCAAGTGTACTACTAAAATCCTGAAGTGAGGACATGATAAACATATGTTTTCATTAACAGGTGATTAATTGCACAATGTTGGTTTATCTGGATATAATAATAATAATAATAATAATAATAATAATAATAATTTATATCCCGCCTCTCTGTAAAATACAACTGAGGTGGCTTACAAGATAAAGCAAACAATCCCATGCCCTAATAGCTCCCCCCCCATACAATTAAACAGTCAAAATATAAAAACATACTTAAAAATTACAAATCACAAATAATTTGAGATAGCTTCAGCGGAAATCAGGGACAGGCAAAACTATTTTCGGTGGCCAGTTACCTACTCAGGAAACGCCTGCCGGAAGACATCCATCTTAACAGCTTTTTAAAAGCTGTTTCAGGTGGTCAAGTGATGGATCTCATCCAGAAGGCCATTCCAAAGTCTGGGAGCGATAGCTGAAAAGGTCCTCTGGGCAGTTTCAGATAATCTAATTTTTATGGGCTGCAATAAATTTTTTCCAGAGGACCTCATAGTGCATGAGGAAGGTAATATGTTTCATAAACAAATAACTTCATAAACAAATAGGATCAACAAATAGGATGCTTAGAATAAATACCTGAATAACATGATAATGTGTATAAATTTTGTACTAAGTTTGGAAATTATAAATATTGTATTTTCTTTCACTGACTGCTATCTTGCTTATGACTATGACGAATGTTTACATACACATTTTCCTAAATATTTTAAATAATAATAATAATAAATTTTATTTATATCCCGCCCTTTGGGGACCCAATCAGGGCAGCTTACAACAATAAAACCATACAATATATCCCAAAACATAATCCATCCCCCCCTTAAAACAGTATTAAATCAAATGAAAATTAAAACTACAAATTCGAACAATTAAAAAAATTAAAAACTTTACAAGCATAAGATCGGCCCAAAGCAATGTTCTTCATCCATCAGTAGATTGGGGCCACGCGAAGATCATTGGGGGTGGGAGCACCCGAGGCAGGGATAATTAAAGACAGAACAGTACATGTGTCTAATTTGTTAATATTCAAACCCAGATTACAACCCATTCCAAATTTTTCTCCACACTAAGATACTAGAGTCAGAAGCTCAGTGTATCTATGATCAAACTGTGTGAAGCAGTCTAGATATCAGAACAGATCTGTTAGACATGAAGAGAAGGAAGACATGGAAATCCATGATTTTCTTAATACTGAGCAGCAAAAAGCATTTAATGCTAAGAAATAAAACTACTATATTAGAGTAACAGTATATACAAGCATTTGTATACATAATTCTCTTTATTTTGCCTATGGTGGTTAATCCACATATGTTGTGCAGTTATTTTTATTTCATTTTTAAATATTACAGACATAGCATAGCCAATGTGCTTGCCAGAACAATATTGTAAAAATGCTGAAATGGGAATGGGGAGGCCATTGTATTTTTGAGGGCTCTCAGTCTAATAGGAATGGAAATTCTAGTAACAAGGGCAAATTTTGCAAGGTGATTTAACACTGCAAAAGCTCTTGTGCATCATTACTCATAAATAAGTACATACAATACAATAAGACCTACTTCTAAATAAATAAATATAGGCTTGTAGTCTAAGACTAAAATCATATAGACACGTACCTGATAATAAATCCCAGAGAACTCGGTGGTGCTTATTTATGAGTAAGTACGTATAGGATTGCAGCCTTGGGGAGCTGATTCTTACAGGAGGCAGAACAGGAGGAATGGCAGCACATTGGAGAAAGGGCCTTCAGCAGAGGTGACTTGTACTGATAATTAGCTTTGTTTAATGTTACAGATAATTGTTAATAAGCCAAAAGTTACTAATGAATGTTTTCAGCAGTAGCCCAGGTGGTAATGGAGAAAGGTTATATATCATCAGATCGAGCTGCTGAAATTCCCTAATATACCCAATATAAGTATTGCCTAGAAACAGATTGCTGAACATGCTTCTTTCCTCCCAATGGTGCTGCTGTAAAGCAGATGAGCCATAATTAAACGGGGCTCACAAAGGAGAGAAACAGTGGATTTAATCATCATGCCATTTATATTACTTTAAATAAGTAAATCATGTGCGCAAAGGGCAAGCCCTTCCAGCCTCGTCAAATCTGTACAAAACAATTGCACAGAATGAATGTGTGCTGTTTCCTCCTAGATTGAAGGTATCACTTGCAGGAGTACAAATTATTTTTTTTAAAAAAAATGTAAAGGAAGCAACTACAAGGATGATGCTTGATTCCTTCCCCTATTTTCTACCTTGGAATTATTCATTCGTGTTACACAAGAAGGCTGTTAGGTTTCCTGCTTTCAACATCTGTTGATATCAAATCCATTATGTTACAATGCTTCTACATATAATGTCTGATGGGTTAGTATAGTGAGCCTTTGCATGCTATCTGAATCAGTTAACAGGGCTTACAGTGGCACCACATGAAGCGTAATTCCATTAAAAGATCCTGATAGGAAATTTTATATTATCTCTTTACAGAGCCATCTCAACACTGTCTGGATGTGTGTGTGTTTGCACCTGCGCATGTATGGGTGTGGGCATGAGTACACACTGCCTGTAATGCATTCATGTTCATTTGTTTTTATGAACAAGAAACAGAAGTTACAGCCACTATCAACTGGAAGGCAAAAACAGAATGTGGGTACAGTCCTGCTCTGCCATCTGACCTATAAGACACATCCTGACCTAACACTCTCTCAGCAAACACACACTGTGTTTTGGAGCTCAGTATGTGCATTTTAGATTATATGAGCCTCTGGATCAAGGTGAATATATAATTTGTGTTGATATTCTCTAAATATGGGTTTCCCAGGGCTTATTATTTTGTGATCATGACTAGTACTGTGTCTGCTCTTAAACAAATGAGCAGCCAGAAAATTACTCACTCTTGTGTTTAGCATCACCCACTTATAATGGGAGTCTTACTTTTATTAAAATTTGAAGCACTGTTTTCATTTTATATGAATTAAACATATTGCACAACTCAGAAATATAGCTAAACAAAGTAGATGTATATTTAGTGTTCAATGAACAACTGCATGTAAAGATGAATTTTATATTCAATAGTGCTGAATGAGATCATAAATCTTGGATGAGCATTTCTGCTTGCGTTCCAAGCAAGCCAGTCTCTGAAGCACTAAACTATATTCACTATGCACAGCTAAACTTTGGACCTTTCCTTCATCTTTTTTTCTTGTTATGTTTCTTTTTTCAGTAAGGTTAAGTCCCAGCATATTACTCATTGTCATTTGATACTAAAGGGGAAATAATGACCTCATGTGAACTGTTGTTAACTGCGCTTGAGTCAATCCCAACCCATGGTGACCCTATGGATGAGATATCTCCAAGACCCTCTATACTCTACTGCTCTGCTTAATTCCTGCAAACCGATACCCGTGACCCCCTTAATAGAGTCCATCCATCTGGCATGTGGCCTTCCTCTCTTCCTACTTCCTTCCACCTCTCCCAAAATTATTGTCTTTTCCAATTAGTCATCCCATCTCATGATGTGTCTGAAGTACGACAGCCTCAGCTTGGTCATCTTGGCTTCCAGGGAGGTTCCCGACTTCATCTGTTCTAGAATCCATCTGTTTGTCCTTTTGGCTGTCAACAGGATCCTCAACACTCTTCTCCAGTATCACATCTGAAATGCATTGTTTTTCTTCCTATCATCTTTCTTAACTGTCCAGCTCTCACATCCATACATGGTAATAAGGAATACAATGGCTTGCATGAGTCTAACTCTTGTGCTGAGCTGTATATCTTTGCATTTTAGAATCTTTTCTAGTTCTTTCATAATCACCCTCTCCATTCTTAGTCTTCTTCTGATTTCCGGAATGCAGTTCCCATTTCTATCAATGTTTGAACCCAGGTATGGAATGTCTTTTATTATTTCTATTTCTTCATTGCCTAGGTTGAACTTGTGAAGGTTCTCAGTGGTTATTCTGTGTTATTGTTGAGCTGCATCTGAGAGCTTTGTCCTTACTCTGCTGTGTTATTGTTGAGCTGCATCTGAGAGCTTTGTCCTCAGATTGCACTGAAAGTTGGCTCCTAAAACTGCAGTGAGGCCATTAGATAGCCAACAAGAATAATGTGAGAAGCAATGGGGTGGGGTGTGTGGGGTGGGGTGTTTGCAGTGGGAAATGTGGAAATGTTGCCCCCCTCCTTTCTATCAGCAGGAAAGTTTTTGCAGAACTCTGCCTAGGGGATGCTACCACCAGCAGAAGTGAAACTTAGATGCACATATTTATGGGTAGTTTAAAACATACTTTAAAATTTAGAGCATACAAAAGTTACACTATTACATTATCAAAAAAATTAAAACCAGTTAAAGATATAAACCATTATCAAGAAAAAATAGGGGGAAAAGAGAATCCAGCACATCAAACAACCCCCGTTTCCCTTAAATAATTTGCTGACCAACTTGGAAATAATGAGACCAGTCACAGAACTTGGGTATTTGCAACTTGGGGGGGGGGACACGACAATCTAGTATGGGAGCAGCTGAGGCAGGCAGTCTTTTCCCAGACCGCCTCCTCAGCTTCCCCTGAGCCCTGGGGATTACCCATATTTGGATTGCTCTCCAGCAGACTCACATCTGGAATGCCAGACTCTAGTGCTGTATTAGGCTCCTGTTGTCCTGTCTCTTGATTGTGCTCATTTCCCACCGCAGATTCTTTCACCATCATGGGCAGAACTGGGTCAGGTAGGTTGAGCACAAAGCACTGCAGTTCAGGTCTAGACTATTGGGCAGACTGAAGAGTAACCTGGAACTCCTCCTGGTTCCACAGAACTGCTCCTGGACTTCCCTCAAAATCGTCTTCCCTTGAGACCTCAGTACAGGTTCCCTTAGCATCTGTCCCATCTGCCACAGCTGGCATTATGCTGTTAATAATAATAATAATAATAATAATAATAAATTAGCCAGAACTTACAACTCTCTCATCTCGCCGGACAAAGTAGGACTCATCGGCTCACCTGTCTGCTCTGCTGTTGAAATGACTGTCTTCTGCAGAAGTTGTATCTGCTGACTGGCAACTGGGGACTCTTGTGTCCTCCTAGACCAGGGGCCAGCAACCTACAGCCCATGGGTCGGTTCTGGCCCAGGGCCCCGTGCTTACCGGCCCAGGCGGACCCCTGCCGCCGCTGCCACCGTCGCGTGTTTGGGCCGCTGTGCAGCTGCGCGCACCGCGACCACCATTTTGTTCTCCAAAATGGCGGCCGTGATGCGTTTGCTCATGCGCAGGAGTACTGCGCATGCGCAAACGCATCGTGGCTGCCATTTTGGAGAACAAAATGGCAGCCGCGACATGAGTGGAGGAGGCTGCAGCAGCGCACACAGGGGGGTCGCACGTGGCACCGCCATTCCCCCCCCCCCTCCGGGCCTGCCGGAAGGGACAACTTTGGGGGATCGGCCCCCGGCTCAAAAAGGTTGCCTACCCCTGTCCTAGACAGGGTAAGTTCATTTGCTGAAGGTGTAACTGGTTCATCATCAGGACCTCTACCACAGCAGGCACTTCTTGCTGTAGCTCTATCCTGTTGCTGTGCACCTGACTCTGCTGTCTACCACAGATTCTATTGACTCTCTTGCCCCCCTGGACAGCAGTGAGTCAGATGGGTGAAGAGGAGAAGCTTGCGTGACCTCAGAACCATCTTCTGTCATGGAGACATGAGGGAGACTTCCCTCAGGATGTGCTTCACCACGCAGGGTTGCTGGTGTTTCTCCCATACTGCCCTGGGGCTGGAGTCAGCCGTATCCTGAAAGGACAACACTTGCTGCCTCTTCTTCTCAGGAATGTCTGATCCAGTGTCACCGGCTGTTGCAGCCATTTGACTTGTGGTTGATGTGGTGGTGCTTGGTATACTCATAAGTCTTGCTCCAGTAGTTTCTGTCTCGTCCATATAGAAGTGACGTAGAGTTAGCCAGTAGTATGTCTCTTTTTCTTATCTGTCGTTGCATGATAGCAATGACAATGTGCATCTGAGCGATGACATCCTGGATTGTCAGTTGAACAGGGGATGCAGATCGAACATTGTGGCCCTCCATGGCCAGGAGCTTGTCTTTTTGAGGTGCAGGACTAATTAAGCTAACTGGCTGCAGGTACACAGGTGCGCTAATCAAAACAAACAAACAAACAAACATCAATAGCTTGCCTGGCATGACTGTGCTGCTTTAGGTTATTATTATTATTATTATTATTATTATAAAAGAAATGAGAGTGAAAGGGCAGATGTTAATAATAAAATTATAATAATAAAATTTATTTGTATCCCGCCCTTTGGGAAACCCAATCAGGGTGGCTCACAACAATAAAATCATACATAATAAATCACAACATTTCCACCACCCCCTTAAAACAGTATTAAATCAATAACAAATTAAACACATTTAAACAATTTAAAAACACATTACATATACCATATTGCAACAGGAACATTGGGCCAAGGCAATGTGTGCTCATTCCCTCTGTAGAAGAGCTATGGAAAGATCATTTAAAGAGAGGGAGTAGCCAAGGCTGGGATATTTAGTCTGGAAAGGCCTGCCAGA
>CM034701.1:252374970-252391149 GCA_020142125.1 Phrynosoma platyrhinos
GGTCTTTCTGCATTCTGTCCTAAAGTGGCCTCTTGTTCTGAGTACAGATTATGCATCAGGACATTCAAATGTTGTGAAATGCCATTTTCTTTGAGAGTGAGCCATAGTTTTTCATGATCTTCACAATCAAAGGCTTTGCTATAATTTATAAATTTCTTTAGGGGAGCAACACCGGTGATTGTTGTTTTAACTCTGTTATTTTTAACTTGTAATTGATTTAATAACTTTTTAAGGGGTGGGTGGGAGGTAATTTGTTTTTATTGTTGCACTGCACTTTTTACTGTAAGCTGCCCCAATTGATCTCAAAGGGGTGGGGTATAAATAAATTATTATTATTATTATTATTATTATTATTATTATTTTCTGAAATTCTTTGGTGTGTTCCACTATCCAACATACGTTTCTACTATGGTCTCTAGTTCCTCTTTCTGTTCTGATACCAGCTTGGACATCTGACATTTCTTGCTCTCTATCTGGTAAAAGTCTTTGTTGTAGAATTTTGAGGAAATCTGTTTTTTTACACTATCAGGTTGTATTTTGGCACAATGATTGATTTTGGTGTTCTTTAGCTTTACTATAATTGTTGATATCAAGAGTTCTACACCACAATCTTCTCCTGGTCTTGTTTTTGCGAAAGAACAGAGTTGTCCTCATTTTCTACTTCCATTTTTATAGTCTATCTGATTTTATAGTCTATCTGATATTGGCCATCAAGTGCAGTTGTTCTTGGGTTGCCTGAAGAATTTTTGCAATGAACAAACCGTTTCACAAAACTCAATCAGTTACTTTCCTGCTTCATTTTTCGATCCTTTGCCAAATTTCCCATACAATGTTTGGTTCTCCTGTGTTTCCTGCTTTTGCATTTCAATCACCTATGATTATCAACATGTCCTGTTTGGGTGTCTGATCAATTTCCTCCTGGATTCCATCACACAGAATCTTTCAGTTTCTTCTTCTGCTTCTGTAGTTGGATCAAAAACTTAGATTATGGTTATATTGATGGGTTTCCCCCGAAATCTTATTGATATTGTTCATTTAGATTTGCATTATATCCCTTGACTGGTTTTGCTACATCTTTCTTCACTATTCGTGCCAAGCTATGTATTCTTAATTTTTCATTTCCTGAGTAAAACACTGTGTAGCATCTGACTGAAAATATCCTATTCCTGTCCACTTTAGCTCACTCAGCCCAAGTATTGCAATGCGTATGTGTTCTTTTGCTTACTTTACAATGTCTGACTTCATCTGATCATGTTTCTCACATTCCATGTCCTTAGAATATATGTTATGCAGCTTCTGAATTTCCTTTCACCTCAACAGCTGAATGTCCTTTCAGTTTGAGTTCAGGTGCATCATTAGCTACAGTGCTATCCTTCCTTGTCCCTCTTCTTCCCCAGTAGCTTGTTGAGTGCCTTCCAACTTGGGAGCCTCAACTTCTGGAACTAGCTCTTGTTTCATTTTGGACTATCTCATCATGGGATTTACAAGGTAGAAGGCTTCATAACTGGTTTACCATTGCCTTCTTCTGCATAGTACTAATAAGTATAACCTGTGGTGCCATTGTCATTGCCTCTCAGAGATCCTCTGCAAGTGTCACTCCCCCCCACCCTTACTGCTGCTGACTAGACATGTCTGACATGGGAGATCCTACCAGGAGCATACAGTGTCTAGTTTTCATCTGTGAAGTGTTGGAGGGTGTGGTATTAACATCTTAAAATCATTAGAGAGTTTTTAGGCAATTAATTTAGTAATTATCTAGATCAGGGGTAGGCAACCTTTCCCCTTTAAGGGCCGAGAGACTTCAGCTCCCAGAATCCCAGGAGCTATTGGCGAACATGGGACTATTGGCCAACATGGCTGAGGCTTCTAGGAGCTGAAGTCCCTCGGCCCTTAAAGGGGAAGGGTTGCCTACCCCTGATCTAGATGGTATTCTTAATAGTAATAACAACAACAGCAATGCTCACGTGAAAATTAAAAGCCAACCCAATGTAATTTAATTTTTATATTTCCTGTTATATAGGAACCACACAGGGCAGCTGAATGCATTTGTATTGTGACTTGGCAAAGCAACATGCCTTGAGATTTTGTGTCTATAATAGGTTTCACTTCCAAAAATGTTAATGATGACTGATAAGTATCATGAGTAAAATAGCTTTAGTTTTGTGTGGTGTGCTTTAAAAAAAACAACCCTTGTGTTTATCCTGTGGTTTAACTACATATAAAAGAACTGTACATTGAGAGCTAATTACTGTTAAGCCAAAATTAGTCTGTTTAAATGCTTGTACGCATAAATTCTTACAGAAGATAGGCTTTGCTGGAGCCAGCCAAATCCAAATAGTCATTCTTTCTTTTCAAATATCTCAATAGGAATCATTGGGTATCTACCATAAATTGGCTAGTAATCCACTGGTGGAACATGGTTTGCCAGCCCAGATGTCATTTGTGAATGGTAGAAAAATAACATATAGCCTTTTTGAATAGATTTTTTAAGGAAAAAAATAACCAAGAAAAAATCTCACACCAAATGTACTAATTTTGGTAGGTTAGAAAGAAGATGTAGTAATCTGGCTGTGAAATGTGTCATTTGATAGCTTTATACTTTGAGTTTGAATATAATAATGACATCCTTTGATGTGCTTGCACCTATGTATTTTTGTTATGATTTGTGTCTTTGACTAATAAAAAATTTATAGGGCTCAAGCTGTTGACGCAGTTGGCACCTGTTTCAGATTCATTTTTACTGACAGCAAGCTGCTGCTGGCAAGCACTCAGCCTTTTTATCATAAAAAATACACACACTGGCACTCCTGGCACTGCACTTTATTCCACATTAGCAGACGCACCCCATGCACACACTGCAAATGCTACATTAAAATCAGCAATAGATGAGAAGCATTGTATGGTATGAACATTGGAATTCCTTAACTAGAATTGCTAAGCTATGCTAGAATTTACTAGGAGATCCCTTACAATAAATGTAGTGACTCCTTCACATGTCTGCTATGGTTTTCAAAGCCCTTCACCCACATTATCTTACAGTCTTTACAACAAACGTGTAAGACAGGATGGTTTTATTATTGCTATTGCAGATGGGAGACTGGCTTGCATGTGGCCACTTAGAGAGCACATAGTGAATATGGGGGCTTCCTGATTAGTATCTCTGCCTCATAATCATTACTCTACATCAGATCCCAAGTACATATATGGTTATAAATAAATGCCAATAAATATCACAGAATAAATGTGACTAAAATATTCCACGTTAATCCTTAATTTTGATCTTCAAAAATTATCTAAAATTCCCAGAGAAGCTTTCCCTGGAGATGATTTCATGGAGAATAGTTATTTATTTATTTATTTTACTTTTTCTTTTTTTAGTTTGCATCCTGTCTTTTTACCAAAATGGGACCCAAGACAGTTTGCAAACATAAATTAAAACAGGATGTGGCTTAAAAGCATGCATAATAATAAATTTAATTTTAAAATTACTAATATAATAATATATACTATAGTAATTGCTAATTATTGTTGTTGTTGTATGTCTTCAAGTTGTTTCTGACGTATGGGGACCTTAAAATGAAGCTATCATGGGGTTTTCTTAACAAATTTCTTTGCTAAGAACCTTTTCATTGCTAAGAACCTTTCCATTCTCTGAGGCTGAGAGAATGTTACTTGCCTCAGGTCACCCAGTGGGGTTCCATGGCCAAGTCAGGATTCAACCCCTGTTCTCCAGAGTCCTAGTCCAATACCCAAACCACTACACCACTCTGGCTTTTTAATTATTAATTAATTAATACCATAATAATTATTAATATAAAGCGTTTAAATGTTTTAGGACATGACAGTATGCATCAGCAAGATTAAAGTGCAACGTGCGCACACACAGATACACACACCTGCTTCAATAGCTTTCTGCTGCAGTTAACCAAAAGCCTGTTTAAATAAATAAATAACTTGAAAGACAGCTAAGCTCAACCTGATGATGTCCCTAGGTTGATTGAAACCTTGCCTCATACTGTGAGATCTCTACCATAGTGAATGGGTGGTTGTGACAAGACACCAATCCTTTGATGCCTTCAGGAATATGCAGCAAAGCCCATATCTTAATGATTTTCTTTTTTTTTTTAAGTACTTTGTTGTCTTCTACTGTATGTATAAAATTATTGACAAGTGGGGTAATATACATTTCCAAATTTAATTACAGCCTTTAAAAAAATTGAGCGAGGATTAACCAAAATCCTATGATTGTCTGCTTTCAGTGGTGGTTTTGACAATTAAATGTTTTCAGCTTCATTGCCAGCTTACTTCAGCCTTGTTGAACAGACAAAATGGAGAAGCTTTTGAAGCATTCCTTTCAAAACAGTCAAATCACTTCTTAACTGTGAAAATATCTTTGTTAACTTATCATATTTGCATAATTTCATTAACGTGTCTCTTTAGAATGCAATCACAGATTTGTTTGAAGCAAAGGCTGCTAAAAGTGAACATAGGTAGAAATCCCTTCTGTTCAGAACTGATAGCTGTTTCAGCAGTAGTGGGTAGCATCTCTTCTAGAAGTAATAATGCTTAGCATTTATACAGTGTGTTTTGAGAATCCAGAGCACTTCACATAATTATCTTAATAAGCTTTGCAACCACCTGCAAAGTTTACATTATTGTGCCAGCAATGGAAGTGGGGATGAAGCTGCAGTGATCATCTTGGCTGGCAGAAGACACTTTTAGAATTTGGCAATTGGAAATTGTAAGTGGTGTCCCAGAGCACCATTTATAAATCTACAGAACCAATGTTCTGCAGAATAGCTGGTGAGACAAAAATCCTATTGAGTCAGGAATGGGGCTCAATGTGTTTATAGCTGGCTGGGTCTCTGTGTCCACATTCTGCCATTCTTTCCTAAGATGCAACCTCTTCTTGATTCCCCTTTCCTGTTCTTGTGCTGTACAGTCCAAACACAGGGAGTATGAGGAGTCTCTGAGGAGAGAGTGGAAGGAAAGCTGTGTTTTGAACAGCCTGTATTTTATAGATTTTATAGATTAAAACAAAGCCTTTGATTTCCACATAATGAAAAACTATAGACCACTCTTAAAGAATTGGTGTTCCACAACATTTGATTGTCCTGATGTCCAAGCTATACTCAGGACATGAGGCTGCTATAAGGACAGAATATGGAAAAAATGTATGATTTCCAACACAAGGGGATCAGGGAAGGCTACATTTTACCACTCTACATTTTTAACATGCATTCTGAACATTATATTTATATCAGGATTAGAATTAAATGAGGAAGATATGGAAATTGGAAGAAAGAACAAAAATTTAAAATATGCATATGACACCATACTGCTAGCAGAAAATAGCAAAAATCTTGAAATGATTACTGAAGAAAGTGAAAGAAGAAAGTTTTACAGTTTTACAGTTTAACATTAACATTAAGGCAGGTTTACAGTTTAACATTAACATTAAGAAAACAAAAATAATGACCACATGCGATTTACATGACTTTAACGTAGACAATGAATACAATGAAGTGCACGATTTTCAATCCCTTGGCTTAGTCATTAACCATAATGGAATTAATCCCTTGGTTCAGTCATTAATCATAATGGAAACTGCAATCAGAAGACTTGGACTTGGAAGGGCAGCTTTGAAGGAATTAGATAAGATCCTGAACTGCAAAGATGTATCATTGAATACTTAAGTCAAGGTTGTTGATGCCACTGTATATCCAGTTTCAATGTATGGTTGTGAAAGTTGGACAGTGAAGAAAAGTGAAAGGAAGAAAATCAGCTCATTTGAAGTGTGGCAGGAAAAGAGTTCAAGGGATACCATTGACTGCTAAAAAGACAAATAAATGGATCCTAGAGCAAATCAAGCCTGAACTCTTCCTAGGAGCAAAGGTGACTAAATGAGACTGTCATACTTTGATTATATCATGAGAAGAAAAGACAGAAATGCTTTGATAAAGTAAAAGTAGGAAAAAGTAGGAAAAGAGGAATACTGCACTATTGGATAGACTCTGAGTCTGCAAGACCTGAGCCAGGCTGTTGATGATAAGGTGACTTGGAGATCTCTCATTCATAGGATTGGATGAAATCATAATGGGCAAATATAGTTGCATAGCCCAAACTTGCAGGAATAGTACAAAAAAAACCTAAAGCTCAATGTAAATTAAGACTGGCTAGGCAAACAAGGAGCAATAACAAGTTTTATTTCAAATATTTTTGAAGGAAGAAAATAATTAAGGAAATGGTAGGACTGCTGATCAGCAAGGATGGTAAAATGCTGACAAATCACAATGAAAAGGCAGAAGTATTCACTCAGCCTTCCACTAAGGCTGAGAGAGCATAATTTACCAAAGGTCATCCAGTGGGTTTCTGTGGCTCAGCAGGGATTTGAATCCTGGTCTCTCGGTGTCCTAGTCCAACACTCAAACTATTGTACCATGCTGACAATGGAAGGCAATGGCAAACCCCCTCTGAGCAAATTTGACCAAGAAAACCCAGTGATAGGGTCACTTTATGGTCACCATAAGTCAGAAATTATTTGGAGGTACACAACAACAATGAACTTAATACCTATTTTGCCACAGTTGTTTCCCAAGAAGAGGATTGTATGATCACCAGCGGTCTTGGCAAAGTATCTGAATTGCAAATCAAGATTGATATAGAGTTAATCAGTAGTCACCTAATTAACCTAAATGATTTCAAATCTGCAGGACCAGATGTACTGCATCCCAGAATATTGTAGGAATTTACTGACATATTTACACTTGCCATCATTTTGGCGTAATCTTGGAGAAAGGGTAAGATACCAGAGGACTAAGACATGTAAATATTGTCCCTCCTTTCAAAAAAGAAAACAGAGACGATCCAGGGAACTACAGACCAGTCTGCCTGATCTAAATATGAAGAAAAATAATGGATTGGATTATACAGGAGTCCATCTGCAAGTATTTTAATGGCAATGCAATGATCAGGAGGAGGACAAATCCTGCCAAATGTATTATGTATTTTTTTTTAAAAAAAAAAATCAGGTTACTAGTTTGAACAGCCTGTATTTTAAATGGTGGGAATGCTGTGGATGCCATTTATCTGAACTTCAGCAAAACATTTGATAAGGTCTCCCATAGTATTTTGATTAGCAAACTGATTAAATATGGAATAGATAGAAGCACCACCAGATGGATCCATAACTGGTTGGAAGATGGTGCTTAAATAGTTGTTATCAGTGGCTGTGCTTCAAATTGAAGATCTCAAGTGGAGTGCCACAGGGTTCTGTCCTGGGGCTGACACTCTTCAATATTTTTATCAATGATTTAGATGATGAGGCAGAATTTAAATTATTAAATTTACTAATGATATAAAACTGAGAGGGGTCGCTAACTCATTGGAAGACAGGAACAGAATTCAAAAGGAACAGATAAACTAGAAAACTGGACTGAGATACTAAAATGACATTCAAAAGAGTCAAACACAAAATTCTATAATTTACTAAAATGACATTCAAAAGAGTAAAAAGCAACATTCTATAATTAGGCTAGAAAAAACCAAATCCACAGGATGGGGTATACTTGGCTCAGCAGTACTACATGTGAAATGGACCTTGAGATTATTGTCAGTCATAAATTGAAATGAGCCAATAGTGTGATGTTGCAGCAAAGAATCCAAATGCTGTCTTAGCCCCCATGAATGTTAGCATAGTTTCCAAGGCTAGGGAAATAATAATCTCACTCTATTCTGTGCTGGTAAGGCTGCATCTGGAGTGCCACATTCAGTTCTGAGCACCTCATTCAAAGAAGGATATTGACAAGTTGGAACAGGTTCAGAGGATGGATATGGAAAACATAACATATGAACAGAGGTTGAAAGAGCCTGGCATGTTCAGCTTGGTTAAGAGAAGAGTGAGGGGGTGACATGATCACACTATTCAAAAACCTCAAGGACTGGTCTCTGCTGCCTCAGAGGGTAGAACAATGCCTGATGGTTTTAAGTTAAAAGGAGGGTAGATTTTGAGGAAATATTAGAAGGAACTTGACAGTGAGAGAGGTTCGGCAATGGAACCAATTTCCTGGAGAAGTGGTGTGGTCTCCTTCTCTGGATGTCTTCATATGCTACCTGCTGGGGAAGTCTGGATGCTACCTGCTGGGGAAGCTAGTCCAGCGAAAGATCCTTTTTGAGCAAGGCATTGGACCTCATGACCCATAGGGCCCCATCTAGCTCTATGATTCTGTGTTTGTATTATTCTATGAGTATGGTAGTTGAGAGAGTCCAAGGAGGAGAGAACATGATGGAACATAGAAGTGAGCTCCCTACGGTGGTAAGATGATATTCTGTTCCTCCATAAGGAACTTTCACTCCTCTTTTCTCTCTCTGGTGTGCGCATGGTGTATGACTTGTACAGGCTGAGTGTGCATACATGTCTACAGTTTGTGCTGAGTGTATGTATGTGTATTTGTGTATGCAGATGGATGGATACAAGTGTGCAGGCTTTCACCCGGCCTACTTTGTAAATTATCCCACTTGGTATGCACCTCCCAACTACTTCCTGCCAAAGAAATCTTTGAGGAAACCTCCCCTGCCCTCATTTAGTTTTTAAAATAGATATTTTTGGTTTTGCTCCATCTAATCCCACTGATTTCTAGTGGTGTTTGAACACATTACTACATTACATAATGGAATATTAATTTCATGATACCAACTCCCATTAAGATATCTGCTTTATTATTTGTGACCTTTCATAACTTTTCTTTTTACAATTTTTGTGGGTTATCCTAAAGAGGGTGCAGGTGGATAAACATTTGTTTTTGTGTGTGTGTGTGTGTGCGTGCATTCACTTTCATATACATGCCCTGTGCCATTTTTCACATCTTGAGTGTGGAAAGAAATGTGCTGTGGATCTAAATAGCACCATATTTGAAGTTGCTGCCTCTTCCGTGTTTTTCCCATTAACTTTGATGACAGAGTGACTGCCGGCTACAAGTTGTCCAACTACATTTGGGAAATATCTGACAGCATGGAGCTTGAGTCGTGTAAGGCAATTGTGACCTTACAAAGAAAAATAATTGGCTTGCAAGGTGGAAAATACCATAGCAAACAGCTCTTTTCTCTGTGCTTAGCACTTGAAACTAGCTATATTTTCCCCCAGATCCAAACATGAAAAAGGCTGGCTTTACCTCATCTTTCTGCTTGACTAGGGGCAATTTGGAACAATACCACAGATATTTGCTTCCATTTTCTTCACAACAATGAGCAGAGGAAAGGATAGCACTTTAAGTGGTGTTAGCAGAATGGTCAGACATTGAGATGTACATTCCCATTTCCAGGGAGCAAGCCATTATTGTATCATCAGTGTCTCCATTAATGGAGCCATCTCCTTTCATCTAGAAAGTCAGCTGATCTCTCTCATCAGGTCCTTTTCATTTAATCCATCTATACTTTTAAGTGAGCGAATCCACTCATCCAACTTTAGCTCTATAATAATTCGCATGCTTTTTTGTCTTTATTTGTGCACTCTTTTCCCCCCACTATTCATCATTCCTCATGGGACATTTGCTCTGTCTATAGCTTTGTGGAAATGATAGGTCAGGTAACATCTGTAAATCTCAGAAAGTTCAAGAAAATAAGGTTACAATATTGTAAAATGCCAACTGAACTAAAATTGTTATATGCCATGCTTGTCTATTCCAGCAAAAACAACAAAGACTTCCCATTACATTGAATACTGATGGATTTATTGACCCTTCATGGGTAACTATCCACTTTCTCATGTGCAAAAATGCACAAGCGTCTATGAATTAAAATTGACTTCAAATGCAAAAAGAAAGCTAATTCAAAATAAAACCTTTGTTTCTTTGTTTTATATATATATATATATATATATATATATATATATATATATATATATATATATACACATATACAGTTGATGACAAAGAAAAGCCAAGGCTCAAACCTATCTCACAAAATAACTGCACAAAAATTTAACTAAACTAGAATAAAACCAGAATAGACAAACTAGTATGACCCTGATGTGCTTTAATCCAGTATATACTGTGGAGCTTTCATGGAGGAGATACAAAATAAAATAGGTGATACATCAAATTAACTGCATAAAATAATTAAAGGAAGACACAAAAATATAGATTAAATATAAATTGCTTACAAAGTGTAGACTGTACTTACTGAACATAAAAAAAAAGTCTGCAGAAATCTCATAACAGTATGAATCAAGAAAATGACTGCTATATGATGACTTGAAAGAATGACAAGAGCTCTCACATTGCAGCACAGCTGTCCTGGAAAAATTTCTAGTTTAAGGAGTTCACATACCTCCAGATAAGCAAGAAACAGACTGGGCTTTGATACTAACATTTCAAATTGTGCCCCAAACCAACTGAAAACCTAATTCAGTTCCTTACAGCCCCATGAAAGAGAGTTGCATTAAGAAAACTGGTCTCCAAATTCTGGTTCAGTTTCAGTTTCCAAACATATTTTAAGGTCAACCACACCAACTACTTTAATGTAATCTCACCTAGATTTTACCAAGGCTTGAGTGCTGTGAAAGCATGATCTCTGAATCAGCACACACACACACACACTATTTGTTCAGCAAGTAAAAGTGTATGTTGGGGGAGAAAAGAAGTACTCCTGGCCAGAACAATCTTCTGAGATACAAAAAGCTCAGCAACACCCTTGGACTCCAGATTTCATGTTTGGGGAGAACAGTCCCATTCAGAATTGGTCATTTGTTTTTTCTCTCTGAACAAAGCATAGGCCCACCAGCAACAATAGCATCTCAGTCTTCTCTTGACTGAGTGTAGGTTTATAAGCCTCCTCTATCCATGCATTAAGTATAAAACCTGAAAAATTTCATCCAGTGTCATATGTGCTTGATGCTACAGCATGAAATATTACATTAAATCACATTTTAGTATTGAAAGCTATATCTTTTTTTTTAAAAAAAGGTGAGAAGACTATTACAATCCAACTCAAATAGAATTTATATGGGGATTAGAAAGCCACTTTATACCAACACCAACATACCCCACCCCCCAGTACCTGCATCTTTGAATACAATATTATTTCCTCTTAAATATCTGTAAAGTACAGAACCTTTCAGTAATTAGATCCCTTGGGCTTTTTCTTCATCCTTATTATGATGCTGAAATGCAATAGAAATAGCTTACAACTTGGAACAAATGCTCACTTTTCAGTGATACCCAGTAGGGAGATGTAATTGCTTGGGTGTATAAAAGGGCAAAGATATAAAGGAGCAAAGATGAAGATTACCACATATAAATTGCTTTACTAGCCTTTTCTGTCTTCAGCCATTGCTCTAGCTGTTGTACTATTTGATAATAATCAGTACTGATTACTGTAGAAGGCATTTGGTTTACATCTATCACCTATTTAAGGTGTTAATTTGTGCAAATCCCAAACTTGCTCCTATAGTTATTGGTAGTTCACCCCAATCTAAAAGGGGGGCAAACTCTTGCACCATGATTATAAACTTCCTGTTGCCATGTCAGTCTACTTCTTGATGCTGTTCTGTATATTAGAATTGGCACTAACACTTCATCTCCTATGAAATACAAAGGGCACTGGAAGGATCGGTATCAAATGAACCATCTGAAGAACTCCAAGGGGAGGCAAATTAATTTTCTTTAACACTAAGTGGTCTTATTAATATCAAGTTGTGCAGTAAAACCTGTTTAATGAAGAGGGTGCTAGCACTGTTGCATAGTCACATGTGTTGCCTCTCCACCATTCTGTATCAACCTTTAGCATAGTTTGCACACATCATATTGAAAATCATTCTGGAAGCAGCATTGTGAGTAATGGTACTAGGGAAGTGATGATAGAAGGAAGGACAGAAGGAATATTCAAAAATATGTGGGAAATGGTTGAAAAATGTTTCCTGCATATGGTGAGATGCTGGTGAGGGGAATTCTGGTCTGATGAGAATCTTCTCAGTTCAGGACGTATTCTCTGACAAATTTGCATTTGCTTTTTGCGAGGAAAGGAGGTGTTTCTGCACAGAAAAAATTTTTTCAATCACTTTTCAAAGTATTTTTCAAACTACAGGTGCACATGGAGCCAATGGATTTGGCCATTATTTTTCCAAATTGACCATTATTTTTCCAATGGAGGGGCAAAGGACAGCTAACTCCCTCTCCAAGAAGTTGTGCAAAGGCACAAAAGCAGCTTTTCTGGTGTCCTCTGCAGACATTCAGTGGCTCTTTGGGTCAGCAGATAAGGTTGTGTCTTTCAACTATCTGGCTAGCATTACATAGCCAAGAAAAAGTTATCTCATAAGGAAATGGTGAATATCTGCTCATATGTTACAACAAAAGTAATTAAACTGGCATTATCTCCAGTTACACCAGCATAAAGTAATCAAAAGGATTCTGGCCAATGTGTGATCTCAGTACGGACTGGATGAGAATAATTAAATTGAACAGTCAGTCAAGATGAGACAAAAATGTTCCTTATCAGGTGAAAAGTGGGTCAGGGAATGTGTTGTATGGTGTTAATCTTTTCTTTGATGGTTCCTGGTCATAAAAGGGCATACTCTTATTGAAGACATACTTTCACAGTAGTAAGTGCTCCTGAATTCAGTCTTGAAGATGAACGCTTGGGTTTGAACAGTGCCCAGTAGGGCATTTGTGCAGTTGGGGCAAGTGTGCCAACTTCTCCTATTCCTGGAATTTTGTGGTCATTCGGGTCTTACTTTTCTGCTGGACTGCTGTGACATTGGTTGTTTAGAGATGTGTTTGAAAAGTCATCAGAGAACTCAAATGATCTAGAACAAGGGTAGGCAACCTAAGGCCTGGGTGCCAGATGTGTCCCCCCGAGGCCTTTGGACCAGCCGCCCCCACCGCCACCCCCGCCGCCCCCTGCCGCTGCCGTCGCCCACCATTATGATATTGATTATTGTTGTTATTACTTGTTCTTGGGCTTTTGTTGGCAAAATCTCCAAAGGGGTTTTGCCATGGCTTTTTTGGGGGCTGAGAGAGTGTGCATGCATATATTTTTTAATTTTTTAATTTTTAAAAAATATTTTTATATTTATTTATTTATTTATTTATTTATTCATTTATTTATTTTTGGTGCTTTGGCCCCCCCAATTGTCTGAAGGACAGCAACCTGGCCCCCGGCTCAAAAAGGTTGCCTACCCCTGATCTAGAAAGTTAAGATCAGGCTGTGGCTCAGACTTGGTTACAAAAAGCATGTGACATTCGTGTTACATCAGCTTCTCTGTTCAATGATATTTTTAGTCTAGTTCAAAACATTGGTCATGCTTGTGATCGAGAAGACCTGTATGACTTCCATATCAGTATATTCTTCATACAAGTCTAGCAAGTTTCAAGATCACCAGTCTAGGTCCTTCTCTCAGGCCTGCCAAAATCAGTATTTCTCTGTGCCTGCCCAGTTTCTGATATCAGAAAAGGCTTTGCTGGAAACCTGATCAAATAGATTCCCTCTATTTTGGTGACACCAGCCAAAGTATGTTTAATTCATGTAGGCCTTTTACATTTAAGCTGGGGAATTGTTCAAAGAGAGGGAGTTCAATGGCTGAATACTGCTATTTATTTTTATTGTTATGTTATAATTGTAGTTTAATTAATATATTTTTCAACACTTTATCTGAGATTATACTTGCATTTGCATTTTTTTTTATTGTTACCCATCTTATAAATAACTTGATAGAAAAAGGAGGTATACATAGAATAAACAAGCAATCATTTCCTTTGTTACCTCTCTTGTCCTTTTGCTTTCTGGAAATGTTTTTGTGTTAAACCCACCACCAGTGGTGTCAACTAGGGTGTGCTAGGGGTTCAGTTCACACTGGGTGACATGCCAGAAGAGGGGTGACACCCGGTCGGGCCCTCCTGGCTTGATGCAGCAGCAGAGGCTTCCTCACAAGGAGATCCTGGCTTTGCTGCCTTAGTGAGGAGACCTTCACTGTCCCATCTGCTTCACCCATGTGTGACTTGCCCAAGGTCACCCAGTAGATTTCATGGCCAAGCTGGGAATCAAACCCTGTTCTCCAGAGTTGCAGTCCAACACTCAAACCATTGCATCATGCTGCATGTTGGGATATTTTTATTGTATCTTTCTCTGACGCAGTGCAAAAACAATAATAATTGCCAAAACTCCTATTCACATTTCAAGGCTAGCCTCCATTGGTTTAAGTGAACACTTCCCTTGAAATGCAACTAGGAGAGCTAATTTTTTAATGGAAGTGCTGCAGCTCCTCTGCCTGCTCATATGACCTTGGAGCTGTTCATGATAAACTATTCCCCACAATGCTCTTGCATATTGATTGGATTAATTCATACAATTAAATTCTTATCTAGTATGGCCTTCTACAATTAGAGAATAAATGTCCATTTGGAGGCTGTTGGAATGCAACAATATCCAGCATAGGTTATCATGAAATATGGTAGGAAATCTGGTCCAACTTTACCTGGAGAACCACACCTGCCTCATCCCTGATCTACAGGTTTAACATGTTCCTTTTGTTAATAACAAATATAGTGGAAAGTAGCCATATTGGAGTATTTTGTTTTGTATTGCATATTCATATAGATGTTGAAGAGAATGGGGGACACAATGAAGTCTTGTAGAGCCATAAAACAGCAATCTTGCAGCTTCCTTCCACCAGCTATTTTCTGACATTCACCCTGCTTGTAAAAGCAAATCCACTTGCACTTGTTCTTGGTAGATACGGTATCAAAAGTCACTGAAAGATCAACAGAATTGTTCTCTTCCTAACTTTTCCAACAAAGTTACTACAACCAAATCTTTTCTAGTATCACATCATAGTCTAAGTGTAGATTGCAATACTCGTACTGAACATTATATGTAAAGAATATAGATATCACTATATACTGAGTTGTATAAAATATTTTGGAATTGTAAGGCACACTCTATGTTTCCAGCCTGAAGTATAAAATATATAGAGTAAAATGTCGTAAGCTTCAGAGTAGGATTGACATCAACTTCATTTTATTTTAATTTTTAATACTAGCTTTATCATATGTTTCATATCTATCATTTTGTACAACACAGTTTAGATAACTACCGTAGTTCAAATTTTATTTGTGAAGTTTGGCCTCATTTTTTGTATCTTAGACATTACTAGTTTGATATTAGCTACTGAAGTCCATTGAAGTTTTACTGCTTTATAAAACTGATTCTAAATTTTAAACACTGACGCAACACTAGCTACACTTGGATAGAATAAAAACATTAAGCTATTAGTTGATTTTAAATTTAAAAAAGTCAAATTTATCATATTTATCATATGCTTTCCCTCCTCTTCCTCTTTTCCCTCCTCCTTATTACTGTTGACTTTATTTATATCCCCTTTTGTCCAAGATGGCTTACACATGAAAATGATTACAATTAAAAGCATATAAAAAGACAACATTAAAACCAAATTAAACAGTTAACCATTTTTAAAACATACAAGGATTTTAAAAGTTAAAAAAACAGAATTTCAAACAATATAGCATTTATAGCTCTTTGTTAAAAACCTATACCATACTTTCAATTTCTATGGAAATTATTAGAAAACCATAATAAGCAACAACTGATTAAAATACAATAAAATTCAAAATATATTTCCATAGTAAGTTAAAAGACACCTGCCAAGAACTGGTGATTTAGCTGTGATTGGACTGCCACACAAAATTACAAATTGTTTTGGAGAGTTTCAAAGGTGTTTTTTCTGTGGCAGAGTTTGAGAGATTTATACAGAGTAAGTATAATTAATTCAAAGTATGGTTTTGTTGTTGTTGTTTTCAGTTTTTGTTTTTCATGTAACAGCCTTTAGCATTCCTTATTTTCAACCAAAGATGCAAGATGTAGATATTTTGGCTCTAGGATTACATTGCAAGATGTGTCAAAAGGTGACAAGCATATGAGCATCACTACTTGTATATATAACTAAATATATTATTCTAGCTATGGAATCTATATTAAGTGCCTAGCTCCAGACTGCATTTCAGTTTCACTGTTTCAGTAATACTTACTTTTTTGTGATTTCAATGCATAAAAGATTTTTGTTTTCTGTGGTTCTTGCAAGATTGTCCATTCAGGGTAACAGATAATCATACCAGCTTATTTACAGAATAGTGTCTTTGTGAAAGAAAATTCCTATAGTGCAATCCTATA
>CM034701.1:252401714-252424487 GCA_020142125.1 Phrynosoma platyrhinos
TCAACAAGAACTAGATTGGCAGCGACCTCCCAGAGGACATTTTCAGCCCCTGCTCCCAGACTCTGGAATGCTTTGTCGGAAGAGATCCGCCAGATATCCAGCTTAGATGGCTTTAAAAAAGCCATCAAGATGGATCTCTTCTGGCTTATCCAAAAGAGGGTTAGTAAGTTCTAATCCTCCCCCATTAAGAGCCCTTTTCCTCTAATACGTATCTCTGAGGGGTTAATTTGCCCCTGCTGTAAACGGGGGATGTTTCAGTGCCTTTGTTTTAGTGTTTTGTTTTATTGTGTTTCTGTGTTAATGTTAGCTTTTAAATGATTTTGATTTAATTGTAATTTTAAGGGGGGTTATATGATTGTTATTAAATGTGGGTTGTACTTTTAATGTAAGCTGCTTTGATAGCTTCGGCTAAAGGCGGGGTATAAATAAATTATTATTATTATTATTATTATTATTATTATTATTATTATTATTATGTTACAAACCAAAGAGGAGGAAAAAATTGAAGATGTTAGTCAGAGGCCTGCATTTTGCTGTTTCTGTTCTTAGTTAAGATGGTATGGGGGGCATCTTTTGCAGGCTGGCCCCTCCTCCTTCTGGTCATGTGGCATTTGGGAGAGTCTCAAAGTCCAGAAAATTTAACATCCATTTGCATCTCAACAAAGACTCTTCCCTTGCAATCCAATATGTATCCATCCTTGTGAGGCCACAGTTCTCTGTAGGCAGATGACAATGGATTTCTCAAGAGGTCTCCATGTTTTTGCATCAGGAATGTTTTCGGTGGTTTTGAGGTAAAACATGCCAATCCAGGCCAAATTTAAGAAGAAGAAAATTGTTTACCTTCACTGGAGGTTGAAACCTCAAATAGGAATATCCCAGTCCACTGCTCACTCTTTAGGGTTGTATATTGTGTATTTTGTTTGGCCAATAAAGGTATGACTGTTTGGTGGATTTTTGTCTGAATTTGCACAATGGCCAACACAGCTATAGAATGATTGTCTTTGGACATAAATTATATTTATTATCACATTCAGTCAGCTTTGTTTTCTGAGAAACAAAATAAAACAGCACACTTACTGATCTCAAGGAAGTAACATAAAAACATGCCCTCTCAATTTCCATTGGAGTAGCTTCATATAGAACTAATCTTGAACATAAGTGCTATCCCCAAATCTACCTTCCAGTGTTCTAAAAGACAGACATTTCTTTCAAGGCACCGTAGGATTTGTTTTGAATTTATTTGAATAATATTTTTGAGCTCACTTTATCATTTCTCCTCCATTAATGATGTCTCCATCAGTCTGCAGCTGCTTTGACCACTCATACTTCCTGATCTAAGAAAGTTCCATGGGAGAATTTGTTGTATCACTTTTTCCTCTGGACTTTAACCGATGAGTGGGGAATGTGAAAAGGCTGCTGAATACCAGAGAAAAGTTTGGCCCCTGAAATGAAATTTACAAGTACAAATCCCTTAGGGGCTGTACAGACTGGCCAAAAGGGCAGGCATCGGGATGGGGTGGGGGCATGGTGACAGCACACCGCACACCCCAACTCTGCTCCCAAGCCACTGTCACACCGCCCACCCGACCAAATGGCAGGCAGCGTTGGGATGCTCCTGCAGCACTGCAACTAAATGCCATGCATCACAGGAACTAAGAAGACCCATTTTTTTTCCTGTTGCAAAAAAGAACATTTCACTGCTCCTTTTTGCACCAGAAAAATGCTGAATTGGGGCCATGGCATGTGGTTGCAGTGGCCCTGATCCAGCACTCAAAGGGGCAGCGTTAATATGCCTATTATCCACCATCTGTTTTGCCCCTTAGTAACCTTCTAATTAAGTTAAACCTAAGAGCTCAACATTCTCCACTTGAATTTTTCCTCTTTGGCAATTTATTTGAAAGCAATTTCTTTACTATCAAATTGAATTAGAATGGTTAAGGAAAACCACAGCAGAATGTACTGGCAAATTAAGACACCATTATTTGACATCCTTATCTCTTGTTCACTCTTGATCACCTGGATGGCTGAACTCTTTCCATTCAAAGTAAGAATGTTTGAAGTAATGTCAGATTATATTAAACATCTATATGGTATAGGATCGGTGATGGCTATTTCACACATCCATATAATCTCATAATGGTGATTATTCTTTAAGCGCAAGTCAAGTCATTACAGAATAACTAGTTTCCTATGGAACTGTGGGCAATACCCCATAGGCCTTTCCCATCTCAGCAAATAATGTACATTTAAAAAAATATGCTAACTGCATTAATGTAGCTAACAGCTATTTATAATTAAAGGAAATGAAGTAATCTGAAATCTTTTAGGGTAATGTAACATTAATTTGTAGCTAAAAGCTGTCCACATGCTTACTTTGTATGTTATTCAAATTTAATGATGGTGAGAGTCATTAGAGCTATGGAATTGCAAGATATTTCATTTACACCTATCTGAAAAGCTAATATTTATGATTGTAAATGCTTAATTTTGCCTTTATTATTGGTCTGGGAATGAGCCCCAACCATTTGCAAATGAAGAATAAATCAGCACACTAACGGAACTGTGAAAATGGTGAGAGAATCAGACCAAATAATTTCTTGTGTAGTTGAAGTACTGAACTAACAGTGACTCTGTGTGTATAATTTATAGGGACACCTGACAAAGGCCTAACAGATAAACTGTCTGATAGTACATCATAGTAAGGATTTGTCTTCTCCTATGGCTGACTCTCTTGAAGATCTTTCTGACAGCTGCTTGGCACAAACAGCTTGCCACTTAAAGCACGGTGAGAGGGCCCATTCATGTCAGTTAGAAGTGGCAAACTGCATTCCATTTTCAAGGCAACACAGGCAAGCTCATTTTCATGTATTTTGTTTTACAATTCAAGTTATAACTTGATCACAGTGTGGAGGTGTATAATCATCAGCTCTTTGAAAACTAGAAGTATGCTATCCTCCCTGCATTATGTATATTAACTTTGGTATAGGGTTGTGTCTTGAGCAACAGCAACCCAAAGGGTCCCAGTTCCTAAGATTTCACATTTTCCAATGGTCTAGGTATGAAGCTACAGGAAGCAATGGTTTGGTAAAATGAATAAGTCACAACCAACAACAACAGTCTTGCATAATAAAACAGAACTTTTACTTCACTTTAACCTTTTTTTTATTTCTCTCTATCATTTTCCCCTTTTTAAAAACTTTAGAGTGTTAACTATGTCTTTGCCCCATCCTGCCATCTTTTTAGAATATTTGGAAAGTTAAGCCACATTTGAAACAAATTCTAATTTGGCAACTTCAGTGTTACTTTCTGTACAGTAGATCTAGAGTACAGCTAGGAATGTAAATCCTCATGTTCCTCATTCATTTGTGCAAGAATGAGAAGCCATTTTTTTCTCCTCACCTAGAATTGGAAAACTATATCCTTTTCCATTTCTGATGAGAATTTTTCACAGCTGTGAGGAAGATTTCTGTGCAAATTGTGAAAAACTACAGCAGCTATATAAGACTGTGGTGTTTACTGCACAGCTTGGGGCTGTTTGTATTTTTAAAAACCAGTCAGCTAGTGTTTGTGTGTTTTCTGTGTATGCATGTGCTTTGCTTCACAAAAGGCAAAGGCAGTTGTTTGGCATGGAGATATTTTTCAGCAAATTAAGAAAACTGCAATGAAATGCAAAATACTTTCTGAAAAGGAAAACACTGCTGAGAGACCTCTCAAGGTGACTGGCAATTCCTTGGTATAAAGCAGCTTCATAAATTAATGTTTACAAAGCAAGTGCTGAGGATTGCAGCCTCTGCTGCAATTAGCATGTGAAGAATTATTTATAAAAGTTTTTACTCTGAGAATAAGAAATTTTGTGAATATTCTTTATAACATATTCTTCCTTGCAACAGAGGTTGCAATCCTTAGCACATGTTTTGTAAATACATATAAAGCCGCTTTATACTAAGAGCAATAAATATATATAGACTTGGTTTATATTAAGAGAAAATAGTGCTTCATCACAACCAGTGTTCTTCTTAAGAGTTGCCATAAGTTGGAAATGACTTGAAGGAACATAAAAACAACAAATTGAAAATACAAAAACAGGGAAGGGGGGGGGAGAAAGTTTTTTAAAAAAGTATTCCAATATAAAGTTCCATCTTCCATCTTCACAGATACAAACTTTGCATTTATTGGCATTCCTAAACATTATGGCTTCCATTTGTTTTCTGGGGATTGTGCCATCTGCTCTCCAAATTCTCTGTTCTGATCACTCATGTGTGAATATACAATGAATGTTCAAGTCATTTGTGTGCAACTAGAGTGAAGTGAAGGATCTTACTTGGAATGGAATGAATGAACATTGCCAAAGGAAAGATTTTAGTTCAATTGATTAAATTATATGCCACATAGTGTCTCTTTGGTAGGTATATTATAAGGTGCACATATATTGATGCATGTTTTTATTGAGAGAAAAAGCAGGTTACAAGAAAAATTGCAATTGCTGGAGTCATGCAGATAGATTTTGTTGGCCATAATATGTGTCACACAAAGAACTCACTTTTCCTACAAGTTGATTTGGCAGTCCTAATGCTAACTCTAGAAAGAGCCATTGGCCCATTGTTTTTGGCACAGTTAAGATGTCACAATGGAAGATGCCAGAGTAAAGCAGCAATGTCTGATTAAATATTAATGGTTAACATGCACATTCATAATTCTCCTTTTAAATATCTAGTCCCACAAGGACCTGATATTTGAATGTTGTAAATACGACTTCAGAATATAATTTCCTGCATTCCGCCCTTCACACACAGTGAATACAAATGAGATGGTAGAACAAAATCAGCTGTTTGAAAGCACAAATTTAAAATTGGCCTGTATTTAAATTGGTTATTGGATTTTATTGTATATGAAAATGTGACTCTTATGGACAATTCAACAGGCCTGTTCAACATTGAATATAACACTTAGTAGTGATTCAAAAATAGAGTCTATTCCTATTGCTTAGTTGATATTATAAGCTTTTTTTACATATATACTGGGTACAATCAAAAACTGAATTACACAGGAAGGGGAGACCCATTAAGAAAAGAGAGTCACAGTTAAGATGACCTGAGTGGAACTTTACAATGCATGTCCCAGATCAAGTTCTCAGCCAGAAAGTACATAGAAATGTTTGTGATTGAAATAAACTTAGTTTTCCATTTCTGAACCAAGAATCAATTTGCCTAGGAGACTTCACCTTATCTAACTTCTGTTTCTTTGCATGCACAGATTTTGCTCTATATGCTGAGTGATTTAGAGTCTAGGAAATATTTGTATCATTTGTATGGATATATATATATATATATATTAGCAAATGACCCAGAAATCTCAAACTCTGTTGGTTTGACATTATGATGGAAGTACCTGGCCCAGACTTCCAAGTGATCTGTCTTGAGAGGAGGAAATAATTGCATTTGTCCTAGTGTTTTCTTGTTTACCTTTACTTTTACTTTACTTTTCTTAACCTTTACTTTACACACAGAGTTTCACTGTGAGCAGAATCTCCTGAACATATTGCAGTGAGGCATCACATCTACAGTGCATATCCATGATGAGTGAAGGATGCTATGCCCACACAAAATAGTGTATCTATCTACTGATATACTTAACCATGATAGTTGCTTAGAAAGTAATGCTTTTGGATTGACAAAACTGCCCAATGTAAATTTTCATTCAGAAACAATGTAAATGTGATAAGAGTCATTGAATTAAATGTTCAAGATTGTTCTGTGTTCACTAATTTTACAGAAGTGGGTTTAAACTATTTTTATTTTACCCCCATATCTGTCTACCTCACAATAGAATGGGGGATAGTGAGTGGAGAATAAGTATTCCTTTTGATTTAATTATTTGTGTCTATTTGCATTTCTTTGGAAAGTTGATTAATTCTTGGTGCATGTCTCCCTTGGAGAAGGAATATGTGGGAAAGAGGTGACCCAGCACAGGGAGACAAGAAGGATGTGTAACTATGAAGTCTAGGGAATTTATATTTAGCTTAATTTATGGCTGAGTAACAAGCAACCCGGGATACAGTGTCGGTGTTTACAGAGGTGGGGAGGCAAAGAGCTACAGAGGCAGACTCTCCTATTAGCTATGTTTTATTAGAGACATTAAACACACACATACACAGAATTCACACTCTCACACACATGCACACAAAGGACAAAGGATGAAAGGAATGAGGTTAAGATAGAAATGAGATATCACTAGCAGTTATAGTTACCAGTAGCGAGGTTGATCCTATAGATGTGGTTTGGTAGCTGAGTTGTGGGACTTGGCCGTTCCTGAGTGCTCAGAGTGGCAGCGGCGAGCCAAATCTAGCAGGATTCAGAGGGATAGAGTGTCTGCTGTGGACCAACTAGTCTGCTGAGCAAAGGGAATCTGGGGTTTTTAATAGGGGAATCCCCTTGAGGCAAAGAACCAGGGGTCTCATGGCTAATGGTCCAAATTGTATGAGGTAATTACCTGGGGTGTGGGCTTCCAAGGTGAGAATTAAAGTGTAAATGAACAGATTCCTGCTATAGGTAATTTGCAGGAGTGAGAAACAGGAACAAACATTGCACCTGAAATTAGTGTACGGTTCCTTGATTAGATTTCCTTGCCTTTCTGAGGTGTGTAAGTGAAGCAGCTCTCTGGCAACTCCTAAACTACCAACATAACACTCTTGCTTGGGAGTTACGGCAGATGCATTCAGGGTCATGGAGAGATGAACCTCACAATATTTCTTGATATTAAAATGGAAGGCTATGGGCCCTCGTAACAATTCCCTTGGAAGCCATTCAAAGTGAGCAGAAATGAGGCTGGAATGGCTTTTGGATTATCTTTGTCATGATTTAGAATTCAAATTAAAGGAGGCTATTCTGTGGCTGTGAGAATCCGGGGCTCTGGGAATCTATCTCCGGGAATGAAGACCAGAGGTAGCATAACATAGCAATTGGGAACATTCACACACACTCACACTATAAGTTCCATACAGTTATAACAATTGCGAGCATATGATGATGGAGACAATAGGCAAATGTAGATGTATATAGTCCTTTGGCTTCCTCTCAATGAGGACTCTGGAAAATGTTGGCAATAAGTGTCCTTTAGGATATGGGCATCAGCAAAGTGCCGATGCCTATCAGATAATCATGTGGAAGATGCAATAGAAAACGTAGCAATCAAGGAGAATTATGTCAGTGTGGGACATAGCAATGCAGGCATAAAACTGCAGCGGAATGGAAATATGCAACCCAATAAACTCAAAACATTAAATCAATTACAATGCATAGAAAATGTAGCAGTAAGCATGAACAATCAAACAAAACACCAGGAATGCAATGAGACATAAGCGATACTTGGGCAAAGTATAAATAGATAGAATGTGGGTGTCACTTGAAATCATATATGCTGGCCAAAAGACATATACTGGAGAATGTGGGCATGTATCACATAAATGAATATGGGCATAAGTGTACTTCTATGTAAAACAACCTCTGGGTAATGTGGGCAATGTCCATGGGGTGGCCATATAGAGCAAAACAGTAGCAATGAGTTCATATTGCAGCAGGAATGCAAGCAAACACAGGGCCTGGGGTGTGGGCTTCCAAGGTGAGAATTATAGTGTAAATGAACAGATCCCTGCTATAGGTAATCCACAGGAGTGAGAGACAGGAACAAACATTGCACCTGAAATTAGTGTACAGTTCCTTGATTAGATTTCCTTGCCTTACTGAGGTATGTGAGTGAATCATCCCACTCCTAAACTACTGACTTGACCCTCTTGCTTGGGAGTTACAGCGGATACATTCATGGTCATGGAGACGTGAACCTCACAATATTTCTTGATATTAAAATGGAAGGCTATGGGCCGTCGTAACAGATGATGTTTTCAGAAAATTAATCCAGTAATGTGTAAGATTCCACTGACTCTATCTTTTAGCAAGCAAGTTTGTGGAACTATTTAATATATTTTTAAATATATTTTTTCCAGGGAGGTATGGTACATTGGAGTGATATCAGAAGCCAAATAAAAGCAATTTGGATTCTTTGAAGAATGCTCAGTCATTCAAAAAATTAAAGAATCATGAATGCTATATAATATATTATGCAGTGAGCCGGTAGATGCATTTTAGTATTGTACAAAATATATTATAAAGCATTAGCATACTCATATAAAATTCTGTGGGCACAAAGGGAAACACACACACATTTCCTTTTTGCTGTAATGAGTGAGGGTACTGAAGCTGATGTGCTTCTCAGACTTCTCAGATTTCTTTAGGCTGCTCCTAAGATCAACTTTTTCTTTCCCAGTGTAGGTTCCTGGCTAGTTTTGTTTTACTTTCCTGCTGTTCTCTTTTAAATAAGTGTCAGATGTCTACAAACATACTTATTGAAGTGTGGATGTTGTATGCAAGTGAAACTATACATAAATAGTAATTGGTTGTTCCATGAGTCAAAGAGATTTCATGGCTAAAATTCTATGAACAGTTGTTATTGTTGTTGCTGCTGCTGTTGCTGTTGTGTGCCTTCATGTCATTTCTGACTTATGACAACCCTAAGGTGAACCTATCATGGGGTTTTCTAGGCAGGTTTCTTCAGAGGGGGTTTGCCATTGCACCTCTCGGACTGAGAGTGTGTGATTTGCCGAGGCCACCCAGTGGGTTTACATGGCTGAGCTGGGATTCCAACCCTGCTCTCCAGAGTCATAGTCCAAGGCTCAATCCATTAAGCAATGTTTCCCTTGTCAAGTTTTTTTAAAAGGGTCTTACCTGATGCACAATATATTTGCTTCATCACTGTGTATTTGTGCACCATTAGCTAGCCCAGCTTTCCAATTTGATGTGATTTTTTAAAGCCTCCAATTCCTATAGAACCAGTGGTGGATGAATGGGAGGAAGCATACCCACTTTGAAACAAAAGACTGGACTAAAGACAAGAGTTCAGTGTCTTTCTGATACAATTTTTATTTCTTACAAAAGAAAGTTTGCAAACAATATTGTTTTGAAAAATATTTGCCCTCCTAATGAAATGAAGTTCACACTATTATTATACCGGTATCATAAGTGGGGTGATTCCATAGCTGACACAGCATGAGTTACTTGAGCTCTACAAACATTCCCCCAAAGCCTGTGGTTTTTGGAAGATAAAGTTGAGATTAGTGTGTGAGATGTCTGCAGTGTGCTCCTGCATTACCATCTAGTCTCCTGATGTCTTGTTTCTATTTTTAAAGGGGAAAACCCCACTGGATGACTTTGGTCACACCACACTCTCTCAGCCTTAGAAGACGGCAATGGCAAATGTCCTTGGAATAAATATGGCCAAGAAAATTGTAGGATCAGACTTGATTTGAAAATCCATAACAGCAGCATCTTCATATCAGTAATTCAGTGCTAAGCAGGAGGATGAGTGATAATTAATTGTGTTCCCACCTAATGTAGACTTGTGGGTGGTGGCAAACTGTAAACATTATCTGAAGGAAAAATGTTTATCAACCCTCTTCGACATTCTTGTTTCTGCATTATGTTTTTTAGCTCCCTCCTCCACATTCATCCTAAAATGGTTATGCATATTTTGAACCTCAGGGCTATTACACGGAGCATTAAAATGCTATATGTTTCATTTGTCATCTATTTATCCATTTGTTTGATTCATATCTTGTCTTTTTCACAAGATGTTTAATGTGGTGATTATAGTTCTCTCCACCATGTTTATACTCACATTTATGTCCTCCCACACACATACATATATACACTTTTTGGCCTGTGAGGAAGGTCAGGAGGCTTTCAAGTAAGTGACCATTAAGTGTCAAGATAATAATAAGCAAAGAACTTTTAAACATGGTTGCATTCAGCTTCTGATACTCCTTACTGCTCTATTCGTGTTGTTTTGAGTCAGGTTCTTATGAATGTTCCCTCAATGTGTGTCCTCCCTCTGGTTGACTAGGTTTCTCTTCCTGCCTGGTGTCCTAACTTCTTTATATAATTCTGCACACAATGATGCAAAGTTTAAGAGCCATGGCTTGCCTAAGGTCACTCAGTGAGTTTTATGGCTGAGAAGATTCTGCACCTTGGTCTTATGAGTACTCTGGACACAAAACATCTACTATATCACATCGCTCACCTTCTTTCAATGACTGGCTTGGTTTTCCAACCAAAGTACTTTTCACCATCCCTTCACTTCTCCAATAAGGCAGACCTCAGGTTGCAGTAAAAGTCTGTTTGATTCAATTGCTCTCTTTCAGATGGCTCAAATTCAGCATTAGAGACACATGAGACAGCCTCAAGCACCACTGATGTGCTTGCAGACATGTGCACATTATATTTTTGTTCCAATGGATCATCATTTGATCATGCCAAGTTAATGTTTAAGATTATTTTACTGTCATCTTGTTAACAATTGAAACCTGACCAAAGAAAAAATAATTAGTACTATTACTTCTCTTGATCTGGATATTAAACTCCTGTTGATGTAGCTGTGAAATACATTGGCATTTGGGGGCTGCTTCATTGCACTGTTTACTCACATTTGAGTTATATTCTATTAACATCAATAGATCATTTCCACATATACTGTAGTCAAGCCAGGTGTCACCTATCCAATATTTTGTGCATTTCATTTTTTCCTACCTAAATTTATTAACTTACATTTATTCCAATTTAAATTCATGTTGTTTATTTTGGCTTACCAGTTAATCTATCTAGGTCATTTTGAATCCTGATCACACCAGGCATTAGGTACCCTCCTTAATGTGAGGATATCTACAGATTTGATAAACAAGCCTTGTATTCCCTTATCCCTTTATTTAAAAAGATATTGAACAACATCAGATCCAGGGCAGAACCCTGAAGATCTCTGCTAGTTCAGTCCATCAACCAGATGAAAATCCGCCCAACAGTAGCATTATCCAACCTACATTTTACCAGTTTGTCTGCTAGAAGTATCCCACTGATGCTGTCAAAGGCTTACTGCAATCATGGTATACTATATCCACAGTACTCCCTTGATCTACCAAGCTTGTAACTCTTATCAAAAGTTACTCTCAAAATTTGGGATGATTTGCTTTTGAAAGCTAGTTTTAGTGGCCACAGCATTCCTTTTTAAGTGTGCACAGATTGTTAAAGATTTGTTCTATAACATTTTCTTATATTGGCATCAAGCTGACTGGTTGATAGTTGTATGGTTCCTCTTTCTTTGTCCTTTTTGAAGATGGGGAATAACATTCATCCTCCTCCAGTCCTCTGGGATGTCTCCTGTTCTCCAATTATTCTCAAAGATTATTGACAGTGGCTCTGAGAGTACATCTTCAAATCCCTTTAGTACTCTTGGATGCAGTTCATCTGGCCTTGGAGACATTTTGAATAATGATTTCCATTATTACCTCTTTACCTATTCTGGTGGCAGTTCCTTTACTTCACTATTTGTTCTGCTATCACCAGTTATATCATTGTTTTCCTTTTAAGAGTAAGAACGTGTTAAGTGGTTCTGCTTTCCCTGTGTCCCCTATTAAAATTTCTCTACCTTCTTCATGCAGTGACCCTACCTTTTCCAATTCTTCCTCTTGCTCCAACCTTAGTAGTCCTCCCTTTATTATTTTTAAACTCTCTAGCAAGCTTAAGCCCAATAAAGGATTTACTTTTTCCAACTTTTTCCTTTAAAATATTGGCTATTTATTTGTATTCCTTTTTGATTAATAAAATAATAATAATAAAACTTTATTTATACCCTACCTTTAGCCGAAGCTGTCAAGGTGGCTTACAAGTTAAAAATACACCCATACAATCGATAACAAAATAACCCCCCTTAAAAATGAATTAAATTACTATACAGATTAAAATCTCAATTACAATTTTAAAAAAACACAACCATCTAACATGGGCAAATTATTTCCTTCTTCCTCCATTCCTTGTATTTGTATATTTTAAATCTCATCTGAAAGTATTTTGCACATCCATCCTCATTTCTTGGATGCCTCCCATTTTTCTTTCTCACTGGAATTTTTTGCAGTTGTACCATTGACATAAAATGTCAGTCAATAGAACCAGGGACAAACCTGCATTTAGCTCAACTGAAAGACATTCCAGAAAGTTTGATTCTGGTGGTAACCCAGGAAGACAAAGACATAGGAGATTGTCACACATGCCTTATCACGTCTTTTTCCTGATGGGATAGAAGCACATTTAAGTTTGAATTTTTTAGAGCATAATCCAAAGTGTTTGTTATTTCATACATATATTCAAGCACCTTTTGAATTATATGAGCAGGAACTGTACAAATTGTACTAGCAGGAATATACATGGGTAGAGTTTGGAAACATAATCTACCATTAGGAAGAATAATCAGCCAAGGGAAATTAAGTCTGGCTAACTATGATTGGTTACCTTTCTACAATCCTGAAAATTGTTTACACATTGTAATTTTTTTTGCATAATTGCATTGTTACACTATATACACATTAGTAATCTGTACAACCGCCAAATATTTCCTCATTTTGTTAACTGATTTCTATGGTAATTGGGATTGTAGGTGAAGTTTCCATTGAGAAAGGATAATAGATGTAATCTCAGATTTGATTGTGTCACCTTAAAGCTAGATACCTTGTCAAAATCATCTGTAATCTCCTGCACAGGCAATAAAAATAATTCAGATGAAGCCAATATAAAGCCTAGTTGGTGAACATAAGAGAAAATTTGTTATATATTAATTCAAATAAATTTATTCAAGTTAAATAAATAGATTTTTAAGAGAGTTTAATAACTGGATGGAGCTTGCAATTTATTATCATACATATTACATAATGAGATATCTTGGTAATGGGACCCAAGTCTAAACATGCATACGTTTATGTTTAGTATATACCTTATACACATGGCTTGAAGGTAATTTTATACACAATATTTTAAATAATTTTGTGCATGAAACAAAGCTTGTGTACATTGAACCATCAGAAAGGAATGTGTCACTAAGCCACCCATATTTATTTATTTATTGGCTTTTGGAGTATTTCAGATTTCAGAATTCTGGATAAGGGAGACTCTACATGTAGTAAGAAAGTCACCCAAATACAGAACATATCTTCACATGAGGCCAACAAAGCATGCCTCCTCCCCCAATGGCTCCACCATGAGGGAGGAACCACAAAAGTGAAGTGAGTGTGGCTCCACCATGAGGGAGGAATCACAAAAGTGAAGTGAGTGTGAAGAGTACATATGATAAAATACACTCACTTCACTTTTGTGGTTCCTCCCTCGTGGTGGAGCCATTGGGGGAGGAGGCATGCTTTGTTGGCCTCATGTGAAAATATGTCAGCAAATTCAAATGTTTGCCACAACGACCATGCCATGGCAAGAGGAGTTGGGGCAGAGTCAGAGGCTATTCATGGCCCTGTAAGATTTTTAAAGAAAAAAATCAAGTTCTGTAATATTGGAAATCATGGCTATGATGTAGATCAGGGACAGGCAACCTTTTTGAGACCTGGGCCAGTCTCAAAAAGGTTGCCGCTTGGCTGGGCCAAGGGGGGGGAATGGCGGAGCACGCGCGCCCTCCTCCGCGCGCAACCCCCCCGTGCACGTGGCTGCCGCCGTAGCGCACACGGCCGCAGCCGCCATGGCGCATGCACGGCCGCCATTTTGGAAGTCAAAATGGCAGCCGTGACGCGTTTGTACATGCACAAGAGTATTGCGCATGCGCAAACACGTCGCAGCCACCATTTTGACTTCCAAAATGGCGGCCGCGACAAGCACGGCCGAAAACACGCCCTGGCAGCAGCGTGCGGTGGCGGTGGTGGCGCGCGGCGGCAGCGACGGCGGCAGCCTTCGGCCAGGGCCAGTAAGTCCGGGGCCTGGGGCCTTAACCAGCCCCCGGGCCGTAGGTTGCCAGTCCCTGATGTAGATGTATTGGTGATTTAATGCTTCAGGGAATTTCATGGAATGTCAAAGGGCTACAAGATGTAAACAAACAAAAACAAGTGCTTTCTAAATTAAAAGAATTTAAATCCGACATTGCATTTCTATAAGAAAACCATTTAATGGCAAAGGATGCAAACAGCCTTCAGAAAAATTGGGTTGGGGAGGTCTATTTTCCAAATGTTTCTAGATAGTGTAAAGGTATAAAGGTAGGGTAGAATCATCATTTCTACATCTTTTGAAAAAAGACTTTAAAGAAGTATGGAACAAGCAGATGACAACTCTAGCATCTCAATTTGTTATTTCTCCATCTGAACAAATTCTTTTGAGAATTGCTAACATGTTAAATATGAATTGAATAATATTCTCTCATAATAAATGGAACTGGCTTTGACATGTTTACAGCAAGCATATCGGGACTGTCCGAACATGATTCTGGCACATTGTCTTAAACATCAACAGCAATGCAATGTTATTTCAGCTATCAAAGATGAAAGCAATTGTTTATATACATCACCCACAGATAGAAATCTATAATTTTTGAAGCTCTGTGTAGATCTTTATAGCTTTGATAAAGAAATTCATGAACAGGATATGGAGACTTTCTTTTCTCATATTGAACTTCCCTATTTTAGCATATCAAAACAAGATTTTCTTTCAGAAACTTTACAATCAGATGAAAGCATTGGTGTTACGCAAATATAAGAAATGGGGAAGTCCCCCAGCCTTCATGGGTTTCTGATAAAAGGGTACAACACTTTTTCCAGCGTGTTAGTACCAAGACTGCCCCAGCTTTATAAACATATCTTACACTCAAGCTCCCTCTCTTTATCTTTAAATGATGCCTATATTACCTTGATACCTAAACCTGGTAAAGGGCATATATACTGTGCTAATGACTATTCTATATCCTTACTTAATATTGATATCAAAATATTGATATCTATTTTAGCCAATAGATTACAAAAACTCATTTCATCTTTGGTAAGTCCTGACCTGGTGGGATCTATCAAAAACAGGCAGGAAGCTGATAATATTCAATCAGTCATGGCTTTAAACAAGTGGAATTTGCCCACCAGCTATTACTTCTTTAGAATACTTTTGATAAAATTTACTAGCTTTTTATTTTCACAGTATTGGCTAATTTTGAGTTTCCTAAAATATTTTTGAAATTGATAAAAAATGTATATTCAGCACCAAGAGCACAGGTTATGGCCAATGTTTTCCCCCCACTCATCCCTTCTTACATTGAAACAGGGCATAAGTCAGGGATGTACACTGTCTCCTTCAATATTCAACATGGAACCCTTAACATGTGCTGTTACATAAAATTCCAGGATCAGTGGATTTGTGTATGTTGGTTTAGAACAGGGGTGGGCAACTTTTTTGAGCCAGGGGCTGGTCTCCTGAAGTTGTCCCTTCCGCCGGGCCGGGGGGGGGAATGGCGGCATGTGCGCTCACACGCGCCGCACAAACCCCGCCACTGCATGTGACCCCCCCCGCACATTACCACCACCACTGTTGCCACCGCCACTGTGCATGCTGCCGCCGCCTCTACACATGTTGCGGCCGCCATTTTGTTCTCCAAAATGGCGGTCACGACGCGTTTGCCCATGCACAGTACTCCTGCGCATGTGCAAATGTGTCATGGCCATGCAGTGACCAAAATGCATGGCAGCAGTGGCAGGTGGCGGCGGTGGCGTCAGGGATCCACCTGAGCCAGTAAGCGCGGGGCTCTGGGCCAGAACCGGCCTGCGAGCTGTAGGTTGCTGGCCCCTGGTTTAGAATTTTAAAATGCTTTTTTGCAGAATATATTTTGCTGTTCACTGCAAAGCCCCAGCAGGTGATCCCCATCTTGATGCAGTTGATGAATAATTTTGGTAAAATATATGCATATTCATTTAACTTATCCAAGTCAGAAATACTGCCAGGAGGAAACAAGACAGTTTTGATATTGCCCCAGTTATATTACTTATTTGGGTATAATTATCCCTAGGCACTTATCTCAGATGATTAATTTTAATATAAGTAAGCTGGTAAAAGGTATTGCACGAAATGGGCAAGCTTAGTCTGATGAGTCTGTGGGGTCTCTTGGAGCCTTCATTTCTGGCACCTCTATAGACAGTACTTGGTTCTGTTTTTTATTTTAAAAGGGGAAGTGTTTTGCCAACATTTTCAGCAGTTAGAACTGTGTGGCAAATATTATCTGGTCAATTGCAATTTGACCCATACAAATCATGCCAAATTGACTTTATAGGGAAATCCAGATTTGAACATTGATAAGGAACCAAAGGTGTGAGCCAATAATGGGATTGTTGCCTTAAATCAGATAGTTGGTGTTGGTGATGAGTTTTTGCCTTTTTCAATTTTGTAAGAGCACTTTAAACTACCTCTATCAGCTAAATGGCAGTATCTACAACTGAAACACTTGTTACAATCTAGTTTGCCTCAGCAGCTTTAAGGGCATCTGAGGTTCCTTTGAGGCCAAACAAGTATCCAAGTATATATTCTGTTATCCAAACTATATATATATATTCTGTTATCTCCAAATAAATATGACATGCAAGGTTTACAGCAAGACTGGAATAGAGAATTGGAATATCCAATTCTGACTAACCAATGGCCAGTTCTGACTAATTAGTGATGTGTGCACGGACACTTCAGTACATATACGTGCATGTGCCACTATTGAATAATATGAGGTGTGGTGATCCATGGACAGTTAAATCTGCCATCCAGTCCACCTGTACAAAGGATCCAACTTTTCACTGTAGATACCCAACTATAGGGGGTTGCAGACTGCCAGAAATAGTGCAAATTTAGTCCACTTTTAGGGTTAGGGTTAGGGAATCATGGGAACTGTATTTTATTGTGGCACCAGAGCTCTCTGACAGAGAAGGCTCAATGTCTCAGAAAAAAATGCCATTGATTCCCTAGCACTAACCCTAACCCTAAAAGTGGAATCAATTTGCACTATTTCTGGCAGTCTGCAACCCCCCTTATGTGTTATACAGTAGAAGTTTCTCTTATAAAAAGATGGAGGCAATACACAGAAGAGATATATAAAAGAGATGAGGGAATGAATGATACATGAAAAGAGGAATCATTTGAAGACAAACCCCAAATTCTAAAAAGCAAAGTGAAATCAGCAATAAGGGAAATGAGAAAAAATAAATCACCAGGAAGAAATGACATCCCAACTGAACTGCTACAGTGCACACAAACAGAAGCAACTTTAGTGTTAACCAAAATATGCCAACAAATATGGAAAACATAGAGGTGGCTAACAGATGGGAAATGATCAATATGTATACCAACTCACAAGAAAGAAGATACAAAAGACTGCAGCAACTATAGGACCATAGCATTAATCTCACATGCAAACAAAATAATGCTTAACAGTCTGCAGCATAGACTCCAACCATATATGGAGAGAGACATTCCAGAGGTACAAGTGGGATTCAGGAAAGGAAAAGGCACCAGAGACCACATCATAAACATATGATGGCTAATGGAGCACACCAAAAATTTCAGAAGCATGAGATGAGAAATCTGTACCAAGGACATGAGGCTACTGTCAGAACTGAATTCACAGAAACAGAGTGGTTCCCAATAGACAAAGGGATCAGGCAAGGTTGCATTCTATCACCTTACTTGTTCAGCTTATATGGAGAAAACATCATAGGGAAAACTGACCTAGAATCAGAAGATGGAAGAGTGAAGACAAGAGGAAGGAATATCAACAACCAAAGGTATGCGGTTGATACCATAATGATGGTGGAAGACATCACAGACTTGGAACGGTTACTAAGGAAGGTCAAAAATGAAAGTGCAAAGGCAGGTTTTAAGCTGAATATAACGAAAACAAAAATAATGACCACAGAAGAAATATATAAATTCATTCTAGACAATGGGGAAATTGAAACAGGTGTAAATTAGAGGAAATAAAATATAATAAAATCTAGATTGAAGGAAATCCCCCCCTTTGATTTCTAAAAGGGAAAAAGCCAAAAGGATAATAGATGGAGAATAATTAATGCATTTGGTGCTGCAAACCAGAAACTAATAAAGTAAAAGTGGCAAATTGAAAAAGTTTACAGACATTTTTGCAGAATTAAATGTACAAGGTAAAGAATATAAAAGGCAAAGAGGGAAAGTAAGAATGTAGTGTTTTAGGTTTTAATTCCAGAATGCCCTTTAGTAATAGGAAAGCTTCTTCTTCATAGAGGGGATCCATCTGTCTCAATAAAAGAGCATCAGTTGTGAAAAACTGGTCCCAGATCTTGAGAAGTATGTTTCTTTCAGTTTTTGAGCAATATTTACACATGCTTATTCTCAAGACCTTTCTAAGGCACAGGAGAATTTATTCATCACATGATATTTTCTGTCTTTACTGTTTCTTTTGCAATGCCACCCCTAGTGGTGAACAGAATAGGATTGCATTGCAAATAGTTTGTGGAATAGCACTGATGAATTTTGTCCTTCCCTTTGTGGTTCTTTGAATCCACGTCATAACCAGCAAACCATAAGTTGCAGTTAAGGCACCCTGAATTCCTGAAAAGGCATGTTTGTGGTCATGTCTCATTACCAACACTCAGGAACGGAAGGCTGTAATATTCTGTGAAGTACTATGTGATGCTACAGTGTTAAACATAGATAAAGTATTTAGGGTCCTAACCACTGCTCATGTTTTTGCACAATATGCATATTTATCATTTTGATATATAGAATTATTGATTGAATTTAAAAATTATATTCCATTTGGCCGTTTGAAAGCAATCGTTTTTCCTAAAACATTTAATGCCCAATACATCAAATAGCTGTCAGATACAAATGCTTCAGAGCTTTCAAAGCTACAGGAAAAGTGCTACTTGTGACCTTCATTTATCTGATTTTGAAAATACAGTATATTTTCCCACAGCAGTGAAATTATAAATGTACTCAAATGGCAGAGGTCAGCACACAATTTTAACTAATAACTTGAAGTATATCTAGATTAAAATATAGACATATTGCTTAGATTATACTTAGGCTCCCTTTGCTCCATCTAGTGGGAATTGCAGGTATGAATCCTGAATCACATATCTGATACAGTGAAATCAAGTACAAGATGTTGGCAACAAACTGTTATGCCCTTCGATCATAAAAGTGGACATCAAATAGTTTTCTTTGTTTCAGCAGCACTTGTATTGCATATCAATATTTCACCACAGTCATGTTTATTTGTTTCATTCAAAACATTAAATGTGCCTAAATAAGAGAAAAACAAGTCTCTATATTGTGTTGGAAGAAATGATATGTACATCTGCAGTTTTGCTTTCTGTGGTTTCATTTACCTTGGTCAGCCATGGTCCAAAAATATAATGTAGTCCCCTCTCCATCCATGGTTTTGCTCTCCACAAATTTCAGTTACCCATGGTCAATCACAGTTTAAAAACATTAATGTATAAGATTCAGTACTATAAGCAGTTTCCAGAATCCACTGAGGGTCTTGAAACACATCTGCTGTGGAATTGGGGGTGAAGAGAGAACCACTGTATTAAATGCCCTTGTTTGTTTAAGAAATACCCCATGAACTATGATTTAATGTCTCGTGTCACTAAGTACTACTGTATTCCGTATATTTTCCTTATTTTTTAAATGTCTTTACATCTAGGAAGTTTATTTAGGATGCTGATTAGACATGATGAAAGTACCTTTTTAAAAATGCAGACACCTTAGGCCTAGCAGGTTTGAAACAGCTGCGACACAGCCGACACCACTGTGTAAATGTTCCAGACACAGACTGTCAGAAATTCACTTTCCATTTATAGAAAGAATGCACTTCCCAAGGCTGCTGACATGCTAATGCTGCACATGAATGCCTAGACCACATGCCACAATACTATTTAAATGTTATGACTTGGCTGCACATGAAATCTACATAGGTTCTTTTTCTTTCGCTTGCATCCTCTCTGATCCTAAACTTCACTTCAACACACAAAACATATCTCTGAAGGTACTGATCGTCTGATTCTCATTTTCTGTGTTGTTCCTTCAAGTCATTCCCAACTGATGGCAAACCTAAGGCAAACCTATCATAGGGGTTTCTTAGCAAGATTTGTTCAGGAGGGTTTGCCTTTGCCGCCTTCTGAGCTGAGAGAGTGTGACTTGCCCAGGGTCACTCAGACTGCATCCATACTGCAGAAATAATCCAGTTTGACACCACTTTAACTGCCATGGCTCAATGGTATCAAAGCAATGGATAATCGGTCAGTTTCTTTCAACCTTAGAGGAAGGCAAGGCCAACCCATCTTCTGAATAAATCTTGCCAAGAAAACCCTAGGAGAGCACTGCCATAAGTTGGAGTCAACTCGAGGGCACATAAAAAGTCCTGTAAAGTGAAACAATGTGCACTTTTAGCAATATAATAACTTTTTGATAACTTTCTGCCATCTTGTGGAGCATTGAAAAGGTGCCATGTCTTTCACTCTGCCATAAGCTTCTCAGTCATCTTACGTCTTTATTTTGGCAACAATAATTTGTCTTTTTAGTGTCACATCTGGGTGGGGGAAAGAAATTACATGTTCATTTTCTATGCCAGGCATATAAATAACTAAGAAAAACAGATGGGAAATGTCATCGGCACTAAAAAAAAAAGCACCTTACAAACAGATCACTGACATGGATTTTAGTAGTCTGGGCAGCTGCCTTTTATATTCATGAAGGCTTATAGCTGCCCGAAACTTGGCTTCTGGGAATTGCTGTGCTGAACCTGAGGTAACCACTGCCTTGTTCCTCCATACTTGGCCTATTGGCCTTGGTGGCTACTTTGTGTTATAATTAAGCTGCCTGTAATGAGAGAAGCATGCTTTCACCCAAGAAGTAAAAATGTGTCTGCATGCATTGATGTGTCTGCAATTAAAATAAACCCATACTTCATTGTAGCTAAATAAAATGACTGCGATGAGTCAAACCAAATCTAAGTGAACAGGATTTGTTAAGTTAACCAGTTGTTCCCCCCTCCAAAAAAGCTCATCCAGGCTGCATCCACACTGTAGAAATAATCCAGTTTGACACCACTGCCGTGGCTCAAATTCTGGGAACTGTAGTTTTGGAAGACATAAGCCTTCTCTGTCATAGAACTCTGGAGCCACAACAAACTACAATTCCCAGAATTTCCTAGCACTGAGCCATGGCAACTAAAGTAGTATTATTTCTGTAATGCAGATGCAGCCCCAGTCACATGGGTAGTGCTCTTTCGTAGTGGACAGGCAAACTAGTCTCAGGGCTAAACTAGATATGGTATCAAATGTCTGAATGCATTAGTGTCTTTCTTTCTCTCTGTCTTTCTCCTTGTCTGTTACTATAAAGCTAGATTTATTGAAATAGGTTATGCAGGTAAAAGATAGCTTGCAACACTATCCAGAGGCTTTCTCCATAAATGGGGCACTCAAGTTGTCTCTTGTTCTTAGAGGCATCAAATGGATGGATATAATATTTTCCTAAGTGGTATCTTTTTGTTTCCCTCTACTGAAAATTGCTGGACCAAAGCCTCCCTGAATAAAATACCCAGTTAACATAGGGATATGTGGAGCATTCTGCGAAATTTAATCAAACTTATCAGAACTCATACCTCCTCAGAAAATTCTTTAAGGGGCTTGCCTGAGCATAATTGTCCACCTCCACTTCCATTTTTCATTAGGCAAAATTAGGGGTTGAATGTAATGCTGTCTTTACCTTACAGAAAGTAGTTTTATTCAACTCAAGATACTATTTCCATTTATACTCCTAGTGCACCCATCCCCAAAAAATATAGGTCCTGAGTTTAGGAAGTTATCCAGAGCAGAATGGGATGTGACAGAGAAGAAAAAAGAGTACAGCGATACAAATAAGTTAAAACACTTTCAGCTAAGGGCAAGCCACTGTTGAAGATAACAACTGTATCCACACTGCAGCAATAATGCAGTTTGACACCACTTTAACATCCGTGGCTCAATACTATGGAATTCTGGGAACAGTAATTTTGTGAGACATTTAGCTTTCTCTGGCAGAAACCTACATCAAACTACAGATCCCAAAATTCCATAGCACTGAGCCATGGCTGTTAAATTGATGTCCAACTGGATCATTGCATGGCGTACAGAGTCAGAGCACCCTTGTGGTGCACCGTGTGCACACGCTGGACCAAAAGAACACAAAAGAGCTGTAGCAGTGGCTTAAGGGCAGCTTTTTGCCACAGCAAAAAGGAGGGTCGGGGCTGCGGTGTGTGGTTGCCGCAGCCCCGATTCTCTGCTCCTGGGGACAGGCCATCTGCATCAGCCCTAAATTCAGCGATCATAACTACATGGCACTTTGCGAAAGCCCCTTGCAAACTTTATATCTGTTCATTTATACCACAAATTAGTAAGAAAATAAAAGTATATTCATGGTGCATATAAAAGCCTTTCATAATTAAAATAGGTGGCCAGATAAAACTTTTTAGAAATTAACAAAATCTATTAAAAGTATCAATTTAATTTCCTGGCTGTTGTAGCATATAATGCCTCCAAATAAGTAATATAACACTGTCTTTCACAATGTCTTGCGTTACATTATTGCTGCAGCTGTTTAATCAAAGAATATTTAATAAAAAACTTTCTCTGTGGGTAATGTATAGTGAGCAAGTAATAAGTAGTGAATTATATTAGCATAGACAGAAGCTAGATATGGATCTACTGACAGTTTGCTAAGTGATTTACAATATATCACAGAGGGTCGCTGGTTCTCCATGGTTTACAACAACCCTTATCTTTCTCCTAAGTTGGGTAGCTAAAAACAAGAAAGCTTTCAGGGAAATCTGTAGTGTGCAAACAAACAAATTCCCGAGTTAGGACGTTATCAC
>CM034701.1:252424587-252436304 GCA_020142125.1 Phrynosoma platyrhinos
CCCAATCCACAAAAAAGGAGACACAAAAGACTGCAGAAACTATAGGACAATAGCAGTCATTTCCCACACAACCAAAATTATGTAAAATTCTGCAACATAGACTCCAGTCATATATGGAGAGAGAAACCCCAGTGATACAAGCAGGCTTCAGGAAAGGAAGAGGCAGTAGGAATCACAAATACACTAATGGAGTGTACCAAGAAATTCCAGAAAAAAAACACACAGAGAAAGTGATTTATAGACTATAGCACAGTCTTTCCCTGTATAGATCACAAAACACTATGATGGCTCTTAAGGCCAAAGGAGTGCCACTAAATCTGATAGTCCTGATGACAAATCTGTATTTAGGATAAGAGGCTACTGCTAGAACAGAATTCAAAGAAACAGTATTGGCTGCATTCTGTCACACTATTTATTCCACTTCTATGCAGAAAATATAATAAGAAAAGCAGTTTTAAATGCAGGAGGAGGAGGAGTGAAGCTAGGAAGGAACACCAACAATCTTAAATATGTGAATGATAACATAATACTAGCGAAAAACATCACAGACTTGGAAAAATCACTAAGGAAGGTCAAAGATGAAAGTGTAAAGGCAGGATTCATACTGAATATAAGAAAACAAAAATAAGAACCACAGAAGAAATACATAAATTCAACCTAGACAATGAGGACATTGAAAAAGTGAAAGAGTTCTTGTACCTAGGACCAAACATTGATCATAAGGCAGTCAAGAAATCAGAAGACTATAAATGGGAAGGACACCCAGGAAAAAAAACTAGGCAAGATCTTACAATGTAAACAAGTACAACTGAAACACCAAAATTAGAATCATGCAAGCCACTTTATTCCCCATCACCATATATTGATGTGAAAGCTGGACAGTGAAGAAAGACAGTGGTTGGGAAGAAAATTAATTCATATGAGATGTAGTGCTGAACAAGAGTGCTGAAGATACAATTTACAGTCAAAAAGACAAACAAATTGATCCTTGAGCAGATCAGGTCTGAACTCTCCTTGGAAGCCAAGATGAACAAAATGAGGCTGTCGTACTTTGGCCACATCCCAAGAAAGCATGCCTCAGTAAAAAATATTATAATGCTAGGAAGGGTTGAGAGTAGTAAAGAGGAAGACCATAGGCCAGATGGATAGACTCAACCAAGGAGATCATGGGTATGAATTTGCAGGAAATAAGCAGAGCAGTAGAGGATGGGGGATCTTGGAAATATCTTAGCCACAGCATTGCCATGAGTTGGAGTCAACTTGAGGGCAGCTAACAACAAATATATACATAGATCTAATCATCAATATATATAAATATCTGAGCTGTACTTTTCATTAATGCAAAGAAAAAAGTAGCAACAATAATAATTGATTCAGAAATTATTTGGAGTGTTGCCTATAGAAACAAATATATTTTCAGAAGGCACTTGAAGCAGAAAACCCTTTCAGTCTTTCAAACCACCTGAGTACAAGATTTCCAAATGATAGGCACCACTACCTGATGTTTCTTGATTGAATTTTTCTTGGTTGCTCCACAACCAAGAGATGCTCCTTTGAAGAGCTCAATGGCTACCTGGAGGAGGTGGTCTCTCTCCTGGGTTTACTGTGTCTTCCTTCCTGAACCACCATTATTATTATTTTTTTAGCTCTAAGCAGTGGATCTTAAGATTTCTGGTGAAATACAAGTACTGTTGATCCTGAAAGAATGAAGTTTGCCTACTCCCAAATTATGTCTCCAAATTTGTACACTTGAGCTTTTTCCTATTACATTGTATGCATGTCAGCTGCCTCTGAAAGAAGCAGGTGCCATTTACAGAAGAAGTAATCCTGGTGACTGATCTTGAAACTGTTGTGAACGGGGAGCATTCAGTTAAGCAATAGACAACAAAGCCTCACAAACTGGAGGTCTCTTATGGCATAGAAAGCTTTTGCTTAAGACAGAGAAGCCCATTTCCTTAGACATTTGGAACTAGTTATTTTACAGCCAGCACAGTGTAATTGTTTGAGCATCGGACTATGGCTGAAGACTAGGGTTCAAATGCCCACTTGGCCATGGAAACCTACTGGGTGACCTTGGGCAAGTCACATTCTCTCAGCCTCAGAGGAAGGCCAGGTCAGCCCCCCTCTGGATAAATCTTGCCAATCTTGCCCCATGACAGATTTGCCTTAGGGTCGCCATATGTCAGAAATGACTTGAAGGCACACAACAACAACAACAACAACAACAACAACAACAACAACAACATGAATCTTTGGATCCTGGCTATTGTGGTGGTAACAACAGTAACAATAACTGTTATAATTGTATCAAGTATAATCAAAATTTCACTTACCTGACCAAATCCCCTTTATGTCAAGACCATTATTTTGAAGTAAATGTAAGAATATAAAGAACAGCATCACAAAAAATATAATTTAAAAAACTTCAGAGTTCATATTAACATATTTTTAGACACACAGCCAATAAATTTTAGGAGATTATCATACCCAGAAATCGCATAAGGATAGATGTGGGATTTAAAAGTAAAAAATGGGTGTTATTTCATTTACTCGTTCCCAGACTGTATGCGGCCCATACCCATCCCAGGCAGCCCATCTGCAACCTGGACCTTTTTCAGGAACAAAAAAATCCTGGCTGCAGCAAAAGTCCAGGTTGCAGATGGGTAGGTACAGGCTGCATACAGCTGGGAAGTGCGATAGCACCTGTATTTGACTGTTAAATCCCCCATCTATCCCAGCGGGATTTCTGGGTGCAATAATCTCCTTAAACATTTATGATGAAAAATGAGGGAAGATGGAAGAAAATACTTTCTTAAATAAATAAAGCTCAAAGATACATTGAAGTAATCATTTATCAAATGATGTTACAGGGCTTACTAAGCATTTTGTAAGAAAGAGGGTCCATTTAGACTCTAGATTCAGAGAATATAATTTGCTAGAATGATTGTGCCAGCAGCACAAAGTTGCCCTTGTTCTCTGCTTAGTTGTTGTGCATACCTTCTGGCACTGAAATTCAGGTTTGCATCGAAAGAACTGAACTCTTATTTACATCCCTGAAATAGCCAGTATTATTAATTTGCTAGCTTCACAGTTTTTTCTGCCAAGCAAGAAAACTATAGACTTGAAAGGGAAATACATTTGGCTTCTTTGATGGTTGTGACAGAGTAGGCCTTGCCCAGAAACCCTCACATGAAATATTGTTTTTTTATGTACATTTACAGAAACAGAGTGGAGCCAACTCTGAGAGCAATTTGTACTATATTTGAACACTGGCTGTTGTGGAACATTTCTCATTACATGAACCCACTATTGTATTTAGATAGCTAAATAATACTGTAGATATATTCAAGGGTATATGAGTGACTGAAGTCTCGTAGCTCTGATGTGTAGCAAAAGTTGCAATACAATCTTCTGTTAACTAGGGTTTTTTCATCTTGCGTTATAGATTAATTGTGAAAAGAGGGGAAAGATTAATGATCTTTTTAAGAATTTGCGTATGCTTACTGCGTTCTCATTTTTTTAATCTGTCACTACTTTTCTTTTTTCTTTCACAAATACTGTTGCTGTTTTTTCAAGTCTATCCCAGTGAACTACCTTTACAAAATATTTGATTTTTTTTTTCAGAAACTCTTAATTTGTTCAGTTGTTTCTTTGGCTAATAGTGCAATCTGCTGCATATCTCCTCAGAAGTATGTTCTGTTGACATATGTGAGGCAATCTAAAGTACATGAAGAATAGATAAGATGTGCATGTGTGAGGGAGGGATTTCTTGTTACCTAGTTTTAACAATAAGAAGTAAATAAAAGGATGGAAAAATCAAATACATCGTAAGGACGTATATCACCCCTAGAATAATCATCAGTAGGGGGCAAAAAATCTCCACGTCATTTGGGCCAAAATATCTTACAATTTGGAAGCATGACACTATTTAGTAATGGGAAATTTAATGTCATTTTTAGATCTGCAGGAAATCTTTGCCAAGAGCAAGGCAAGAAATGACAGTTATATTGGGCCAGAACAGTCATTAACCAGAAAACAAAGTGTGTGTCAGAGCATATCTGTTTTCTTTCGTCTGTTACAGAACTATGAAATGTGGATACATGACTATTGTTCTTCTGTAATGTGACAAAATAACCTAGATTGGTGCTCCTGACACTAAACATTAATAAAGACGATTGTTATTAATCCAAAATTTACTGAGCATATTAGCATGTGTAGTGTGACACCTGTGACAGAAACCACTGTTGTACAACAAACAACCTATGCTGGGGTATTTGTGTCCTTTTTAGATAGCTTCATCGTCTATGTTTTGCTTATGCAAGAAGGCTTGGCATCATGTGGTCTGCATGAAACATACCCCATAATTTTGGTGACCCCTCAACACCATCTTGCTGAGAAAAAAGGAAAAACCCTTTAATAAGGAGTAGAAAATATGTGGTCTTCCATATACCAACTGTATTGTTCAAATGCAAATCCAAGTACTACTTACTATGAGCTATGCTAGCAAAGGATGCTTGAAGTTTGTCCAACAACAGCTGGAGTGACAGACATAACCACCCCGCCACACACACACATAAATTACTTAGTTGATCATGGGTTGATCCTGAATTTCACTGACAAACCACAATTAAATCAACCATTTCCTACCTAATTTTAAAGTGGTTTTTCTGTTGAAATTTGACTGTTGAGGGAGGACTGTCCACCACATCTTTTAAACAAAACTTCCTCTATGCTACAGTGGACTCTTCCCATTCATGGAGGTTTGGTTCTAGGCCTTCCCACAGATGGGAAAAAACATGGGCACTCAAGCTCCACAATATTCAGTGGGTGGCAATATGTGCGTGTCTGCATCAAGGTAACTATGAACACAGGCCACCATTGAATAACATAAAGCATGGCAAGTCATAGACACTCCAATCCATAGATAGCTACCCAATCAATATGACAGGCCTACTGTACCATTTCTGGGGAACTTGAGTGAACAAAGATCATCAAGGTCTTCATATAAGAACTAATAGTGTAATCAAAATTTCACTTACCCAATCAAATCCTCTTCATGTCAAGACCATTATTGCAAAGTATATATATCTGATATATCTGTGGTTTACAACTGAGATATCTGCTCAGGAGATCATTGTATTTAGCAAGGTTATACACTTTTGGTTGGACGTGGTCTTACACTTTTGCAAATAGAAATGCCAGAAGATTGGAAGGGAGAGGATGGAGGTAATGTCCTTCTCCTTGAAACAATCTAGAACATGTTTAAATGACATGGACAGCCCACAGGAAAAACAAAACCTGGAGGGAAAATTGTCTCAGCCTTTCCTCCAGGAAGGGCATCTGGGAAGTGTAACTGTGCTCATAGCATCTCTGGATTCAAGTCTTGTAAGTCTGCATCCATCTAGTCATGTGTCTGTAATACTGAGGCATGGACATCAATTCTACAGCTAATGGATGTGGGACCAAAGAATGATGTCAGAAAGATCTATGTAAATCTCTGTGAGCTTTCTAAAGGGAAGAACATGGCATAGCAAATCAAAATCAATGAATGTCAAAGGAACACACAAAGAAAATAAAATCTAATTCTGAAAGAGGTCTTAAGAACTCAGTGATGGTGTGGTCATATTAGAAAACAGGTTTTTCTTGCCTGTAATCAAATTCCTTCATGAATTGGTTCTGGATCCTGAAGGGGTTTTTGGTTCTATGAGGCTGAGGTGCATAAATACCTTTTAAACAGGATTTGTGAATCCGTGGGGGTAGAGGTTTTCTGTATATCAACTCAAAAAGTGTCTGACTAGTATTCTTTATCAGTTGCTGAGCAACGGTCATACTCTGAATTGTAAAACTCATTAGCAGGCTGAGCAGGCTGGCGTTTGGCAGATGTTTGATTTTGCTTGGCAAAAGGCAATGAGGGAGAGGAGCAAGCATTCTGTTCAGTGTTCCTAGGCTGCTCCTTAACCACCCCTTAAAAAGTTTAAGAGAAAACACTCTCTGCCTTTCTTCTTAACACACGCTCGCTCTGTCTGTCTCTCTCTGTGTCCTTTCTTTTAACTTTTCTCCTGGTAGTTTTAGAGATACCAAAGTGAATATGAAGCTTTCTCATAAAGTGCTTTGGGTTTATTCACCATGGCTGTAGCACTGTAAATCCCATCCTTTCCTGACCTAACAACTGAGCAGATCTCAAATTTACTGAATTTGAAAATCCACTGCAATTAAGGCATATATTGAGGATATATAGAGGTCATCTCCAGATGAACACTAACTAGAAACAATAATTTTTAACTGGGATGAAAATGTAGTTGTAGAAGCATTTGTGTTCATGTGGACACACATACATGCTTTGGATGCACTACTATCATCTCTCTTCAAACATTTTTCTTTTTGAAACACTGCATATTCACCAGAGGCAAAAGTGGATTTTGTTTATTTACTTCTGTGAACATTTTATTAGCTATCTTTAAGGCTAAGAATGCTTATCAAGGTTACTACCAAAAAGAAATACAAAAATAGCAAAGAATGTTTACTGTAAAAAATTGATTTAAAAACCCAGCCCTGGATGAAACACCCTGAAAACACATGCAGTCTAGAAAGATACTTTTAAAATGATACAATCATTAAACACATAGTAAACACATGAGATGTCAGAGAATGCTAACCTTTAAAGTCCAGGAACGGCATACAATTGGACAAAGGCTTGCTGCTATCTGGCTTGCTACTGATTTGTCCCTAGACCAGGGGCCGGCAACCTATGGGCCGTGGGCCGGTTCCGGCCTAGGGCCCAGCGCTTACCAGCCCAGGCGGACCCCTGCCGCGGCCACCATGCATTTTGGTTACGCACGGCCACGTGCGCCCGGACCTCGTGCGCCACGACTGCCATTTTGTTCTCCAAAATGGCGGCCGCAACTCGTTTGCGCATGCACAGTACTCCTGTGCATGTGCAAACATGTTGCAGCTGCCATTTTATTCTCCAAAATGGCGGCTGCGACATGTGTGGAGGCAGCGGCGGCAGCACGCGCAGGGGGGTCGCGCACAGCGGTGGGGGTTGTGCACGCACGTGTGCGCACACGTGCCGCCATTCCCCCCCGGCCTGCCAGAAGGGACGACTTCGGGGGACCAGCCCCCAGCTCAAAAAGTTTGCCTACCCCTGCCCTAGACTTTCATAAAAGCTGTGCTTTGTATACAATATCCTAACATTCATTTGGTGATTTGATTTTTCTGTTTTCATGTTCAAAAAGTGAGAACTGAAGTACATATAGAACCAAATGCTATGAATAAGATGCTATTGTAGTAACTTATTTCAGCTGAGCCTACGCAGAATAAGCATAATCATAGCAGTATTGTATTTTCCTGTTGCTCATGCAAGAAAGAGCCATTGAAAAGGTGTCCTAGTGTATGTGTCGAGTTTTCAGTTGGAAAAGTACTTGATCTCCAAATCAATTTGCAGTACTTCACATGAGCTTTAAAAATGGTGAGGATAATCTGAAATGTTGTTTTGTTTGCTTTCATTTTCTATTACATTTTTTATTTTATTAATCTTTTGGAAAACACAGAGCACCTTTCATGAGTCTCCAAAGTGGGTACCCTCCACTCTAAAATGTCTTTAGCTTTTCTTTTCTTTTCTTTTTGTAAATGTCCTCTCAGAATATTTCTTGAACACCACAAAGATAACATATGTGTTTGTAGGGCAGAAATATGTATATATTATAGTGATTATATCTTCCAGTCTTCTATGGCTGCCCATCCCAGGCTATGAGGTAAAATGGCAACTGTTTATTTTAGACCAAATAGTGAATGGGTGATGGAAAGAATTCATTTGCTTTGCCACCTTTGAAGCACTGAGTATTTTCCTCTTTTCTGTCTAGCAGAACATGGACTGTCTTTGCATAACTAAAATGCAAGGTGCAGTTCAACTAGAATTAGCCTAGGGACTTTTATGTTTTATACATGTAGATTGTAGAAAGACAATTAAGGAAGTTGGGAAAAAGGAAACTGGGTACCATTCCACATCATTCTCTCACTAAAACTGAACACCTGGAAAGGGTTTACATTAACTTTAGTACTATTCTTTTTTCAACTTTCTTTTTCAAAATTTTTGTTGTTGTGTGCCTTCAAGCTGTTTCTGGCTTATGGTGACCCTAACATAACCCTATCATTTTTTCAGAGGGCATTTGCCACTTCCATCCTCTGAGACTGTGAGAGTGTGACTTGCCCAAGGTTACCCAGTGGGTTTCCATGGCCAAGCTGGGATTCAAATCCTGGTCTCCAGAAACATATCCCAATGCTCAAACCACTACCCAATGTTCAAATCCTGCTGACTCTTCCAATAACAATAAACATCTTTCAATCTGGGCATTTGAATAATATTACTGACAATATGTGTCCTAAATTAAGACACATTAGAAATTGTCCACTCTTTAGAGTAATCTTAGCCAAGTGAATAATTTTAGTAAAATTGAATGTAAACAAAAGTGGTTATCAATTAAAATAGACATTAGCAGAAGAAAAAAAAGAATTTTGTACTAAGAAGTGTCAAAATTATATCATATGTCAGGATTTATTTAAAAGTCTAAAGATTGCAATTCTGTACCCACTTACGTGGATGTAAACCCCATTGGACTCAGTGGGACCTATTTCTGAGCAGAAATAAATAAAGTTAGATTATACTGACATGCTGAAGCCGCCCATAACTGAATAGAGTAGATCCCATCATGCCACTTCACAATTATGGAAGGCTTTAGTATGTGATTATGTTCAATTCGTCTTAAAAGTAACTTTCCATGTTCTGCTTCTGAACAGACTTGCATAGGTTGGATTCTGTTGCAAGAGGGCCTTTGTGGGTTTTTTAAAATTATTTTGATTTGAGTGTTTATGCTTGGATGGAGGATAGGGAAAACATACATTTTAGTATATTCATTAAATGTGATAGAAATGTATTTGATGTTTCTCATGTAAATTAATTTCATCTAATCAATTTAATAAATTAATTTAATTTAATCAAGATTAATTATTCTAAATCATACCAACAGGATTCACTGGGTTCACTGGGGTTACTGCCAGATAAGGGTATATGACATCTTACTCCTAAACTAAATGAGTGTTTTTCTGCTAAGAAGTTGATTATATATATCTTTTAGATTAAAAAAAAAAGCCCCAGCTTATATATTCTCTGAAGGTGAACAACAATGGAAATCACCCTGATGAGATTCTCATGTGGATTTTCATTTTTTCTTTTAATTGAGCAATGCCGGTTTTATTGAACCATACAAAGGCCAAGTGTCTGCAAAAGGGTATTACATAGCTGAAGTTCAAACAATTTTCCAGTTATATGATTCTCTTACAACATTCACAGAATAATTATGCTTCTGTTTTTCATTTGCACAGGAGGTGAAAAAAATATCTTGCTTTAAACATTATGACTGTTTAGAATTCTTTTATGCTAATTCTCTGTTTCTGTGAGGTTTTTGAATAATATTGAACAAGATTGTTGAACAATATTTATATTTTATGGCTGCTTTCAGGATGTAAGCATCTTACCATTTTCGTAAATTTTTGAACAATTCCCATGCATTCAAAATATACATGTTCAGACTCTTCTGATATACTTGCCAAATGTTGGCATTGTTTGTCGAAATGTAGCCTTAAAGGTGAATGCTAACAGACTTGGGGCCTGGAAAAGTTACTTTTTCAGTCTATAGTTCCCACAATTCCCCAGCCAACATGGGCAAAAATGTATTCTGAAACAAATAGCTTTCTCTAGCTGTGGGCAGTATTGTTGGATAAGCACCAGTTACAATGTTTCCCAGCTGGTATGCCCCTTCTTACTGTACTTTCTCAACTGTTTCATCCTTCTTCCTTCAGACCCTCTTTCTCTCTTTTCCTTCCTTCACTCCAATGCAGTATCTGGAACACAACCTTGCTCCATTCGCAATCCCTTATTCCTGTTCTGTAACAGCAATCACATAGTCATATAAAATAAACTGTTCACCAAAGGAATATGGCTTAATAATGCCAAGGGGTGCTATTTTTAGTTAAGGGTTCACCTACTCTCAAAAAAATGTTTCCAAACTTTATGTAATCCTTGTGTTGCTATACAATTATTTTTCAGACAGTACCTTCCCTTTTTTTGCCCATCCAGATTTCAACCCTATATCCCCACCTGACATGAAGCCTCATTGAATTTGATGCCCTGGATTTTGCCCAAAGGTGGCAGTGTGACTGCACAATTTACAGTTGTGTGGCTCCAACACCCACTCCTCAGCCAAGCTGACAACAGATTATCCTATTGGGCAGCAGGTTGCTGGAAGCTCCAGCTGGAACTGCTGGGCTGGATACCTCCTTTCTCCACCTCAAACCTTTCAGCCCACAAAATTAAGCTGGAGGGAATTTCACTTCATCAGTATGGAACTGAATCTCAGCCAATGGAATTTGCTTTGGAGTAGACACACATGTATATGAATTATGTTCTTACTCTTGTCCCTTTGCTCCTAAATCTAGCAAGATTATTGATTTTTGCCACTTATAATGCTGTGGACATGTTGGTTGCTAAAAGCTGGGACCTATTGCAATATTATGCTGGTATAATTATTGCTGTTACCAGAAGTAGCACTTTCTCTGTGTCTGCTGAAGGCTAATTTCTACACATATTGATGCAAACAGATTTATCACTTCTGGAAGGTTGCTCTTCTTTCTGTGTATATTCCTTGTCTAATTGTGACTAGCTGTGCAACAAGAATCTCTGGCTTGAGGCTCCTGAATGCACAATCAGTGACACAACTCTTTGAGAAAATATTCACTCTGTGTGTAATAGGGATGTGTCATCAGTGTATAAATAATCTTTAACTTTTCCTATTTTGATCTTTGAGGTCAGCATGTCTGAAGGTATAGCCCTTGCATATATTCCTGTATTCCCGTATGTGGTCTTCAGAAGAGGCTATACCTTCAGACATGCCGTCTCATTCATGGGGGCATGGATGGGAGTGGTGAAATCTTGGGCCTTCTTTGTCAGCTCTCTCTTTGGTATTCTCTTCCACAAGGGAGTACCCTGGCTACTTTCCATAGAATAATAAAGGCTTTCTTGTTCACTTTATACATCTTGGGGAGCAAACAGTGGATTTTTCTTTCTTGTTCCCTTCTTAGACTGCATCTGCACTGCAGAAATAATGCACTTTGACACCATTTTAACTGCCATGGCTCAATGTTATGGGTTTCTGGAATTATAGTTTTGTGAGATATTTAGTCTTCTCTATCAGAGAGCTCTGGTGCTACAACAAACTACAATTACCAGAAAGCTATAGTATTGAGCCATAGCAGTTAAATTCATGTCAAGCTGAACTATTGTTGCAGTCCAGATGCAGCCTAAGTTTAGATAAATACTCTGTGGGTGGGGGTATTATTTTAGGGTTGTTGGTTTTAGTTGAAAGCTGGTGCAGGAGTTCTCTGTGTAATTAGTGGAATTGTGGGTTAAAATATAGAAGAAAGCAGATTGAAAACAGAATGGAACCATCATCACCCAACAGTGCAGTCTCTACCTCATTTATTGTCAGCACTTCATCTCCATCATATTTTATTTGGACAAGTATGTTCATGGTAAAACCATGAAGAGTACGATAGGAATAACATATCCAATCAAATACAAACTTTCTAGAAGTTTAACAGTAATTAAAACTGGGAGCAATGACAACTCCAATTTTAAAAGCCATACAAATAATCCACATACT
>CM034701.1:252436404-252496844 GCA_020142125.1 Phrynosoma platyrhinos
TAATATCCAAAGGGGATCTTGCAGAGAGACATTGTACAGGTTGTGTTTGGATTTACACCAACACAGATTTTCAACAGAGAAAATACAAAACCAGGACAACCAGTGAAAGGAGGAAACGATGGTGCAAGTAGCTAGTAAAGCTTGTTTGTCACAGCCAGAACAGCTCTCAGTGATAGCAAATCCAATTACAAATTCAAATTATATGTTTATATGTTTCAAATTCTATATAATCTCCCTGCAGTACTTCTAAAAATGAAATATAAACCACTGTATTAGACCTGTGCAGTACAAACCAAAGTATTCCAGTATGCTGTGGGATAATTGGTTAAGATTATCTTCATGTAGGCATTAAGTTGCGCATGAAACACAACTTATAATTGTGGACTAGGAAAGCATAGAAAATGGAAGAGTTGCAATACAAAAACCAACATACTCCTTCCCAGTTCCCAGAGTATAGCATTTCACTAACTGGTACAATCAATTGTGCTTTAATTCCCATGTGTGAAAACTTCCTGGAATCTCTATTTAATGAAATAATAATTTGGATATGTTGGTTTTCTGAAATTTACATGTGTTTTGATGCCCAGTCATGAAATAAAGACACCAGACATGCAAACTGGATGAATAAAAGGGCCAAGTAAAGGGCCATTAACTTGACCTATAAGCTATTTAATGATAAATGCTTAAACTTCAAAGTCTTAAACTTCAATACTCTTGAGAAAAATCAAGTAAAGGGAAAATCCTGTGCTGGTCCAGCTGAAGCCAGATGTCAATCCAAGACCACCTCTTCATCCTTCCCTTTGGGTGACAACATATATCCTCAGCCAGTCCTAGGGAGATAAACATAAGACACTCTCCCCCAACTCCCTCAAGTTTATAAGGATGAGTAAAAAAAAAACATGTCTACCCCAAAGGCAGGTTCTTTTGCAACCCTCAGGACCCTTGACCTATCCAAGCTGTTCCAGAGCCTAACCTTTCACCACAAGGGGGTGGCAAGGTGTACACCAAACTGTTCTTTACTCCTCTCCCCCCTCCCCATTCAAGCCACAGAACAGGGACAAGCATCTGCTTAGTCCCTCCCCCCACCAGGTCATCCAAAACAGCTTTTAAACCATTTTGGAAATCTCTCAAGAATATTGAATTACCCTCACCTGAAAGATGAACACCATCTGACTGATAGAGGTTGGGGGGACAGAATAGTATTAATGAGTGACTGATGACCAGGCCAGAATTCCTCAATAATGCATTTCATATTTCTCTACTAACTCTTTTTCTGGCTACATCCAATTTACATGGGCTACCTTCACCGCTCCAAATCTGTCGGGATAAAATATCTGACCAAATTAATCTCACTCCAGGTCATATGTGGCATATGGTTTCAAAATCATCCCTTGCCTGCCAAATCAGGGCCTTGCCCTTCATCAAGCCAAGGTCATTTCTACAAAGGTGTATCACTTTTCTACATCAGGGTGAGGACCAATCCACTCTTCAAACAGCAAAGTGAGTAGGCCATTCCACCACAGACCTTGTCTGTCCAACCATTCAATTGTGGCAATGTCACTGAGACCGAGGCGGTCACCCAAATGGCAGGACCACCCCTGTCATGCCACTCAGTAGGTCATACTGTGGCCACAGATGAGAACACATAATCCTCTGTAAGCTAATAAATGGCACAAGTTAACTGATTTACTTCAAAGTTTGAACCTTATGAACGTATTTCCTGTAAGTTGTTGATTTTTACCAACCTATGCACTTAATTGTTGCAGTGTCTAGTCCCATAGCAGCAGCAGTGGAAACAGCTCTGATGCAGAAAGAATGGGTACCAAATCTAACACCATGAGATTAGATAAAGCCTTCGCTGCCACCACCCAAAACTGAAACTGAAAGGGGATTGATCTACATGCTGAAACAAGGGGCCCTGAACCTGTCCTCTCAGGACTAAATATTCTAAAAAAGCCTGAACAGGGCAAAGTCCTGCAAGTTAGCATTTGCTCAGTGTGATAAAGCTCCCATTCCCTTTCTGATTTGTCTTAGATCTCCTAACCCTCAGGATCTCTGTGTGGCTTGTCAGAACCAAATCATTAAATAATAAGACCTTATTTGTGCTATCACTTTTTGATGACAAAACTAGCTCACTGATTTGCAATGCTCCAAAAGCTATTGCATGGAAGACAGTGGCTTCATAAGAGGAAGAGCATAAGTGAATCCACTGTTCCTTTAAACCAATGAAGATCTCTGGTGTAATGGGTGCCCTTTCATCATGCCTAAAACCTTGTACCCTAGCCCAACCTTCTAAAGTTTTATGAATTCTTAAGTCAACAGTGATATCCACCACCTCTTAGGCCTTGGCAGCAAAGGTCAAGACGGATAGCTTGTTCCTAATGGTTTGGGGTGTGAGCCCTTTATTGTGTAAATATACACAAAACTGCAGGCAATGGTCCACTGGGATGGGCCATGTAGGGGTTAAACCATACGAGTGTCTGAACTGTTCAAAAGTCTTACACTCCTTTTTATAAATAGAACACATGTTGTCAACAAGAGAAGAACTTATGGCACTTACCATCTCACCCTTCCAAGCATCCAGAATTCCTCCGGCATCCGGTTGGGATCCGCACCTGGAGCCAGATGCGTGAAATGACACATCTGTTGGTGGGAAAGGGCACACTACAGACCAAACAAAATGGTGGCTGGAGTGTTTTGGGGCAAAGAAAATGTTGGCCAAATGCATGCTGGCTTGTTAAATGGCCTTGACTACTGCTCGTACAAATGACTGGGGCAACAGCTATGCCCTGAGATGTAGGGAGGGGCCTGCTTGGAAGCAATGGTGACCAAAGGCCAAGGAAGGACTGTAGGGCTAAACCATGGGGATAGAGCCCGCATGAAATGCAGCAGATGAGCAAGGCCCAGGAAAGGTACCAGGGCTGAAAGCCAGGTGAAACACTGCCTGAAGCTGCCTCAACAATGGGGACTTGCTCTGGGGTGTGTTGCTCAGGCTGGGGACAACAGCGGGATTTTCTTGCTTGTTGCCAGAAGAAGTCATGGCATCTTTGTTAGGTTCGCTTCTAAGCTCATGGCCATGAGAAAGTCCCGGTGTGCGAGCTAGTGGGTGATAACCACAGCGGGGCTGAAAAGGCTGAGTGTGCACACTCAGGGCTGAGAACAACAGGCTGGAGTTGGGAGACAGCCCAACATGCAAGCTAGCGGCCAAGAAAAATGAGCAGGGACCAAAAAAGCTTGGTGCTCAACCTAAGGGCTGTGTACCATAAGTGGGGACTGGGAAAAGGCTCGGCAAGTGAGCTTGCAGCTGAGACCAAGAGAGGAGGGAGAAGGCTTGGTGTCAGAGCTTGCAGCCCAGCCTGCCAGCAGGAGGGAGGCTGAGGCAAGTCTGGAGAGGAGGCCTGTATAGTCCCAAAAAAGGACCTGCCCAACTGCAGCTAGGTGGGTAAAGAAATGTCCCTAACCGGGCAGCTTTGCTGAGCACTGTAGCAAAGAGATCGAGCTCCAACCGAAGTTCAAGAGAAGGAAGGTCACCCCAGTCCTGGCAGTAAGGATAATCCCACAGAGGAGGAATAAAAGGCAAGGGGAGGCTGGGAAAAGAAAAAAACATAGCTACTCCTCAACAAATGGGTTCTCTAGCAATCTCTCTGCCTTTCTGGAAAAGAAGCCAAACAGGGGGCAACCAGGCCTAATATATATGAGCTCTGCCCCGTCACATGCTTAAGCTTGGCCTGTTGGGGCATGCTTACTTTTAAAACTGGCCTCATTCTTGGAGGTCATCAAAATTACACCCTCCCTTAAGAGGCATCTGTCTTTTCCTTTGGTTGTGAGCTATCAGTAATTTGTTCACAACAATAACTTAGGTGGGAAAATGAAGAAAGATATGAAGAAACCAAAGGAACAAAAGATTTAATACAGGACTATAAACTCAATTTTTGCATTTATTATTATTATTATTATTAATAATAGTAGTAGTAGTAGTAGTAGTTCTTGTTAAAGCACATTCAGGAAAAAGAAGGGTTGATCCACACTAGTCATTTGTGCTATATGGTGCCATATTGTCTCCTCTTGTTACTTCCTCATTCAAGCATTCTCTGGGTTTTTTTTCTTTTTAAAAAACTCAGTAAAAGGTTAACATATTTTGGTTCATTTGTAGATATTTTTCTTGTGACATTGGTCATGACGTCAGATGTATGGATGTCTGATATCCTCACATCCCTGCTTATTTTGCCTCTGGATTTGTTTCCAGGTATATTGCTGTCTTCATATGATGTCCTTTCTCCTCAGTGCCTTCTTACACTTTTTAATTTTAAAAAATCTTTCAAGAACTTCTTTCCTATTGAGATAAACTGTGATGTTTTTACTTGGCACAATATCACTTCTTTTGAGTATTTCCATCTCTATTAGTCATTTCCCCAAAAGAAACAAACTGTAGCAATAGGTGCACATATGGAATGTTCATTCAGAATTTACCAAAATGTACGCGGACAGGGAAGAGTGCTGTATTCAGTTGAATTAACAAGTTGCAGTAATAGGTGGGAGTTAACCTTGGACATGAGAAACATAGTTTGGATCTAAAAATCCTTACACGTTTAATTAGTCTGGATGAAGCTGGAAATTTAGGACATAATGAACCCACAGAAAAGCAAAGAAATAAAATGCAAGAAATCCTTTCTTCCTGGACAAAAGAAAGACAAATAAATTTAAAACTTCAAGTTTCTAAGGCTACAATCCTGACTTAAGGGAACACTGACTTAAGGAACTTAAGGGGAATATAATGGGATCTATTCCTAACTGCACAAACATATATGGGATTGTACTACCTTTTTTGTATATAATATTTTATATAGTCATTGGTGTATTTGAAAAAGTATTAAGCTGAAAGAACTTCTCTTGTAGGTTTATTTGTAATTCAGGATGGAAAAGAAATTGCTTGCACAGAATTATCCATTCCACACCTCCTGAAACTACTAATGGAACTGAGACTTGGAAATCAGTATATTTGTGAGGCTTACCACACATTTTGGAGTGGGAGAAACGCACACCAAACAGTGCTTTTCAAAAATTCCCATCAGTAAAGTATATACATTGGGGGGAGAATATCCACTGACATATTTTGCTCAGTGGAAAAATGGGAATAAAATGCATACTTTGGAAAATATGTGCACAAATTATGAAGTGATGAAATAGAGAACTCCCAACACACTAGCCTGCGAGGGTACTCCTTTCCTGCCCATTTGGATGTTCGCAAGGTTTCCCCCTTCCCTTTGATGTGGGGATCCACCTCCACTAGCCAGATCGCATTGTTGATGAGGTCACACCTGGTTTTGCTGTTCTGGGATGCTCGCTTGCGAAAGGCAGTGTCATATGCAATGGCCACTGCCTCACCAGTGCTATCCCATGCCTTGAGGACATTGACCCTGTGGTTGTTGAGGTGCCAACCCTGTTTGGGATAAGCCATCATGACTACCCCTATGAAAATGGAATAACCCTCTATCAAATTGATGAAGGACCATTCAACAGGGTCAGTCTTGGCCTCCCGCTTTCTTTTCTTGCTGGACCTGGGGGATCAACCTTCCTCTCTCGCAGGTTTTATCAAAGTGAAAATATCCACATAGTATCCTCTCAGGATATGCTTCCTGATCTTCTTCAGCAAATGAAGGCCAGGGGGCTCTTCAATGTCTGTGAAGATGGAGAAAGCATCAGCCTGGCTCTGTGCCTGGCAGCCCATGGAGTTAGCCCCAGCACCAGGACACTCTTCAACCAGTAGTCATCCCTACTGGCAGGATTATTGGACTCACCAACCCCTTCCCTTCTGCCCCGCAACTACTTGGTTTTATTTTTACTGCTCCACTTCTTCTTGAATCTCCTGCCATCATCAACAGAGGAATAGCTCACAGAAACTTGGCTGGAAGAACAGGAGTCGCTCGTGTACTCTGCTGAGAGGGTGCTGGTGGGTGCGCCCCACCTGAAAATATGTGGGAGAAGCACTCCAACAACTCCTCACGTGTGGTTAGAAGAAAGGAGGGAGCAGGTGTTGCTGCTAGGGTGGATCACCTCTGCCCTCCTCTGGGGGCCAGGGCAGACTACAATCTCCTTGGTTGCCCAGCCTGCCCTCTGGTGGTGGGCCGAGTGGGTGCCTCAGTACGTTTCCCTTTTTTTGGTGGCATAGCAGGCTAGTGAGGAGTGATGACCCAAGGCTTGAGTTTCTTGAACAGCCCAGAAGCCACAGGCGTATGGGCAGGGGGGCTAATGCTGTTCAGGGGACAGCTGTCCCAAGGGTCAAAAATGACTGGGGCTTGCCCTCCTCATGGCAGTCCCCCCAAAGGCTCCTTGAGCCCCAGAAGGGTGGGTGAGCCTACCAGACTAACTGGCAGCTTGACTGGGTCATGGCCTGACCAGTGGCACCTCTGGGCTGGACACAGGTCCAGTCTGTGCGTTCCGTGTCCCAATCATTTTACTTTGTAAGCAACTTAGGAGTTCATCACATGGGGAAAATCCCGTGCGGAAAAGGGGCTTTAAATTAGAAAAAAAACCCCCGCAAAAGCGGTTAATTTTTCAGACAATGTTGTTGTTAAAATGGGGTTAACCGAAACGGAAAGTAGTCAGAAACTGCTTCTTTTTACTTTCGGAAAATCCTGAAAGTAAAAAGAAGTCGTTTCTGACTACTTTCTGTTCGGGTTAACCCCATTTTAACGGCGATGTGTGTGAAAAACTAACCACTTTTGCGGGTTTCCCCCACCTTTTAAATCCCATTTCTGCACAGGATTTCCCCCGTGTGATAAACTCCTTAGAGTCTCAATCAAAATAAGAAGGAGTAAAAGTACTAGTACCATGATAAGAAGGAGCAAAAGTACTAGTATCATTATCTGGCCATGACAAAGCAGTAGTTGAAAGACCTTACACAATCCATTTCTCCAAATTCCTCTCCAGCATTGAAAATAGACTTATCTGTTGAGGCAATCCTATGTTTGCCTCAATAGACAAGAGTGTGGGATTGCCTTAACAGATAAGAGCATTTTCTCTGCTGGACAGGAATTTGGATCCTATTTGGATCCTAGGTTTTTTGTTTTTTGTTTTTTATAAAATAGAATCAACTTCTCTGTGTTTATAGACAACGTAGGATATGGCAAAATCTCTCTCTCTCCTCACACAATAAGTAGGCCATGTTTTTGTGATTTACTTTCAAAACTGTTTAAACTTATAAGACCAATATTTGCTGGAATCTAGTGGTGCATTTTTAATAAGTGATATCACCCATAACAACATAGTACTTGTTTTGTTTTTCAAGGCAATAATTTATTGTAATTCATCATGTAGAAATATATATTAAAATGAACTTGATTGGAAACTGTAGTAATGACTTCAAAATAATCCTACCACCTGTTTTCTAGATTTAATCAGCTACACAACTGTGTGTATTTTTTTTAAAAGAGACAAGACTTTATTAATCTCTGTACAGTGAACGTTTGCAAATTACTTTTTCATTATCTAAAACTACTAGGCTATTATGGAATTTAAAATGTGACATGTGCCATCAATGATGCATTCAAAATCCAAAATATGATTCAGTATTTTTATTATCTGAAAAAAAAGAAAAACATTTTCATTATTCAATCTTAGATTGTTTCCTATTTTTCCCAAATTACCACACTTCTATCCCTGTCAATTGCTTTTCTAACAAGAGTTGATGTAGTACTAATAACACACTTTTTATCCTTACTAAAATAAATTACTTTCAGTAATAACTGTGAAACCTCTTTTGAATGTGATTGATCTGTCAAATGAATGCAAATTTTTTAGGGCTTAAAAAAGACATTAATTCATTCATTAAGACATCTCCTCTACCATCTCAAACAAGGCCCTACAAAGGGGTGCATCGAAAAGGATTTTTACTGGAACCATCTATCTAGAAAGGCATAGCCCAGTCTACAATCTTTAATAGTATGAGTGGAAAGATGAGGATAAACTATAGATCACACTGGACGATATGTACAGAAATATATTTTTATTCAAATTAGGACATTCTGGTAGCTGCAGTTAAAAAAAAAGTCTTCCAGATTCTGGAGTTCTCTGCAAAATAAATCCTCTTCAGACCCATGGATATTAATGAGTGAGTTGAGCAGAAATCTTAGGGATCACAAAGGACTGGATTTAGCTTACTCCAGTCCATAGTTTTGTGTCTTGCATGATAAATCCAATTCTGTGTGATGAGAATTAACTTCACAGTCTCTTTAGTATACAGTGTTTTCTTTAGACTACTAATAGCATAGTGGCCATCAGGCATTCTGATATTATAGTAATTAGATTTGATGGTACTGAATGTATGTGAATAAGATTAATCTTACTGATTTATGATGAACATCAAAAACCAGCAAGAAGTAGTGAACTATACAGTTTGTTGTAATGATTAATGTGGACTCATTTATCTTTCATACAGACACAGCAAAATGACTTTCTCTATTGTGCAAGAGTTTGAATTAGATAATTGTGAAGCAAGGAATGCTCTCTCTATATAACATTTTCTGTTTTTTAGTAGTAGGAGATAAATAGCTCATATTATTTCTAGGACACTTCAGCATAACCATATATTGCTTTTCTTTCATGGCATAGAATGTGATGTATGATTAGGAGGAGAATCAATTTTGATCAATATGAATACTAATGTAAGTTTACCATGTCTCAGTAAACAAGACAGCATTTATACTGATCACAAGGAAATAAATGGGGACCATATCATTCTTTCTGGATTGCTAATTTGTTCTTTATGCCTGTTACTGTCCCTTTAAGGACCACCCTCAGGTTATCTTTTAAAGAAAAGAAAGTCTGATAATTATGATAGTCTGATAATTATGCAACGATTGGCTCTGAGGCATTACATCTTCATTCCTATATACTTTCCAAGAAATACTGGGAAGCCCTCCTCCAACTGAACCAGTACCTGTGAAGACAATAAAAACAAACCAACAAACCATCAAACAAAACAAGAGCAGCAACAACAAGAATAACAAAAAAACAAACACAGAAGCATGGTGATCTGGGATTGCCAAAAGTCCCAACCTTTTGCCTAAAATCCAAACCTGTAGAAAGAAAGCTAGAGAACAGATATTGCTGCTACACTGCAAAATTTATCCAGCTTGACACACTTTAACTGCTATGGCTCAGTGCTATGGAATTCTGTGGTTTGTAGTTTTGTGAGATATTTAGCCTTCTCTGTCAGAAAGGTCCGATGCCAAAACAAACTACATAGCCATGATAGTTAGAATGGTGCCAAATTACATTAATTCTGTAATATGGCAGCAACCAGAAACACCACTGTGCCAATTCTGCTTTCTGCCAACCTTTGTGGTCATTGTTTTGCAAGAACATCTGCCACATATACATTGACATTCTTTCTTCTTATTAATTTGCAAAGAAACGGAAATGGTTATTTTCTTGCAATAGTCCCCTGCTATAGGTTCTTGCATGATTAATGTACCATGAATATAATAGCTGACCTTTAACTAAGAGATGGTTTTATTTTTTGAAATAGGCCCATTTCCAACTTGCTAATATTCATAAGATTAGAACAGCCTTATTGGATCAGATCAAAGGTCCAACTACTTCAGTATCCCAAGTCCAGCAGATGTCAGCCAGGTGCTTCTGGGATGCCCACAGGGAAGATGTGAAGGCAATACATAACAGATCAAGAAATTCAAGGAAGAAGACAGTATTAGAGGTCTGGGGATGGGGAACATGAACAGATACAAGTGGTTAAAGTTCATTTCCACAGATTTCCTTGGTTTTAAATGCACTTGACTCTGAATTGAATTATGATCTAGAATAATAGAATAATAGTACCCTAGAGTTGGAAGAGACCCCAAGGGCCATCCAGTCCAACACCCTGCCATGCAGGAATGCACAATCAAAACACTCATGACAGATGGCTATCAAGCCTCTGTCCACTCTCCTAGGCAGTATATTCTACTGTTGAACAGCTCTTAACCATCAGGAGGTTCTGCCTAATGTTTAAGTGGAGTCTCTTTTCCTGTAGTGTGAATCCATTGCTCTATGCCCAGCTCTCTGGAGCAGCAGAAAACAAACTTGCTCTATCCTCAATGTGACATCCTCTCAAATATTTAAACATGGCCATCATGTCACCTCTTAACCTTCTCTTATCCAGGATAAACATACCAGCTCCCTAAGTCACTCCTCATAGACCATGGTTTACAGACCTTTCGTCATTTGATCACCCTCCTCAGGACATGCTCTAGCTTGCCAACACCCTTCTTTAATTGTGGTGATTAGAATTGAATATAATATTCCAGGTCAGGTCTGACCAAAGCAGAATCACTTCCCTGAAGCTAGACACTATATTCCTATTGATGCAGCCTAGAATTGCATTGGCTTTCTTAGCTGCTGCATCATCTTGATGACTCATGTTTAACCTATAGTCCACTAAGGGGCTATACAGACTGGTCAAAAGGGCCAGCCTGGAGGTAGAGTCAGGGCCTTGGCGACTGCACACCGGCTGCTCCAACTCTGCCCCCACGTCATCCTCATGCCACCCACCCAAACAGATGGCGGGCAGCGTCAGGGCGGTCCCTTGGCACAGCATTTAGACATGCTGCACCAAAGGAACTCAGAAGAGCTGCCACCACGGCAGAAAGGTGACTTTTTGCTGCTCCAAAAAGGATAGGCATTTGCGAGCTCTTTTTGGAGCAGCAAAGTGCCAGATTGGGGGTGCGGTGTGTGGTTGCCATGGCCCTGACCCAGCACTCCCAGGGGCGGCATGGAGCTGCCCCTTAGGGCTCATCTGTACAGCCCCTAAGACTCCTAGATCCTTTTCAGATGTGCTGCCATCACGTCAGGCGTTACCTATCCTATATCTTTTTGGATTCACTGTTCTGTGACATCCAAGCTGCATTGGTGGGATATCAAATAAATAAATAAATAAATAAATAAATAAATAAATAAATAAATATTCTTACTCAAGAGTTGCATAATATAACAGCCATCTGTGGAAAATACTCAGTTCAAAACTGTATTATTCCAGTTAGATATATATATATATATATATATATATATATATATATATATATAAAAAAACTCTGATTTTTAAAATTGTTTTTAAACTTTTTTAAAAAGTCTGTTTTAATATGTCATATGGTGAATTGCATTGGAGGGTAGAAAACCTATTTAATGACCATTTCAAATAAATGAAAAAAATGCTTCTAAATTTGGATGTATTAGGTAATATTGTACCTGCATTGCATGGTCATTTTAATGCTAACTTAACTATCCATAACTTGAAAATATTCAAAAATATATACAGTCCCAAAAGCAAACCTTGATTTTGCCATTTTATGTAAGGGACACCATTTTACTATGCCATTGCATTTAATGGGACTTGAGCATACCATTTTGGTATTTTGGTATCCATTGAGAGTCCTGGAACCAAACCCCAATGGATACCCACTGTATAGCATCTCTGGGCAACAGTGGTGCATTCTGACTCAGGAGAACAGACACCACTGCTGCTCCCTGTAGTTATTACTATCACAATCTGGCCACACCAGAACTGCTACTACTCAAACCCCATCACCACTGGCCACCTTTTGGATGATCCGTTGGGCTAGCTTTCCTTTGAACTTTCTGAGGAGCTCCTCTGGCTATTTTCTCTGGCTGGTGTGGCTCTGCAGAATGCCTGACCATCATATGGCCTTTGGAGTAATAAAGAAGACTGTCAACATCTCCATTGAGCCTTACTGACTGCTTTCCTGCTGTAGCACTTGGCACAGTGAAGACAGTAGGGATCTCCAGGATACTTTCTTTTCTGCTGTCTCACTCCAATAATGCGGAGGGGTGGGGGACTACTGTAATTTGCTGCTACTTCTAGGAGAGGTTGCCTCTGGGTTTGATGCAGACTTTGTGTATACCCATTAAAATAAATTGGAATTAAGATAGTCACGACTGAAATAAGTATCATTGCTTTCAGTGGATCTATGCTAAAAATTACTGAGAGTGCAGGCCTATCTAGCCTTAGGATAAGTGCCATTGATTTTAGTAGGTCTTATTTAATATATAGTAGGCATGTCTAAATTTTGCTACAAGTCTCGTTCCAGCTATGGCATTTCTATTTCATTGTTATAGCAGTTAGCTATAAGACCAGCTTAACATTATGAGGTAGATAAAAAGATTTTTAAAAAGATATTATGATAGCAATGAGACAGAGTGGAGTAGTGGTTTTAGTGTTGGACTACAACTCTGAAGAGCAGAGTTCAAATCTCCACACAGCCATGGTAACCCACTGGGTGACCTTGGGCAAGTTACACTCTCTCAGGCTTACTAGTCCCTCTGAACCAATTTTACCAAGAAAATCCCATTATAGGATTGTCTTAGGCAAAACTATTTGAAAGCACACAATAACAACTTAATTAATCTGGCTAATTCATTTAAAAGTTAAAATGTAAGGTGCAAAAAACAAAACAAAAACAAAACTACACACACACATCTGATCATAAAATATATTGTGGAAGCCCTGACAAATGTAAAACAGCAGGATAAAACCAGATTAAAAAATCAAAGGTAGAGCAGTGGAAAGATCTAAGAAAGCAAGAACATAATTTATAAAAGTAAACAACTTAAAATCATAGAAAATAGATTGTTCACTAAATGCCAAAAAGGCCAGTTATTACCTTCTTTCCAAGTGTATAATTTATGAATCATTTAAAAAGTTTCTGCCTGAGATTTAGTTTCAATCCCTTTCTGAAAGTGGCAAGCTGAATAGTTACATTCCTCTTTGCTAATACTCTTGAATCTCTTGAATCGTGAACATTTATTTGGAAGTGAGCTCCTTGATTTCAATACTGATTAAATTTGGGTAAGTCTTAATGATAATCTACAGGAAGAAAAATCAATCTTACCTCAAGAAAAATAAATGCCATCAAAACACAGCCTCATTTTGAGGTGTGCCTTTTTAAAAAACTGAAACTGTATGAACTGAAGTGCAAGTAGGTAACTGTGATTTCACTATCAAAAGTCACCTTAGTGGGAGAAAAAACATAGCATTTATTACTACCTCTTTGTTTCAGCATTACCTTGCAGATTGATATTATTTCTATACAAACCATTGTTTGGCAACAAATGATTTCTTAAGGATTTATTTTTCCACTAATGCTACATAATAGCCATTAGTATCAGTCACAGCAAGAAAACAGCAGCAATGAAAGGATATACATATATACTGCTGCCGTTATAACTTGATCTGCTAAAGCAGCCATCTGGAGAGAATCCTAGGATCCGCCTTGAGTCCCTATATTGGGAGAAAGGCAGGAAATTATTATTATTATTATTATTATTATTATTATTATTATTATTTCTGTGCTAGGAAATCTCTACATTAATTCTAGTTATCATTTCAATCCTTTGAATGCTATTATTACTGCTCCTCGGGTTTCTCAAACTCAAACTAAACTAAAAATCTAAATTTAACTGATTTATTTTCTATATTTTAGAAATGTTGTGTTATCATGTACATGTAAGTGTGTGTATGTGTGTGTGTGAGAGAGAGAGATTGGAAATGTGTGCAATTGTCAGTTGTCTGTGGGGGAGTTGTGAATACCTGCTGTTTTTCATTCCTAAAGGAAACTCCATGCATATCCATTCATAGTGAATGTGTGTCTCCATCCAGTAGCAATCTACAAGTAATACTGTCAGAACCATGGGGTAAAGACAGTGAAGTAATTTGGCACACTGTTGACAAATGACCTATTGAAAATATGTATACCTGCCGTTCACCCTCAAAAGATGAGCTGTGCAGCAAGTTCAGGTCTGCATTATATTGCATATTCTCTGTGCCGTTGAAAAAAGAGAACAAGGGATTTGACTTGTGCAGAGAGAGAGGAAAACCCATGCAAAATCTGACCAAACACAGCTTACTAAGCTTACTCTGTGGCTTTCAATCACATTTGTATCTTTTTAGGGTAATCCAGAAGAACTTTTAGCGCAGTCTGGCCTAGAGAAAGAGAGATGGTGGCACCATAGGTAGCACAAATGTGGCAGATTTTCAACACTTTGACTGCAGGAAGAGGTCCTCCAGAGGTTGCAGTGTGGTGTCATCAGTATGTGGATGACACCCAACTCTGTCTCTCTTTTCCATCTGACTCCAAGGAAGCTGTTTCTTTGCTGAACCAATGTCTGCAGTCAGTGATGGACTGGATGAGGGCAAACAAACTGAAACTTAATCCACATAAGACAGCGGTGCTCCTGGTCAGTCATAAGGACGTTTTCACACGGGGGTCCCTAAAGCCAGCTGGAGCCATTCCGGAATAGCTCCTGACGCTGATTCTGGAATGGCTCCGTCGGCGGCAGGCTAATTCTGGGTGGACAGCCGGAATTACCTTTCCGCCGCTGAAGCCGGAGTTAGCGTTGGTTCGGCCGGAGTGACGCCGGACTTAGGGCTCCGTGCATTTGAACACACGGAGCGAAAAGCCGGATTGATGCAGGGATGGCACCAGAAGGGGCGGGGTTTGCCGCCGCGCGCATCTGAACAACCTGAAAATGGAGCCGAAGTGAGGCCGGACGGAGGTAGGATTGTCTCCTCAAAAAGGCCCATGTGAAAACGTCCATAAGGCAGATCAGGGGATAGGGATGTTGCCTGTGCTGGATGGGGTTACACTTCCCCTGAAATCTCAGGCTCACAGCTTGGGTGTGCTCCTGGACTCTGCTCTGAGCCTGGATGCCCAGGTTTCAGCAGTGGCATTTGCAGAGTTAAAACTAGAGTGCCAGCTGTGCCCGTTCCTTGAGACGTCAGATCTGACTATGGTGACACATGCCTTGATTACATCCTGTTTGCACTACTGTAACACACTCTACAAGGGGCTGCCTTTGGAAACTGTTTGGAAACTTCATCAGGTTCAAAACACCACAGTGAGAATGCTGATTGGGGCCAGTTATAGGAAACATGTAATCCCTTGTTGAAACAGCTTTACTGGCTACTGGTTTGTTTCTGGACACAATTCAAAGTGCTCGTCATGACCTATAAAGCGCTACACAGTGTAGGTCCAGACTATTTGAGAGATCATATCTCCCCATATGAACCTGCTAGAGATCTAAGATCTTTAAGAGAAAGCCTTCTCTTTGTCCCACTACCATCTCAGTTTCGCTTGGTGAGGACACAAAAGAGGGCCTTCTCAGTGACTGCTCCCAATCTCTAGAAATCACTTCCATGGGAGGCTAGACTGCCCCCTGCTGCATGCCTTTTGATAGCAAGCAAAAACCTTTTTATTTAGGCAGGCTTTTAAACATAATAATCATGACAGGGTGGTTTTATATGGGGAATGTGTTTTAGTTATGTTTTTAATTTTTTGAATGTTTTTAATGTTAATTTTATATTGTTTTAATTAGATAATTTTAATTGTTTTTAAATTTTTACTGTAAAGTTTTTAAAAATCATTTTATTTTGTGAGCTGCCTTGGGTTCCTTTTTTGGGAGAAAAGCAGCATAAAAATTAAATAAATGAATGAATAGAAGTCACCCTCATTCATTAAGATTTAAACTCAGCAATTCATTTGGTGAAATCTCTACAGATCATTGTTTGGACCAAGTGTATCGAATGATTTTCAAGTAATCGAGATCTAAAGATGTGGACAAGGTACTTGTACAGACTGAGCACCTGTTTACATGACTCTTGTTACACGAGCATTGACCCTTATTACTTTTAATGAAGAGATAGTGTCTAGATGGATCTAGGATATTGCAGGTGCCTCTTTGAAGGAGGAACAGTACCAACCTCCTTTTTTTTTTTTTTTTAAAAAAAAATGTTATTACACCATTCTTCAGTTTGAACCAAGAATGAATGTATAGACAACAGTAGGCTGTGTCTGGACCTTGTGTGGGAGATTGGTACAATATTCTAGTGATGTCATGGACTTTAGAGTGTAAAATGTTGTTTAATTTATTATGTATATTAGAGCTATTAAAGTAAGATGTTGTCAAGAGGAAGTAAGAAACAGGAGTTCTGCAAGTGGGTGGTGACCACTGGAATCTCTGGGGGGATTTGAATATGGTAGGTGAATGATAATTGGAGTGATAATTTAGATAAGGATTAAGTAAAGTAAAACTAAAGATTAAGGTTAAGAGAGTTAGGTGGATTTAGAAATTAATGAGTGGTGTATAGGAATCTGAATTAGCTAGGAGTTGAGTGTGTGAGGAAGTGTGAGATGTGTTTTAAATGTATTATATAGTTAAACTTTTTTTTATGTTCAACTTCTGTTAATAAGGTATTGTTTTTGTATGTATATACTTTTGTCCTCTGGGAACACTATATATTAAAAAACTTGGGTTCAACCACAATGTCTGTGTGTTCAGTGGGGATATAAATTGGCTTATATCTCCCACAAATGACATCTAGGAGGTCCTCACCGTTGATGGTCACACCAGTAGGACAGAAGGAGGTCCTCACATTAGTATGAGGCATCTCCAGATTCCTTTTAATCTGTTGCAATCTACTTTTTTCATGTTAATTCCTTTTGAAGTGACACCAAACAAAAGCACTTACAGGGTTGTTCTTTTAGAATTCTCTCCAACCATGTTTGGAGGATCTACACTGAGAAGTGTCTCAAATGGTTTATTTATGGAGAGGAGGGCAGATTAGTGGGCCATAAGAGAAATCAAAATAGGACTCCAAACTGTTAAAAAATAATTAGAGAAGAATGGTAGATATAACCTATTGACCCATGCAGCAGTAAAACCCTTTTTTGAAAGGATGCAACCCTGCTGAGGAGGTAATTAAATTTAAATAGTTTTGTTTAATCGGCTGGTATTGTGATATCACCTTTGTGACTTCAGTTAAAGCTCTCTCAGTAAGAAGTAATTAAAAATCACTTTTCTGCAATAATCTTTCCTATTGGTCAAGGTCTTTGCATTTTTCTAACTGATAATGTTTTCCATGCTGAATTTGGCTTACAACTCTGGATAAGCTGTAAAATAAAAGTCTAATATAGTGGAAAACAGGCCATAGGGCAACAAATTGCTTAGTTCATTTACAATACAATCCTATACATGTCTACTCAGAGTGATCCCTCTGTGAATTTGTCTGTATGCATTTATCTCGAAAGAAGCCCTACTGAATTCAATGGGAAATAAGAGCTGTTAAATTTCTAAATGTGTGCTTTGTAAGTGATATTGTTATCCACATGCTATATAAAAGCAGATCCCAGCCATTTCATACGTCAGAAATGCTTCACAGAAAATGCTGCAGGAATAAAAAACAAAAGTAAAGATGTTACACATACATGGGGATGGTGTTTTGTTTTGGGGGTTTTTGATGTTGTTGGACTTGACAGTCTTTATGAAAGTAGCATTTTTGTACTTCACAATAGCAATAGCATTTATATTTCTATACCACTTCATACCCCCAACAAGCTGGGTACTCATTTTACCAACTTATTAAAGGATGGGAAGCTAAGTGGACCTTGGAGCCCTTGGGATTGAGCTCACAACCTTGTGGTTGCAGTACTAGCATTTAACTACTGCATCACCAGGGCTTCCCAAGATTTGTGAGAAAATATGCATCTCACTTCAAGCATTTGTACAGTTGAGAAGTTTATGGGCCATTTCTGAGAAATAAAGTGCACACAAAGCAATGAATTTACAGTGGGCCCTTCCCATCTAGGGAAAAACAGCAAGAGATCAAGACGTAAATGCGCAACAACACACATATACTCAATGACTACATTGGCTGGGCGATCTGTGGGAGTTACCATCCATGGATAGCTAGCCCACTGATATGGTGGGCTAACTGCATTTTTAAAAATATGAAAAATGGACAGCACTACAGAAAAATGACATTATTGTATTTATTTATATCCTGCCCCTTTCCCAAAGCTGGGACTCAGAGAGGCTTACAATATTAAAAAAAAAAAAAACCAGTACAATGAAAAGCATACGAAAATTACACATTAAAATAGAATTAAATCATTACAATATTAAAACAAATTACAAGTTAAAGGAATAAAATACAGTTTAAAAGTTTAAAATGTTTAAAACACTTTAAACATCATTGCAATGGACATCATTGCAGAAAAATCAATGCGGAAAAATAAGCAGAGATATGCTTTAGTCAATGGATAAAAGTTTCATAAACTAAATAGGCTGTGGAAATAAATGCCTGAATTACAGGAAAGTAGGGGGGAAAGTACAAATTTCAATGCAGGAAGGAAATAAAATCTTACAACTAGATAGGAAACAAGGGCTGAAAGAAAATGCAGGAGGGATTATGAAAAAACTCAATGCAAGTTTCACATTCCTAATTATACAGTGCTCATTATTAGAGTTGCCATCTTTAGAACCAGTCCCAATAGCCGTACCTTTAGCAACAGCCTGATGTTTAGCAATTAGAAGATGGCAATATTTGCCTCAGTGCTATGATGCACCTCCTGAGCAGTGGTTTTCTAGACATTGGCAACTGTATGGATAACTGCGTAATAAAATGCAATGATAGACTTTATCAATTGATTTGTTAATTAAAAAAACAGATTATTTAGAATCTAAGTTCAGACCAGGTTTAGGGAATGGTTAACTGAATGCATATTTTCATATGGAAATGTTGTTTTGCACCTGCCTCATGAAATTGTCAACAGAGCAAAACAATTCTATGTGACCCTGCAGGGGTAGGCAACCTTTCCCCTTTAAGGGCCGAGGGACTTCAGCTCCCAGAATCCCAGGAGCTATTGGCCAACATGGGACTATTGGCCAACATGGCTGAGGCTTCTGGGAGCTGAAGTCCCTCGGCCCTTAAAGGGGAAAGGTTGCCTACCCCTGTATGTGAGGCTTTTGATATAGGTAGAAATAACCCCCCCCCCTAAGATTAACACTTTAGTCAGTACAAACAATAGTCCAAAACACACTGCAGAAATAACCCAATTTAAGGATTTAACTGCCCTGGCTCAGTGCTAGGGAATTCTCGGAACTGTAGTTCCTTGTGGCACCAGAGTTCTCTGTCAGCTAAGGCTAAATGTGTCCCAGTACAAGGTGTTGGTTATCACCTTTAAAGCCCTAAATGGCTTGGGTCCAAGCTATCTCAGGGATTGCCTCCTTCCATACAATCCTCCCTGCGCTCTCTGGTCCTCTGGGAGGAATTTGCTGCAGCCTCAAAAATCAAAGCTTGCGGCGACCTCCCAGAGGGCTTTTTCTGTTGTCACCCCAAAACTCTGGAACAACCTGCTGGATGAGATCCGTCAGTTGACATCACTAGACAGCTTTAAAAAAGCTGTCAAGACGGATCTCTTCTGGCAGGCCTTTCCAGATTAATTATCCCGTCCAGGGCTCTTTACTCCTGCATTCCTTTCGTGGCTTCATCCTCTGTTGATGGATAAGGAACACAGTAGAGGTTGTTTAGGGCTCTGCAGTCTGTTCCTGATATGTTTTATTTTAATGTTTATATTGTTTATGTTTTAACTATCTGTTATTTAATACTGTTTTAAGGGGGGGGGGGTGTTGGTCCGGGGATATGCTGTATGGATTTTATTGTGAGCCGCTTAGATTGCTGTCAAGAAGCAGGTTATAAATTATTATTATTATTATTATTATTATTATTATTATTATTATCATCATCATCATCATCATCAATCATCATCATCATCATCATCACTAAACTACAGTTTCTAGAATCCCCTAGCATTGAAACCAGGGCAGTTAAAATGGGGTCAAACTGGATTATTTCTACAGTATTTTTGGGACCAATGTGTACCAAACATGTACAATTGAGGAGGAAGTACACAAAAAACTACAAAATAATTTCATATAGTCGTGGAATGAGAGAAGTTTCATAAATTAGGATGGAAATGGAAGGAGGAAAGGATATCAGTAAGAAACTGAAAAACTCATCACGAACAGAACTGATATGTTAGCATCCCTCATCTTCAGAAAATATAATGTGGGACTGAGGGTGCCACCTATCTTGGCAGAGGGATACGTTCATTGAAGGATTATTCTTGTAGCTTAAAGGTGGTTTTGGATCCAACATTCTTCCACAGTGCTCTGTTTTATTCAAAAAAAACAACTCAAATTTAAAAATAAATAAGTAAAATCAAAAGAGTAAAGAATCACTACTGGAAGTGCTAATAATTTTGGAGTTACCTGTATAGTCTTTGTGCATATCATATTGAGCAAGAGTACCCTCTCAACAATATTAAAATAAAAAATAGTATTTTACTGACTTCTGTCTTCTAATTACACTGACTTCAGTTGAGTGACATTATATTAATCATTGATTCACACTTGAATGCTGTGTTCTTGAACTTCAATTATGCATGAGGCCTGGTAGGAGGTTTATCTCCTGCTTTGATATTTGTCATACTGCAAAAGCAAAGCAAAGCAGCTTCATTTATATACCACTTCCTATCGCACTATGGGATGTCTAAGCGGTTTACAACTGTAAGCTCGTTGCCCCTGAACAGTTGGGTACTCATTTTAGCGACCTTGGAAGGATGCAGGCCTGAGTCTAGCCTGAGCCCTGGCTAGTATTGAACTCGCAACCTTGTGGTCTATGAGTGAGTGGCTGCAGTACAGACATTTAACCATTGCGCCACCAGGGCTGATACTGGTTGATACATAGTTGTCATGTATGAACAATAATTTATCTTTGTATACTATACATGCCTGTGGACTGTGGAAACATTAGTTCCCCCAAAAAAAGTCTGTCCAACTTGAAAGTAAATTGGCATTAGTTTTAGTCATCACTATGCTCTGCAGAGTTAGCTGATTTTTTTTGTCCTATAAAAGCAGCTGCTCAAACATGTACAATGTGCTGGAAAATGTGAGAAAGAGTAGTGGATCTCTCAAACAAAATAATCAAATTGGCAAGACAGAAACTGAACAACAACCAGCCCCATGCCCACCTAGACACATGGAGTCCAGCAGAATTTAAAACAACAACAACAGAAAAACTTAGGGGTGAAACAAACAGCTGTGATGGAGCGGCTAGTTGCCACACCTTTGAGCACTGGATCAGGGCCACGGCAAATGTATGCTGCACCCCCAACCCAGCATTTTCCTGGTGTAAAAGGAAGTGACAGAAAGCTACTCCTTTTTGTGCTGGAAAAAAGGAACCTTTGCCTTCACTGCGGAGACTTTTCAGCATTTCTGCAGCATGGCACGTGTAAACGTCACACTGCAGAAATGTCATGAAGCTGCCACACATGTGGTCAGCCTTGCAGCTTCCTAGAGGCCTGGGGACATGCTGCTGTCTGAACGCCATGTCCCCAGGCCACCAGAAAGTCAGCTCTTACTACCGGACTGTTTCATCTCTTAGTCTCTTTCATAAGATATTTAAAAGGAGGTTTTTTACAATATTTGTTCATAATCAAGTACATGTCCCAACTGAGCAAAAAGAGGAGAAAAAATTACTCCATGTTAGAGTGATACATGAAGAGAGAGGATGAGTTAAAAAATGTAACAAATAGGATGTTACCATAAACAGATACTGTTCCAATACATGGAAACTAACAATTAGTAAGTATAGGTGTGCAAAGTTTGCTTACACTAACACTGTTAATAATATTTGCGACTTTCTATGTATTCCTCAGGTTGCATGTAAAATTCTGTATCAAATAGTTTTTAGGTTGTTAATAGTGTAAGCTTTATGGGAAAATAGTGTAATTGTAAAAATGCAAAAAATAAAACTTTTGCTAGGCTTGCTTTGGCACAGATTTTTATTAGACGCTAACCTTTAAGAGAGAACACTCAGCTTATGGAGAAAAGGGAATGTCACATATGCAGCTAAATACTCTGCCTTTATCTTAAAAGGTGTGAAATTAGAGGCTCACTCAACTCTTTTTAAATGTTTAGGATGTGATTCTCTATCATTTTATTCTTTCTTTTTTGAGTACTGAAACTACACTAAACAGCAGATACAGATATACAAATTGGCATGGGATGCTGCGGTTTTCAAGTAAACTGGTTAGAATTGCTTTATTATACTGCTCATGCACATAGACTGCTTGTCTGAGTTACTTGCAGAATACGGATGATATACAATGATCGCCAGCCTCTACACCAGGTCTCACAAGGGTTGCAAAATAAAGACTCAGGACCACACTTCATATTATGTTCATTGTGTATAGCTGCTCTTCTACTTTGCACTTACAAATCAGCATGTGAAGTGCTGGTCTGGACTGGCACCATTGAACATGGGGAGGTGAGATTTATACCTCCTCCTTCATTTGTATTCTTTCCAATATTCCCTTTGCTTTTAAGAAGGAAAAAGGGAAGCTATCCTAGTACGGATCAGGGCCTCATGTATTTATATATGAACAAGTAAAAAGTAGAGGGGCAGCTGCATGATGTAACATGCTGTTCAGCCTGCACTTAATACCCTAAGAAGATGTGTGAGCTTATACAAGATAGAGTATTCCTGGAAATCCATTTAACTATTCTCTATAAACGCTTAGTGTTTTAAAAATTAAGTTCAACATGCTTAATTGCCCTTAGATGCAATACGAAATCAGTGTGATCAGTGTAAAGGTGAGTTGTTATCATCAATACCAGTGCTAGGTGTCCTTGAAGACATGTTTTCTGGTGTGGTTGCCATTTAGAAAATTCAATTCCATTTTGCCCCAAATAATGCTTCAGTTCAGTCTTCGGCACCAGCCTATGCAGAAGATTTCAAAGTTTTTATCTGAACTTTCTGAAAACATACATGCTTTTTCCAAGACAGTTCTTACCAGGAAATAGTTTACCATTAGTGGTGGAAAAAACAACCCTTGCTGTTTCACAACCATCACTTATAGAAGCAGAGTAGAATCTAGATACACTTCACAGGAAGTAGTCTCCATTCAGTACTAGCTGCTTATCTAAATGTAAATCAACTTCAGTTTCAGTCAATAATCCTTTAGTTTTGCCTAGAGAAGATAGATTTGGCCACAGTGATGCATCACTTGATCACTTCCCAATTAGATTATGGTAACATACTGTCGGTGGGATTGTCCTTGAAGAGTTTTTTAGAAATTACAAGACACAGCAATCTAATTACCTGAAAATGACAAATTTCAGACTAATAATAATTGTTTAATTGAAAAAAAGGTTCTTTTCCAACAAACAGCAACTTAATCAATTACTGTTTCTTTTGGGGCTCAAGCAATAAATCCCCACTGATCATCTCACCCACCCCTCGGGACATGTTTCACCAGTGGCAGATTCAATAAGACAGAATGAGTTCAGAATCAGAGAATCTTAGAGTTGTAAGGGTCCAGAAGAGCCATCTAATCCAACCCCCTGTCATGCAGGAACATACAACTAAGGGGGGAAGCAGACTGGCGGCACGGGGCCACCCTGGGAAGGTGCGCCGCGGGACCGAGGCATCCCCATGCCTCGATCCTGCAGTGCATCTTCCCCGTCCCTGAAAGGAGTGCTAAAATAGCACTCCTTTCACAAGTCAGTGAAAGTGCGCCGCAAAAGCTTGTGGCGCACTTTCACTGACTTTTCTGCCGCAGTGTGTCCGGACGCTGTGGCGAGAGGTTGCCCTCGGACCGCCGGCCGTGCGGAGGGCCGGCGGCTGCCCCTCCTCTTCCCTGCCTCTAGGACGGCTTTTTAAGCTGTCTGCCGAGGCCCTAAAGCGCTCTTGAAAGATGTCCATCCAACATCTGTTTAAAGACTTCTAGAAATGGAGAGTCCACTATCCTTCAAGGTAGTATATTCCACTGTCAAAAGGCTCTTACAGTAAAGATGTTCTTCCTCATGTTTAAGTGGAATCTCTTTTCTTGTAATTTGAATCTATTGGTTTACGTTCTAGTCTCTGAATCAGCATAAAACAAGCTTGCTTCATCTTTTACACGACAACTCTTCAGCTATTTAAAGATAGCCATCATGTCACTATCAGTTGTCTTTATTTGGAAACTATTCTGTTGATGCAGCCTAGAATTGCATTGTCTTTTTTGCCATTCCTTCCTAGGTTTGCATGTACTGACTGCCAATTTGCAACTACTGACTGGTAGTTGCTTGAGTCCTCTATTATTTCTTTTTTTTCCCCTTTCTGAACATGGGGACAATATTTGTCCTCTTTCAGTTTGCTGGGACCTATAGATAGCTTGTTATTCCTTTCCTACAGCTTTATCTATTTTGGGCTGCATCCTCTTACTGCAGCATTTATTCTGTTTTCATGAGTTAGAGCACTTTTCCTCCCCTTTCAAGAGAAGACTGAGGCAAAGATGGTATTAAATAGTTGGGCTTTCTCTCTGTCTTCTATTGGCATTTTACCATCTTCTCTATGCACTGGCCCTGCCATTTCCTTGTTCTTCCTCTTGCTCCGTACATTGCCCCTCCCCGACTTTTGTTACTTTTAACCTCTGGAGCAATCTTGAACTTGTTTTGAGCTTTAAGGTCAAGAAAAGTAATAGGTCCTATTTCTCTCAATAAGACTGCACAAGCTGGAAGTTATACACCTGGATTGGATGTACAGAGACATCATAATAGTGCCACAACTGCCAGTGGTAATGCACACAGTCTACATACAGAAGGTCACAGCTTGAATTGTCAGTAACTCTAAGTAGGGCGTAAGAATCTACATGTGTAAATTTGGAGACTCCATCCCATTGGTATTGACAGGGTAGACAAATCAGTTGTCTGACTTGGTTTGACAGTTAAGTTCCTATATTTCTCATGACATCTCTTGTAAATTTACATTCTAGGTAGGGAAAGGATACACTTACTGTGTTTGCAAATGATTGGCAAACTGGTTAGATTGCCCAAGTATGCCCAGGAGCATTAAATCTAGCACAATGCCTGCTGCTGTGTACTTTTAACTCAAGCAATCCAGATTTTCCACTAAAGTAGCATAATTTATATAGACAGAATGAATCTTCCAAGTAGTAAAATTTAGGTACACTTTGTATTTAAAGCCACTGACTCTTAAAAGTGCAACCTTTTTATTGTTGTAGTTTGACTTTCACATAACATGAAGTGTTTTCCATGCTAGTGTCATGAATGATGGCCTTTATCACATGTGATTAATTTATTGCTGTTTATTACCTGTTTATTGCCAGGATAATGGCTCTTTTAATTGTGATGTGTGTGAAAATCTTTCACCCGATCATGGGGTAATGCTGGGATAATGGCACTTTAAACCCTGATTTTCCCCATGCAGTAAAGTCCATATAGTAAAATATTAAACTGATCCTTTGGTTTTCTTCTTAAGCTGCAGTTCTGTGCACACTTATAAAATGGATTGCAACAAGGCTTACCTCAGAGTATATGATTATAAGATTGTACTGCCATCTGTTAGCCCCTTTGTATAAATTGCAATTAAATAATTTGCATTATCGAAGACTGTATAAGAAAACAATAACTAATCATTCTATCTATTCCCAATTGAGTATGTTATTGGTAAGATACACATTATGACTAATAGTTGGAACTATTTTAAAGGGGGAAAATGCTTTCTGACTAATACAGAATGATAAAGAATTTTGATGATACACATATTTCAACTTTGGCCATAATCCTGCTGGGCAGTTATAAATGTGTAGCCTAGCGTTATACACTTATGACCAGTTTGTATTCATGATTCTTATATAGCCCCTAGTTTAAGGGATACATAAGGACTGTGAAAGTTCTCCAATCCCACTTACCAGCCAGCAGCTGCTTTGGTCAATGGGGGCCTCCAATAGAAGGGGCAATTGTCATAGGGGTCATGAATTGGCTGTTACACTGGAGATTGCCCATGGAAGAGAGTGTGAACGTCAGTTAGCTGGTTCCCGGCTGCCAGGAGAACAGACCACCATTGGTTGCATTGGCTGCTTCCCAGTAAGTGGGAATGGGGGGGGGTATGGTTAAGAGTCACTGATTAGTACCATAAATACGGCACTTGCACATTTTTAACTCCCTAACAGGATTAAAGCCATTATTTCCTTAAGATAGTCAAGGGACACTGCTGCTTTGTAGTCCAGAGCAGTGTGGCAAAAGGATCAAGAAGGTAGAGAGTCTCTCTAGTTGTGGTGCCTCAGTGAGGTAATGTACTCCTTGTGGAAGTGTGATGAACGCCAGCACAGCAATTGTTCTGGAATCAGTTCAAAACCCTTTTATTTATTTAGCATTTTTTATTGACTATCAGAGTATTTTCTTGTTTTTGCTTCCTTTGTTTCAATGGCATGTTTTGGAAGTTTTATTGATATCATTACCAACCTCACCATCATCATCCATGTTATTTATATTCTATTTTCCCCCCAGGATCAGGACTAGGGATGGAAAGGATAGTTGGGAATACTTGAAAAAGTAATTTAAAAAGATGCTTCTAGAGTGTCAGAAAAAGGGAACTCACAAATTAAAATAGATACCATGGAGATTAAAAAAAAAACAACAACAACCCATTGTATCCCCATCCTAATTAGGGAATAAAGACAACAACAAATTTTGGTTTAAACTTGGGGTTTGCTTTATTTCTCTTTAATCAAATGTGTGACAAATACTTACCTATGTGAACATCAAACAGTGCAATTCAAGAAGTCATTTGAAATGAATAATTTCATGGTGAAATATCTCAGCTCAGAGATGTGTATGAGGCAATGCATCATAATGTCCTGCCAAAGTCATATTTCAAAACTGGGAAGAGAGAGAAGAGGTCCTCCCTGATAAGCCACAGTAGATTTTGTAGCCTTTGTGAATTCCCTCTTCCCCCAAGGGCATGCCCAAAGGAAAAGTCCCTCACCAAATGGCTGTGAGGATGTCCAAAAGTACACAAATTGTTCATCATATAATGTCTCAAAAGTGTTCATTAGGAAGTCCAAATGTGCATATCTATTTTGGACTGCACTGTGTTACCTAACCTCAAATCAAAGTCCAATTAACCAAATTCAAAACAATAAAAATAACATAATACCAAATTATAAAATGGTCAGATTCAGCATTCAATGAATTAAGAGTTGGACCCTCAAATGGCCCAGCATGTAGTGGGGTGCAGGGAAGGGGATCATCTTTAGCCAATTTTTATAATCTCTTCAAAAATTTATGCTCAATCCCAAATGTGGCAATCAGATGAACCCATGATGAAACCTAAATGGTGATAGGGTGAGTGCCACGGGACAAAACTCAGACTGAAATTATATATAGGGATTTGTACTGTCAACACAGAGATCACTCCATGCATGATAGCTCCCTCATAGGCTAATTAGCCAAAGTTGGGAAAAGTAGTCAATTGCCTACATTCTCTCCCCATGTCCAGAAGGGCAAAATTGGCACTAAGATTAAAATATAATTAACCTGTCATCAATATATATATATATATATATATATATATATATATATATATATATTAAAAAAACAGTCATATATAACAAGGAGGAGGAGCCCTTAAAAGTAGTATAACACTCTATTGAGTGCCCTTTCTTTAAAGTCAATTAATTGTATTTCATTTCTATACTTTAAAAACTGTTAATTAATTAGGTTGTATTGTTCTACTATATATGTACATCATCCAGATGTCTGTAAGGATTAATGGTTTCATAAAGGAAATAAAATAAATTATTACATCTGATGAAACAGAGCTCTTTAACATTTAGGGGTCTTTTTGTGGAAAAGAATGTACAAAATATAAATGTCAGGAAGCCATTAAAATATCAACTTGGTTAGTGTTACTTTTGGGAAAGATGTAATTAACTTTTCTCCTTGAAACTAATTATAGCACAAGCTAACAAATTAAATCTGCATTCTGTTTCCAAATTGATGTATATTATTGCCCTGTCTCACTACACACATCTTTCAAAAAATGAAACTGGACCCTCATCAAAGTAATTTGTTTTAAAATTTAATTTTGGATATATCTCTCAATAGGACTCATTGTGGTACAGTGTGAATTTATGTTCGACAGTAAATCTGAATTCCATTTTATACTTTTTGTTCAGAATGCTGTTCAAAGTGTTCTATTCAGAATGGCGTTCAAAGACCCATAATAATGTGTCTACATAGTCCCCCCATTTGGATTATTTTGAAATTTACTTTTTAATTCTCCATGTTTGCCATTTGTAACACCAGATCATAGAGCTCACTGTTATTTGGAACTAAAAATTATTTTGAGGTGACTGGTTAATATTCTAAAATATATCTTTGTTAATAGAATTGCAATACTTTGTTTATTTTGTATTTCTCAGAGCACTCACTATAATAGGTATTCTAGAATGATATAACTTGATATCACTAAGTGGTGAAAAAATGAAACTCTACTGGTAGAGGATATGTTATGGCCTATTCTGTGTAAGAGTTTAGGGTCCACTTGAGTATAGTGGAGATAGCAGACTACTACTAGTGTCCTCTTTGGCAGAGCACACTTTTGATTGTTTGGATTAATTTCAATTATTGTTCCCAGTGTTTGGCTAGGTGCGGTGTGAGAACCTATGATTGAACCTTGCCCATCATTGTTGAATACTGCTTAGGTTAAGAAATGGTTCATGCTTCTCTGAGTGAGTTCTCTGCTTTCTTGAATAGATAGTTTTGTGATTCTTATGGATTTAATGGTCTTTAGGTTCTTAATAATTTCTTTAACTATTCAATAGCAGCAAATCTTGGGTGGTTGTAGGGAATACATTCAAGCTGGTAGTGATGTTCTAAACATAGTTATCCCTGGATTGTTCTACTTTCCAGAATTCATCAAACTACTTAGCATGCAGTTAGAAGCAGTGCAGCTTTAAAAGGTGAAAGACATGTGTTTGTACTAGTACAGACTTTCTCTCACCTCTAAATCCTTCATTCCACCTGCCTTTGTTTGGTTTACTTTTACTGGTATTTGGGAGGTAAACACAAGTATTTGGGAGGCAAGTATTATTGCTATTGCCCACATCTGAAACAAATGTGTAATGTATGTGATTTTTTATTAACATCTGAGAATATGTCATCACCTTGATATATAATTTCATCCTAATACTGTCTGTTTCAGTAATAAAATCTTGCTTTCCAAAGTATTGCATACATTTCTTTAACCTTCCTTTTTGTGTCTAATATAGTGCAACTACTAAATTCCCCCCCCCCAACACATCTGAGAATTTTGATTCCTAAATTTCTGGACCCTATGATAACATGTATAATATAAATTCTGAAAAGTAAATCATTGATCATACCCTATTAGAGAGAGCCAGTGACCTAAGGGGTTAAGTATTGAACTGTGACTATGGAGATCAGCCAAACCCTCCGATACAATCACATCTGCTCAGATCCATAGGACAAGGATGCCAAACTAAGGAATTACAACAAGCATTCCTCAAACTACAGTACCTACTGCATGGAGTGAAAAAACATAAACAAGGCAAGACATGTACCCAGGACTGATCTATTACAGAACAAATTGAAGAGGGAAAATGACAGAACCCCACTAGTGGCCACATACAGTTCCCAACTGGGACCACTCAGGCGCATCATCAAGAAACTACAACCTATTCTGGACGATAGCGCCACTCTTTCAAGATCTCTTGGTGGGAGACCTTTATTCGCATACAGACAGCCTCCAAACCTCAAACATGTACTCACCTACAGGATGACACACAACACAGATGGGGACACAGGTACTAGGCCTTGTCACAAACCAACTCTGCCCACACAAGTATCCAGGAAATGTCCTCACAAGACCTAATGGCACCACCCACAATATTAGGGGGGCCTTCTCATGCTCATCCTCTAATGTGATCTATGCTATACTCTGCCAGCAATGCCCTTCAGCATTCTACATTGGGCAAACAAGCCAGTCCCTTCACCAGAGGATAAATGGACATAAATCAGACATTAGGAATGGGAATACATAAAAACCAGTGGCAGAACATTTCAATCTCCCTGGGCATTCCATCTCAGACCTCAGAACAGCGGTCCTTGAATGAAAGAACTACAAAGATAGATTGGAAAGAGAAACAGCAGAACTGGAATTTATCTACAAACTACAGTTCCTCAGCAATGGATTGAACAAAGACAATGGGTTTCTTATTCACTACACACACTTCAACACTATCTGACCCCATCCTCATAAGGGTGCCCTACATTCATCTATTCCTCTAATTACAAAACTGGATCTGCCAGTTCAGCCCCATGCACAAAGACCAGTTTCCTATGTCTTTGTGCATTAACATTAAGACTGGATCTGCCACTTCATTTCTATTCACAAAGGATTTGTAATTTGAATTGACATCATCACATATATGTGTCTGTGCCTGGCCTCCACTCCACGAAATGCATCTGAGGAAGTAGACTGAAGTCTACAAAAGCTCGTGCTGCCAATTTCTTTCCTTCAGTTAGTCTCAAAGGTGCTACAAGATTTCTCTACATGCTGATTCTACAGACTAGCATGGGTATATCTTTGAATTCTATCCACCACTGTGGAGATCAGGGTTTGAATCCCTACTCAGCCATGGAAACCCACTGGATGACCTTGGGCCAGTCACACACTCTCAGCCTCAGAAGATGTCAAAAGTAAACCACCTGTGAACAAATCGTGCCAATAAAACCCCATGATAGATTTGCCTTAGGATCTCCATAAGTCAGAAATGACTTGAAGGCACACAACAACAACAAACCCTTTGTCTGAGTTATTTATAATTCAATATTCCAGTTGACTTCCTTTTTAGAGTTGAGAAATGTGATAGATAAAAATAAAGTTCTGCTCTTTCTTTCTTTCTTTCTACTCTTTAATATGCAGCATTAGTTTGTGCATGTAGCAGCTTCAGTGATGTGAATGGTGAATGAGAATAGAAGCTCTGGAGGGATAATGACTTCAATGTTCAAATTAAATTTTCCCCACAGAGGCCTTGACACAGTAGACCGTAATGTCTCCTTAATGATCCACAGATTATGTGAATGTATAAAGTCTGAAGGAATTTTCAAACTTATCATGAGATCAAAAATTCATTTCCTCAGTTCAAATATTGAAACTTGTTTACTTTTTGCACAAACAAACATACTGAGGGAAACAAGATTAAAATGAGTGAAATCCACAGAAGAAACAACTACTCATGGTGAAGGACCATCTGCTCATAATATTTAATGTAACTTGCAAACATTTTAGTACATTATTTGTATGGAGCAGGGTGGGTGGGTTATGGACATTGACTATTGTTCCCAATTTTATGCAGAAAGGATTTATTATATTTTAAATAAATTGCTTGCTTTTTAGGGTGGCCAGGGTAGAACACTAAAAAGCTAAACTAAACTCAAGCTTAAACTTTAAAAAAAAACCACAAAAAGGATGTTGCTTGCTTTTTAGGATGTTTGTTATTCCAAGGTATAAAAGTTGAATTATGAACAAAATATAATAAAATTATGAGTTACTGAAAAACACAAAAAGCTAAAATTAAATAATGACTGTCATACTTTGGCCATATCATAAGAACACCTGACTCACTAGCAAAGCATAATGCTTGGTAAGGTACAAGGCAGTAGAAAAAGAGGAAGACCATATCCCAGATGGACAGACAATAAAAGAGGCCATAGCCTTGAGTCTGTAAGACCTGACCAGGGTGGTTGATGATAGGGTGCTTTGGAGATCTCTCATCTGTAGGGTTGTCATAAGTCAAAGTCAACTTGAGGGCAGTTGACCACAACAAAACAAGAGCAGAAAATAAAAGCATGATTAAAATAAATAAAGTCAGATTACCCAACGGTGGACAGGAATAAATGAGATTTTATGATTTAGTAAAAAAGCCACCAACAGCAGAATGAAGAAAACCTGTTAGTACTCATATATTACCCATGCATCTTTGCTTGGCAGTAGAGTGAATATGTGCCTTCTTGTCTATATACAAATCACATAAGTGAGATAAAATCACACTGAACAGTTACAGCACTCTGATAACACTTTAGCTGATACCACTGATACCACTTTAATTCTTTCATTCATTCATTCATTTATTCCATGCATCCCATGGTTGCATCCTATGGAATTGTGGGGTTTATAGTTTGAGGAGTAAATATAGGAGTTCTGTAGCCCCTCCTAAAACATGAAAATCCCAGGATTCAAGAGGACATTGGCTTGAAAGTTAAAGTGGATTTGTATAGCTATAAATGTGTAATTTTTTTTTTGTTGTTAACTGCCTTCATGTCAATCTTGACTCATGGTGACCCTATGAATGAGACATCACCAGTCCCCCCCGCCAGTCCTCTGCTGCTCTGCCCAGCTCCTGCAAATTCATATTCGTTGTCTCTTTAATAAAGTCCATCCATCTAGCATGTGGCCTAACATTGTTGTCTTTTCCAGTGATTCATGCCTTCTCATGATGTGACTAAAGTACGACAGTCTTGGCTTCTAGGGATATCTCTGGCTTGATCTGCTCTAGGATCCATTTGTTTGTCCGTTTGGCTACATCCCATTTGGACTACTGCAATGCACTCTACATGGGGCTGCCTTTGGAAACTGTTTGGAAACTTCAGTGTGTGCAGAATACCACTGCCAGAATGCTGCCTGGGGCCAATTATAGGAACCATATTACTCCCTTGCTGAAACAGCTTCACTGGTACCAGTTTGTTTCTGGACATAATTCAAAGTCCTTGTTATGACTTATAAAGCCCTACCTGGCTTATGTCCAGATGATTTGAGAGCCTGTATCTCCCCATACAAACCACTTAGAGCCCCAAGATCTTCAGGAGAAGTCTTTCTCTTGGTCCTGCCACCATCACAGGTTCATCTGGTGCAGACATGAGAGAGAGCCTTCTCAGTGGTTGCTCCTGCCCTCTGGAATGCCCTTCCACATGAAGCAAGGCTGGCCGCCTCCTTGCTTGCCTTTTGTTGGCAGGCAAAAATGGCTCTTTTCAGGCAGGCTTTTAACACATAATGCAAAAATTATGAGCTGGATTTTATATGGATATTGTGGTTTTAATGTTTGTATTTTATATTGGTTTTAGTCAATGGCTTTAATTGTTTTATTGTGATCTTGTTTTTTAGAATTTTATTTGTGAGCCGCCTTGGGTCCCTTCATTAAGAAAGGCAGGATATAAGTTAAATAAATAAATAAATGTTTGTATTGTTTTACTATAAGATGTTTTAAACTTTTAAATGTAATGTATTTTAATAGAGTTGCTGAATTATTTTTTTTTTTAAAAAAACTTTTGCATCAAATACATTTTTAGGATACTATATTCTTAATTTGATGTGCATAGCCTTGGGTCCTGTCCTGTGAAAAAGGCAGAATATAAACAAAATAAAATATCTACAAAAAACTCTCATATATATATATATATATATATATATATATATATATATATATATATATATATACCTGTAATTCCCCATTTTTGTATGTGAGTATAAAATTAGTGAAGATATCTATCCCGGATTGGTACCAGCATAGTAGTGCTGTACCAGCATAGTGGTGTTTGAATTGGGTCCCAAGACATAACACATGCTTCCCCCCCCCCCATTAATTACTGTCTAGAAATAAGTCTATAATCTTTTCTAAGCACTTAAATAAAACGTTTTCTAGTATCTACTATACTGAATATTTAAATGCATGTTCATAATAAATCTGAGCAGGGTTTTCCTCTTAGCTTTCCTTCCAAATACCACTGTTGATTTGCTGATGTGTTTTTCACAGCAGCATAGCTATTTGCATTTCAAAAGCCTCAGGTCAGGGCTGAGGAAAATTCCTGTCAATCAGGCTGATAAATGTGGCTGCCTGACTTACTGGGACAAGTTGCTGGGGGACAAGGTGCTGGGGGCTGTTTGGGGCCTCCCTGGCCGGCTCAGGAGGCCAGCTGGCTCTCAGGATGCACTGGGAGCTTGTGGCCCAGATTGGCTAAATGAGCTGAACAGGGGGTGGGACTTCCAGCAGGCAAAGGGGGACTATGAGGGGGGAAGTCCCACCCCATACAGTGAGTCAGCCTCCCTGATTGGTTGGAAGGCCGAGGAAGGATGGGACTGCCACCCACCATTGGCCCCCATTGGCTGACAGGCCTATAAAAGACCACTTGGTTGGGGTGGCTGATGCCATTGGTAGACTGGAGCCATACAGGCAGGAGCTCTGGACAAAGAGCTGTCTCTGCCCTCCCTCCCTTTGTGGGGTCAAGGTTGCTGTGGGGTGTTGTCAGAACTTTCAGGGGCAGTACCATGGGCTGTGTATCTGGTGGGCATGGTTTCTTGGGCTGCAGACCACAGGATCAGGAGTCCCTAGGAGAGCCGGTGGTGCTGGGAGTGGTGAGGCATTGCCATTGGGTGGGAATCCTGAACAGCATCCCCTGGTGACAAAGGGGCAGAGAGGCAGATTTGTGACCAGTTGGTCACCCTTCTGTCATCCCAAAGCCTGACCATGACCTGGTCTTTGGGTTCATTAAACAACAGGCGGGTTGGACGATGACAGATCCAGGCCCATGCATTAGGGTTAACCCCTACCTGTCAGCTGTATTCAATAAAGTTATGTCCTTTTTCTTCCAACTGTGTGTCCTGAAATTCATTCTGTGATGGCTTCCCTTCCCAGGCAAATAACACATTCCTAAAACATCCTGGATATTATGAATGCTTGGGAGAGGAAGTCAGCAGAAATGTAGAATTTTGAATTTCACTTTTCAGTATGGTTTTTGGCAGACTCTAATAGTTTTTGTGAATCTCATCTGATCCATAACTATCTCCAACACTGTGTTGTACATGGATTTTCTTTGTTTTGAAGAAGTGTCTGCCTATAAAATGTCGCCAACTGAAGGAACTAGGAATGCTGGTGCACACAATTTTACTTCCACCAGTTTTCGTCTTTCTTCAGTTTTCAATTATATGTTCCATAGTAGTGAGACTATCACAGTTCAGGCTTATTCCTCAAAGGAAATCTATACACATCCTGATCTTTCCATTGAACTAGAAAAAAAGATAAGCTTATCCAAGGTTGACAGCTATAGATTCTTAGAGGCAAACAGAGTGTATTTTATGGCTTTGCAAACAACTGACTTTCACAACTAATGGCTTTAAAATGTTTTGAGCATTTACAACTTACCAGTGTTGATGGATTTAAAAAGAACAAAAATAACAGCACATTCTACAAGCTTTGCTATCATGCCATAACTCAAATGGGCTTTATTATTTCAAATAGCTGCAATTCCATGGTTAATTTGTGCAGCAGTTGGGAGGAAAATCTGTCTCACCTGCTGGGCTGTGCAGTATCATGGTGGGGAGACACCTTTGCTGGTCTTCAGGGAAAAAGGTCAGCTAAATTGCATCATGGCACTGTATGCCACAGTAGAGAGCATGGGAACAGATCTATAGGATTTATATGGTTTTACCACGCCCTCCTCTCCCTCTCTGCCTGTTTTTGTTGACCTATCCTCCTGCCCTGATACAGTGTAAACTTTTCTGGTCACTTTGAGGCCAGGCAGGATCCCCCTCTTTTTTCCCCATAGGTTTTAGTCTGCACTGTTGACTGAGGACTGTGACATTTGGCCATTGGTTGTGTCTTAAACAGGTGGCCACTTGACAGGTAATAGGGAGAGAGAAGGAGTAATTTGGTGAACATTTATGGCACCCTTTTAATGAAAGGGGGAGCTTTGGAACTGCCTCTTTAGATCATTCATCTAAGAGGGTGGGGAAAGAGAGATTCCTCAGGGTTCACCTGAGAGCTAGACCCTCACTTTAAGTCATGTGACTTGGGAGAGGCATTCTTGGGTTGGCCTTCCAGATGCAGGCCAGTTGGGGAGCAACCCAGCTGTGGGGTTCTCCCTGAGGTTCAGGTGTTTTGCCCAGGAGAAGTTGGGAGGGAGGTCTGGGCAAGACCGCCTGACTCATCTGTTCTACCATTAGTTTCCCCTTGCTCTCTTACAGCTCTCAGGGGTTAAGTGATAAATACCGTAGGTTTTCAAGTAAATAAAACTTCATTTATTTTTCAACCTAATTTTTCAACTCAATCTCCATGTCTGAACTCTTTATTTCCCTGATTGGTCAGCAACATTTAGCCTTTTTTCCACTGTTTAAAATTTTGACTGAACAAGAAGGGTGGTATCTGGTTAGCCCTCTCACCAAAAGAATGGCTTTAAGCAAGATAACATTCTACTTTCCTCTGCAGCCGAATGTTGTTGAGTGATAGAACTACAAAAACAGAAGGGTGACAGGCTTCTGATGAGCCACGGTTGGCTGATTTATAGGTCACAAATTAAGTAGGCTATTTATAGGTCACAAGTTGAGTAGGCTTGAACTTTTCAAATAAGTTTAAAACATAAGTATTTATTTTTATTGAAGGATTTGAAGTTTTGTATTTGTAAGCCACATTAGGTCCCTTCTTGGGAGAAGAGCATCATAAAATGAAATAAATAAATTAATAAATAAGTATTATTCACCATGCTTTATTGAACACAGGACCAGCAGAGTTCCAAATCCTGTTCCCACTATGTTGTTGTTGTTTGGTGGTGCACCTTCAAGTCATTTTTCTGACTTATGGTGACCCTAAGGTAAATCTATCATGTGGTTTTCTTAGCAGGATTTGTTCCTTTCCTCATATTGCAAAGAAAACATTGGAAGAGAAGAGGTTCCTGTTCACATGGAGGCCTTTGGTTGTGTAGAAAACATTTGCATGAACTAGATTTGGAGGGACTAAGAGCTCAGCCAACCCTGTAGTGAAGGTGAGACTCACCCATCAAACTACTTTCTTGGGTGGCAGCCCAATGAGTCTTTTTGATCCCATCACTGCCACAAATTTGTGTCAATGACAATGTGGCACTGCCCAAATCCCTCAAAACTATTCACTCCTTTTACATGTGTGCCGCTGCTGCCACCAGTTATGAAGGTGATGGCCACTATTCTACCAATTCTTCCCTACGAGCGTATAGTGTCTGCTGCACTATAATTCTCTTTAGATGCCAGCACCCTGGGTTTAAAATCCCCCCCCAACTTGGCACTAACTATTCTTTGACAACCACACACCCACTATCTAGTGTGTCCCAAACCTGAAATGTTGGAAGCATTTTTAATATGTTTCTGAAATGACTTCAGATGACTGCTTGTTGAAACAAAGTAATAAATTTATTTACAATTCAGGCTGAATACAATATCTCTCTTAGTGGACGGTGTTCACAATGGATACAGTGTATAAATACTTTATTAGTTACACAGTTTAACAGTTTCTTTAACTTGTCTTTGTAACTGTTTCCTTATAAATTTTTAAATGTTCCCTTACTGACTAAGGGTTTGAACAAACTGCCAGAAATAATCCAGCTTCAGACCACTTTAACTGTCCTGGATCAATGCTAGGGAATCTTGGGAATTGTAGTTTTTTCTGAGACATTGAGCCTTCTATGTCAGGGAGCTCTGTTGCCCCAATAAACTACAGTTTCCATGATACCCTAGCACTGAGTCAGGGCAGTTAAAGTGGTCTCAAGCTGGATTATTTCTGGCAATCTGTTCAGGCCCTAAGGGGGCAAGCAGACGGGTGGCACGGGGCCGCCCCGGGAAGCTGCGGATCGGGGCCGAGGTATCCGCACTCCTCGGCAGCGAGCCGCAGCGTCCCAGGCCCAGGAAAGAGTGCTAAAATAGTGCTCCTTCCGCAAGATGCCGAAGGTGCACCGCAAAAGGCCTCCGGTGCACCTTTGGCACCTCTTCCGCTGCAGCGTGTGCGGATGCTGCAGCAGAAGTGCGTCATTGGAGCGCCGGCTGTGCAGAGCGCCGGGCGCTCCAATGACGTATTCGGGAAGAGGTTGGGGCGCCCAGCGTGAGGCTGCCCCTCCCTTTCCTGGCCTCAAAAATGGTGCTTTGTGCCATCTGCTTAGGCCCATAGTCTCTCAAAACATTTATTAATCTTTTGTATCTTTTTAACTCTTTTGGATAACTGCAGCTCCACTAGTCACCATATCTCCCACAGGACACCACCACAATTTAATTAAGGACACTCTCCATCCCTTTCTTGGATATGTAAAACACTTTCAAACTGCCCAGCAGCCTAACCTAGCCTCAATGGCTCTTCACCCTCAGGGCATAATAAACATCATTCCTAACTAACTCCAAACACTACTCTATCCCTCTTTTTATACTTGCTACTGGGAGCAGCCCCCACCTTTTATTGGCTTCACTCCCATTGGCTCTTGCCAAGATTCTAGTTTGCCTGTTGTCTCCACATCTATGTTCAAGAAAATGTATAAATAATGCCTGAACACACACATATTCAGTCAACAGTGGGGTAACTGTATACATTGTTCTCTGAAGAATATTTTATTTCAACTATATCCACCTAAATGAGAGCTTCAAGTTTATAATTTAAAACATAAAATTTTGTATCTTGAAGCTAGAGCCCAAATGTGTTGTTATTTACAACAAGAAGTTCAGCTGTTTTAGGGGCTCTGCAGACAGTGCAAAGTGCCATCTTGGAGCCAGGGAAGGGGAGGGGCAGCCTGTCATCAGCTGCCCCACCCCTTCCTGAGGACATCTTTGGAGTGCCCGCCATTGCACACAATGATCAATGATGTCAATGATGTCCTTCCAGCTCAGCTTCCGGACACACTGGGCCAGAAGGGATGCAGAAGAGATGTGCAGCCTTTATTTGGGCGCTCCTTCTGCCCACTCTGGAAGAAGCGCTATTTTAGCACTCCTTCCAAGGCCTCCCAAAAGGTGGATTGGCGCTGAGGTGTGGGGCAGCTTCGGCCCCAATCCTCGGCTTCTTGGGGCGACCCATGGCTGCCCATCTGTAGAAGCCCTTAGTGATACCCAAATATATGAATGCAATTCTGTCCATACAGAAATGGGAATAGGTCTAACTTTTACTTTTGAGTAAAGTGGAAAATTGTTATAATATGACATTACTGAATAGGGAAGGAATAAATTTCTGTTAAGTACAACTTTGGTCTATAATCAGGAGTTTAGACAAAAGGATAAGACAATCTGAAACAGTCTTTGAAGAAATCATGGAGTTAGATTGTATGGAGTTGATAAAAGTATCAACTCCATAACACAGTTGTACAGCCCACTTTGGATTTTAATTCCTGATACAGAATATTATCTAAGAAGTAGTCAAAGATTTGAGTAGTAAATTGAATATTATACAGAAGAAAGGGGACTACTTGCCAAACTCCTTTATATAAACACAGTACAAATATGTCCTGTTAGCAACCACACTAGAAATGGATGGATGGTTAATATATTAATAGCCTTGTTTGTAAATGATACAGAAAGTGTAGATGTCAGCAGGTAAAAATATATGTATATATTGATGTCAGCATGTTTGAATACTTGTGTTTCTTCCTGCACTTAAAAACAAAAACAACTGTACTGCTGTTTTATTGTGCTTTTGTTGCAATAAACTAAGACTACTGTCATCAAGGCCGTTTGGTAAAATTTTGTATAAAAGATAAAAAACAATACAAGGCATCATGATTTCTAATCCTCTTGCTAGGTTTGAGTACTTACATGAATTGTGTTCACCTTGCCTCAGGCAGCCATGATATCTCAGGAGAGGGATTCACAGAGGATATACATAGCTTTCCCTTAGTGTAGATGAACGGGGTGATACATCCTTATTTATTTTATGTTTCATTTCTATGCTACCTTTCTTCTGGAAGGGGATTTAAGGTAGCTCTCAAATAAAAATCAGAAAATGCCAAATGACTCACAAAACTACAGTTCTCAGAATTCCCTAGCACTTAGCCAGGGCATTTAAAGCAGTCTCAAACTGGATTATTTCTGCAGTGTGTTTTGAACCAGGGAGGGTGAGGCTCATCCATTGAACTCCAGGTGTGCTGACCCCTGCGATTTCCCCAAATACAGGAAACTCGAGTGCATGATTTGTGCTAGTGGCTTATATCAGGAGAAGTAATATAGTGTTCTGTACCATGATATTCTCCTTCTGTCATTATGCATGTGTAGATTCAGCCTCTGCCCATGAAACTAAGGGCCTCTACAGACGGGCCCTTTGGGCCATCCTGGAGGCAGGGATGGGGTGGGGCAGCTGCGCGCCGGCAGCCTCAATCCTCCCCGAAGACGTCCTGATGCCACGTGCCATTATGCACGGCACGCGGCATCAGGACATCCTTCCGGTGCAGCCTTATGACGCGCTGCGCTGGAAGGGGCGCTAAAGAGCTGTGCGGTGGCTCTTAGAGCAGCCTTTTGCCAGTTCTAAAAGGAGCGGTATTTTGCCGCTCCTTTCCAGGCTAGCAAAAGGGAGGATCAAGGCCATGCTGTCTGGCAGCCTCGGCTTCAATCCTCTACTTCCCAGGGCTGCCCATCTGCATCCCCCCACAGTGAGGTTACTGAAGTGCTACATGAACTAAGGACTTAAAGAATACTCACCACATTGAAACACTCTGGTGAGAAATGGACAATCATTACCTGCTATCTTATCTCTTTTGCCTTAGTGCTTGGAAAAGGTACTTTCTGGAGTTCTATCTCCAGAATCCTCTAGTTATTTAATGCCAGATTGCAAAAGAGCAAGCTTGGTCAAACAAACTCTAGACAAGAATAATAATAGAATCCAGCCTCTGTTTAAAAACCTCCAAAGAAAGAGGTTATCTACAGTAATCTGTAATATGATTTTCTTCTTTTCCGGTTGCCTTCTACCTTACCAAGCATTATAGTTGTTATTTTTTCCAGTGAGTCATCTCTTTTCATGATCTGTCCAAAGGATGACAGATTTAATTTAGTTATCTTGGCTTCTAGGGAAAGCTCAAACTTGATTTGCTCTAGGAACCATTTATTTCTCTTGTTTGTAGTCCACAGTGTTTTTAGAACTCTTCTCCAGCACCACATTTCAAATGAGTTGATTTTCTTCCTATCACCTTTCATAAGCATACATAGAAATGGGAAATATAGTGGCATGAACTATCCTAACTTTAGTATTCAATATATTTCTTGACACTTGAGGATCTTATCTAGTTCCTTCATAGCTGCCATTCCAAGTCTTCTTTTGATTTCTTGACTACCTAGTCTCCATTCTGATTAATGACTGAGCCAAGGTCTGAAAAATCTTTCATTACCTTAATCTCCTCATCATCTACTTTAGAGTTATGTAAACAATCAGTGGTCATTGTTTTTCTTAATGTTCAACTATAAACCTACCTTTGCATTTTTCCTTGTTTTTCTTCAGTAATCATTCCAAGTCTGCTATTTTTGCTGGTAATATTATGATGTGTTCAGTGTACAAATTAAATAATTAGGGCAGGGGTAGGCAACCTTTCTCCTTTAAGGGCCGAGGGACTTCAGCTCCCAGAATCCCAGGAGCTATTGGCCAACATGGGACTATTGGCCAACATGGCTGAGGCTTTTGGGAGCTGAAGTCCCTTGGCCCTTAAAGGGGAAAGGTTGCCTACCCCTGAGTTAGGGTGTTAATGTTAGTGCAGAGGGAACGTTGAGTCCATACGCTGAAGACTGCCAGCTAGGAAACAGACACCACGTCCTAGTGTGGAAAGTCACTCACGATTGCTGGATTCTTCTGAAGAGGCTTTTTAATCTTAGTTGTGGCAAAGTATTTACAAGCATGATACAGCAATATTTGCACCAACTGACATAATGCTCTGCCATTAACCGACATCCACACCACCACATAGTACACGGGATCATTTCTCCTTATATACACAAACACAGCTAGGATCCAACCCCCTGCTAGTGTTTCATCAGCTTCCTGTCATGTGTCCACAGTGACAGTGCAGTTTGGACCTGCTATGACTCATCTCCATGCTCAAGTTGCATCAGCTTCCTCTGAGTCAGCATTTCCTCTTCAACTCATTGCATGCACCTGAGCCATTTTACACAGCCTGGGGCAAATTCTCACTGACAGTTAAAATTAAGCCTTGCCTGACCCCCTTGTCAATTGGAAACCATTATATTTCTCCATATTCTGTCCTGATGATGGTAGCCTCTCGTCCTGAGTACATGTTATGCATCAGGATATTCAAATATTGTGGCACACCCACTTATTTAAGAATGATCCATACTTTTTCATGACCTACATAGTCAAAGGTTTTTCTATAATCTATGAAGCACAAGATGATGTTCTTTTGAAATTCTTTTGTGTGCTCCATAATATAAGTTTGCAATATGATTCCTGTGCTAGCTCTCTACAGAGTATTGGTTAAAGTGCATAAATGGGGTGAAAGAATTAATATTATTATATACATTCTAAAGGGGATAAACTTTTATCTGCCAGATGTAGTGATCACACCTGACAATAAAAAAATATTTCAAATAATTGTTATAAACAAGTGTTCACATTAGAGAACTGTATAGAGAAAGAAATAAATTTAAAAAAACCAAAAACGCAATTCACTTTTTTGTAACTCTGAATTTTATCATACATATTTGAACCTTTTCTTAAAGATTTTTGGAGCCTTAAAAAAACCCAACCGGACAATGTAAATGATGATATCACGTTCGTACCAATCATTTCAAGTATAATTAATGCTCACATAGCTGACTGAAATGAGAAGACTCTGATGATAAAATGAGTCATTTCTTTATAATTTTTTTTGGTCAATTTAATTCTTATCTTGAATAAGTATGATTTTATGCACCATTATACTTCTTAATATTTGCTTAAATATCTCGTTGAATGCTTAAACATGGTTGTTTATAATCCTTAGACGAATGTTCATCATAGCCCTTGTTTTCATGATGGATAAATATTTCAGTGGCATCAACTGAGAAAAGACTGTTGTAATTTGCAGACTAATAATGTCACCCTATTGGTTTTGATGGTATTATTCAGTTAGCTTGTGTTTAAAATACTAACAAACAAAGTGAAATGAATGCTACAAAAAGAACCAAACTGAAATTTTATTGAGAGTTGGTTTTGCCCCAGTTTAAAAGTGTTATTCATTGCTGAATTTTCCAATTCAGGCCCACATTCGAGGAAAAGTGAGTTTTGCACATACTCGCACCAGAAACTTGCAACAGTATTGCTTCAAATGCAAATTAAATGTGCTGAAAAATCAAATAACATGTCTTTGATATAAAATTATTTGTCTGCATCCTACAGTGACATCTACATAATATCATATATCAGGAGCTTTACAGACTTAGGGCCTTTGCAGACTGCTAGAAATAGTGCAAATTGAGTCCACTATAACTGTCCTGGCTCAGTGCTAGGGAATCATGGGAAATGTATTTTTTCTGAGACATTGAGCCTTCTCTGTCAGAGAGCTCTGGTGCCACCATAAACTACAGTTCCCATGATTCCCTAGCACTGAGTCAGGGCAGTTAAAGTGGACTCAATTTGCACTATTTCTGGAAGTCTGCAAAGGCCCTTAATCTGGGGCAGCTCTGACATGATTTTCCATTCACATAACAAGGGATGGCAAGTCCAAGTTTCCACTGAACATGTGAACTGCTTGCCCTCATGTGGTAGAAATAAGGAAAGGAAAAGGCTCCTCTTCCAGACTGTGATTTGACTAGTGATGTCCCAGAATGTGAGAGTCAGCATGTCATAGTGGTTTGATTGTTGGACTGCGACACTGGAGACCAGGGTTCAATTCCCTGCTTAGCCATTAAAACCCACTGGGTGACCTTAGGCAAATCTTCACAATTTTTCCCTTTAGGGAAGACTGAATAATTTTCTGATTTTTTTCTCCTTGCCGATCAAAAACGGCATAGTTTTTAAATATTATTAACAGCTCACAACTTTTTTCAGAGCCATGTGAATCCCAGTCTTGACTAACTTTTTTTTTTAAAAAAAGAGAAAGAAAACATTGGAAACTAGTATACAATGACAACAGAGATAAGATAGAAAATATTTATGAGTGCATTAAAGTTTTTGAAGTTTGATGTTTGGCTTCAAATGTCTCAACACCTCATGAAAACATTAGATATAAAAATCACAGAATCACAGAGTTGGAAGAGACTTCAAAAGCCATCAAATCCAACCCCTCAAATCCAATAGATAGATGGACTGATATGTTAAAATGTTTACTTAAAAATAAAAGAGAAATGCAGGAATCCAAGATTATCTTTAAATTTACATATTTTTCCTAACCACTGATCTAAAAGTTTTTTTTAAAAAATAATGATTAAGAATCCAGAATATGCATTGCAGTGTTCTTGTTCTTATAATTGTTATACTGCAGGATCAACAATTGTGATTTCAGAAAGCATATTTTTCTCTATTTTTTTCTCTTCATTGACAAAGAAAACTGTAAAACTGTAAATGTACAATTTGGGTTTTCAGAAAGAAATTCCTGCTGAATATATTGTAATTCAGTTTGGCATACAGTACTACAATACTGCTTTAAATCTCAGTGTTTGTTTTATTTACTGTTTGAGAATTTAATCATAAAATTATATGTATTAAATATGATTGTGAGTTAAGTAAAAATTATGTGGGCCATATGTTTCAACACTAGTAAAGCTAAATGAAGTAGCTTATCCAAATATTTCCCTTCAGTTTTTCTTGATTGAGGCTTTTTGACCTGACAAAACTGTAATTGCATAATCAATAGTCTATGAGGACAGAATAAGCATCTCTCAGAGCTTGAAAGGAAGCATCTTTTCACTCTCTTAACATAAAACATATATTTAAAAAAGCCCTCATATTAGAAATAAAATGGTTCAGTTGAAAATGCAGTAACTTATTTCAGATTTATTACTGCAGTCTCACCCTCCTCACATTAAGCTGGGAATCATTTTGTCAACCTGCTCGGGGAAAGGGGCGCCAAGTTGCCCCTCTTCGACACAACCTTTGCACAATGGGCACCATTTTGGTGGGACCATCTCTCTCTTCAGACTCTTCCTCATGAACAGTTTACATCTATCCTTCCCTGGATTTTCAAGTTGTCTCAGGGGTAAATATGAATTCTTAATGTAGTTGTCTTGTGTTAACTTTTGTCACAGCTGACAGGGTGTGGTACTCAGTAAGGTGATCTTCCTGAGGCACCTGTTGGTGAAAGGACCCAATGCACACACCTTGCCATACTGGTAGAATTCAAGATATAGCCATGTTAGTCTGTAGTATCAATATGTATAGAGATCTTGTAGCACCTTTGAGATTAACTAAAGAAAGAAGTTGGCAGCATGAGTTTTCATAGACTTAAGGGGGGTTGCAGACTGCCAGAAATAGTGCAACTTGAGTCCACTTTCAGGGTTAGGGTTAGGGAATCATGGGAACTGTAGTTTATTGTGGCACCAGAGCTCTCTGACAGAGAAGGCTCAGTGTCTCAGGGGAAAAAACAATTCCCATGATTCCCTGGCACTAGCCCTAACCCTAAATGTGGACTCAATTTGCACTATTTCTGGCAGTCTGCAACCCACATTAAGTCTACTTCCTCAGATGCATTTGGAGAAGTAAACTTAAGTTTATGAAAGTTCATGCTGCCAACTTCTTTCTTTTAGTTGCGTAGTCTCAAAAGTGCTATGAGATCTCTCTACATACTTGTTATACTGGTTAGCTCTAGAGGAAAAGGTGAGACTGCTCATTTGTCCCAGGAGAGTTTTCTTTTTTCCATGATCCAGACTTGCTTGGGAGTGTCCATTCCCCTTTAAGAAATGAAAATGAACTGTTTTGCTCTTTCAGTTCTGAGCTAAGAAGCAATCACCCAATGGGAGGTTTGGCTTGTCTTGGTCTTTTTGATGGCAAATGCCTTCTTGTCCAATGTCGCTGCCTTGTTGCAGATTCTGGATTCAATAGAGTTGTGGTTTTTTATTAAAACTTTCCTGCTGCTTCATATCTTCCTTCCTCTCAGCAGCTGTTATTTTACCTTGTTCATTAACATTCACAGGGATGTTTTTACACATGTGACACTTCAGCAATATTTTTACGTTTCAAAGCAGCAACTTGTGCCCCCAAGCCCAGCCCAGTCCAGTCTCCTGAAGCATACTGTTATTCTTGCTTCTTGCTTCCCACTTTGCTTACTAAAATATGCTAAGCAGATTTGGTGAGAGAGAGAAAAGGGAAAATGGGATGACAACAACAACAACAAAAATGCTTTGGCTCCTTTACATTAGATTGCAGTTAGCTTTTAAAGCTATTTGTCTTCCTAATTTTGACAGTAAAAGGTACAGGTATTCCCTGTTGACAAGTTTGTCAAGTCGTGTCCAACCGTAGGGGGTGATGCTCCTTTCTGTTACTAAACCAAAGAGCCAGCATTGTCAGAGACTGTTTACAGAATGCTGTTTACCTTCCCACTGAAGTGGTACCTATTTATTAACTTGCATTTGCATGCTTTCGAACTGCTAGGTTGGCAGAAGCTGGGGCTAGTGATGGGAGCTCACCCCATCATTCGGCACCTCGGCTTTTGAACTTGCAGAGTCAGTGTCTTAACTACTTAACCAACACCTATTTTTGATTGTAATGCCCCCATACTTTAGCAGTGTTTCAGTCAAAATTTTCATAGGAGGAACCGTTTTCAACCTGGGATGAACAGAACAAATGATTCAAGGAGGAACTTGCAGCCCAAGATAGGTGGGATAATGGCAAGAGTAAACAACTACTTTAAATTGCTTCAAATCTTCAAGGCCAAATAAATGTCACCCTGGGTGCTGAAAGAGCTCATACAGTTGATTTCAGATTCATTTATTGTAATCTTTGAGAACGGGGTGGGGTACAAATGAGTAAGGATTTTCCTTGGGTTTTGGTAATAGGAACATCTCAGAATTCACATTTTTCCCAGTAAATTCAACATAAAACCCTAAAACCCAAATGTCCCATGGATTTTAGTGACTATGTTCTAAGGCGATTTTCAAAATATGACTATGCCTGGATTAAACCCACTGCACTTCTCCTTACACAGTTTTAACTTAAACGTTCTGCTCTAATTGGATTGCTTTGATATAGTGGTAATCAGTGAATTTCCTTTCTTTTTTATTAGTGATTTTCCATTGGTATGTAGTGTTCTTCATCTTTGTGGCTTGCATTTTAATTTTAATTTTGAAGCAAAATTCTACACAAAAATAACTCCCTTTCTCCTGTCATGTAGGAATAATATTGTACTTCTTTCCTTTCAAGCAGGGAAGTGAATCTTAATGTGCTAGGTGGAGGTTGTGGTAGGTGGAAAGAACGATGGTTGGTCAGAATGTCAAACCTTGTTGCTGGCCAGGGTCCTATTTTCTTTGGTACGCTTGGGACAGGGGCAGAACAGTATATTTGTCATGTGGATTGGCTTATCCATCAGCTATCAACCAGGAAGGCTGGGTGGTGGTACAAAAAAATAAACTTTGTACCTGTCCAAGATCTTAGATTTATTTCCATGTATGTGTTTTCTGAGAGCTGCATGGTGTAGTTTGAGCATTGGAGACCTCAGTTCAATTTCCTACTCAGCTGTGGAAATCCACTGGGGGACCTTGGGATTGTCACACCCTCAGCCTCAGAAAACTCCATGAGGCACCGGGTGGGGCGGGGGATCCATGCAAGGTCTTTTGAAAAAGATGGTACCTCTACTTAGCAAAGTATTAAGCATGAGGTGAAAACAAGTCTCTCTGTATGTTGGAAATGTCTTGAAGGTACACAGCAACAACCATTTGCTAGCTATTGTATCTTGTTTTCACCTCAAGCTTTGCTAAGTAGAGCTACTATCTTTTTAAAAAAAGGTTTTGCATATATTCTCCCCCCCCCCCCCCCCCCCCCCGTTGCTTCCCTCCTCCCAGTAAATACTATGAAATGCAACTATGGAATTAATGAAGCCATACAAATAACTGTATTGATCAGTTTAGTGGCCATATGGAAAAATGTGGATTGTAGGTACTCTTTTCTTTCTGAAAGAACAATGTCAAGTGCTTAAAGAACCCATTTATACAGGGCCTGTGCCTATGAAAGGACCATCAGCTGTTAATATATGATAAAAGGGTTAAAATTAATTTTTGTACTATTGGATACAAGATCCTGAATGGGTCTTTGTCCTATACAGCAGAGATGATCGTAGGTTATTATGTTTGTGATCACTTAATTTGCTTGTGATAAGTACCATTAAGTATGGCTATACATGTTGAAACTTGCAATATACTGAAATTGACATCTACCAGCCTCTGACTATTATGAATGTTAGTGAATTCTCAGAGATGGGGAAAGAATTCAGTTAACAGTGACAATCTAACCACAGTTACAAATCATGGGCCCTTGTTCTTCTCCCTCAGCTGGGAGGGACAACTATCTCCTTAAAAATTGAGAATTTGCTTTAAAAGTGGTAGCCACTTTGTTTACCTCCAGAGTTCTCGGACACCAAGGGAGCTTTGGTATAGTCAGCAAGCAGTAGATTGGTTATATTTGGCTATTTATGACATGATGACTATACCATGTAGCTATGCTTTCATCACAACCATCCTAGAATGAATCCTGTATAATGTCCTCTGAGGCCACTTTAGGCATCCCACGGGGGTTGGGGACACTACTTTCACAGTAAATTACTGCTGGAAGAACTTCATGTAAATTGAACAATGCACACAATTTAAATAAAACTAATGGATCGTTTTTTGCATAACATTATCCTGAAAACTACTAGGCTAATTTGAATGTCCTCTGTAGGGAGTATACGAGATGAATATTTAAGGCTAGTTGTATTTTTTCAAAGATAAGAAGAAATGTTGTGTAGATGTGTTTCTTTTAGTAACCAATGCTGTAATTTCTTCTCAGCCTCTATTTTTAGTATGCATGTTAGACAAATTAATTTCAAAGTGACCGATTTTACAGTTTATAGTTGCTTGATATGGATTGCCCAGATGAAGAGCCAGTCAATTTGAAATAAATTGGGATATAATATGATTGCACTGGTCATCTTCACAGCACTGTTTCAGTTTATTCACTGTAATGTGAGCTAGAACTATCTAGTGATAGTTTCTGAATGCTTGTTACTGAAAACTCCTGCTGGATATGAGCATAGTTTACAGTAGGCTCTATGGACAGTCAGTTTAGAATCTTTGCTCAGAGATATATGATGAACACCAAGTTTTTTTCCCTTCTATCAGTGGACTTATTGGCAGGTGGCCACAAATATATTGAACCCCTAGAATTTCTAGTTCATGTGCTTTTCTCATAACACATGGCATTAGAAAGTCCAAATAGCAAATAAGCTATTTGTACTGCTTATCTGGATGTCTCTGACTGAAGATGTAAAATATGTATTCAGCCATCTTATAAATTACAGGATGGCATATGCAGCCATTGTTGTACTGCAGTGAACTATGATGAGTATAGCTATCATTTTAAATGAAGGAACTGCAGTGTATTTCAAGATAATTTGGAGTAATAATAATAATAATAATAATAATAATAAGTTTTATTTATAACCCGCCCCTCTGCTCGGCAATCGGGGCGGGGTACAGCAAATTAAAAATACAATAGATAAAACAGTTCCTGCCACCCACCTCCCACCCACCCACCCACCCACCCACCCCTTAAAACAAAATTAAATCATTAAAGAGTTAAAAGTACAGCCGAGATAAAATACAAGCGTTAAATCAAGTTATTGCCCCGTGCCTTTAAAGAAACCCAACTACTATGAAACTCACACTTATACTGATTCTTATAGATATTACATTTCATTATCTTTGTCTATTATAGATTTCATTCTTTAGCCCCATTGCAGTGAGACATAGCGGGGATGCAGACAGCACAAAGCGCTGTCTTGGAGCCAAAGAAGGGGAGGGGCAGCTGGACACCAGGCACCCCAACCCCTTCTTGAGGATGTCATCGGAGTGCTTGCCATTGCACATGGTGAGCACTCTGATGGCATCCTTCCGGCTCAGCGTCTGGACACGCTTAGCCAGAAGGAGCATGGAAGAGGCACCCGGCGCCTCTTCCAGTGCCCCTTTTGGCTCCTCTGAAAGGGGCGCAATTTTAGTGCTCCTTTTCAGAGGTGCCATAAGGGTGGATCAGGGCCAAGGCATGGGGCAGCCTCAGTCCCAATCTGCGGCTTTTCGGGGCGGCCACGGCCGCCCGTCTGTAGAGGCCCACAGATTTACTTCCTAGATTTGACTTTGGGAAGTCTCCTTTTAATAGAAGAAATCTTGATTGTTTCATTGTTGTCAGTTGGATGTTGTCAGAGACAAAAACAAAGGACTACTTTATTTTATGTATTTGCCTTAAGGCAGGGGTAGGCAACCTTTCCCCTTTAAGGGCCGAGGGACTTCAGCTCCCAGAATCCCAGGAGCTATTGGCCAACATGGGACTATTAGCCAGCATGGCTGAGGCTTCTGGGAGCTGAAGTCCCTCGGCCCTTAAAGTGGAAAGGTTGCCTACCCCTGCCTTAAGGAAATTGAGCAGTTAAATATCAAGCCAACTAGAACTTCCAGAGTATTATGATTCAAAAAGGCCTGGTTCACTCTCATGGTGCTGGCAATCTTTGTGTTCCTAACTTTGAAGGAAATACAACTGTTATTATCTGTGGAAAATCTATCTGCATTCCTAGTTTCTGCCTCACAGCCAAAGTACCGTACATACTCATGTACAAGTCGACCTCATGTATAAGTTGAGGACAAATTTTGAGGATAAAATTTTGGATTTGGTATGACCCGTGGATAAGTCAAGGGTACAACTTTAGGGGCATATAACAAAGGATGTAAATGACAAAGCCTCCCACACGTATAATCGGGGCTGTTTCCCTCCTCCCTGGAAAAGGAGGGAAAGAGAGAGACAGGGAGAGAGATGCCTTGCAAAAACCAATTGGGGCTGTTTCCCTCCTTCCTAGGAAAGGAAGGAAAGAGAGAGATATATAGACACACTCTCTCCTTGCAAAAAGCAATCGGGGTTGTTTCCCTGCTTGCTAGGAAAAGAGGGAAAGAGGGAGACAGACATAGGACTTGATCACACGGTGGAAATCCCATGCAGAAATGGAGTTTTAAATAGGAAAAAATCCACAAAGGTGGGTAAATTTTCAGACGACATCGCTTTTAAACTGTACTTAATTAACCTGAATGGAAAGCAGTCAAAAACTGCTTCTTTTTACTTTTGGAAAGTTCAAAAGTAAAAAGAAGTGGTTTTTTACTACTTTCCATTCAGGTTAAGCACAGTTTAAAAGCAATATGTGAGAAAATCTACCTGCTTTTGCAGGTTTTCTCCATCTTTTAAATCCTGTTTTTGCACGGGATTCCCCCCATGTGATAAGGCCCATGCACACTTACACTCTATTTGCAAAAAGCAACTGGCGCTCTTTCCCTGCTCCCCAGGAAAGGAGGGAGACTCACAAACTCTTCTTGGCTGAGCAGCAACTGCGTCAGTAAGGGGAATGGGGTGTTGGGCAGAACTTGTTTCTCAGCACTATTACTGTATTGACCCGTATAATAAGTCAACCCAGGATCCTGGGGTCAGGTTTTTGGCATAAATTGTTGGACTTATAGATGAGTATATAGGGTAGGTTACTAGTGGGTTGGGAAGCAAAATAATATATGATTTCCTTCCTGAATTTCATCACCACCAGCCATGCAACTGCAAACCAACAAAATTAAACTTGAAGTATATCAGGTAGGGTTGCCAGACTATTAAATAGAGATGGCTTATGTACTTTTAAAGGTTGTGTAGATGAGGGAATTTTGGCAGGTGTTTCTTGTAAAACAAGATAACAAATAGTGTTTACTGGCATTCTTTCATTTGCACAACCATTAAATGTACAAGAGCCATCCCTAGTTTTTAGTACCCATTGTTTGGCAGGTGTGGGATACATATCTCCCCTTCCCCAGTCCAGCTCCTAGCACAGGTACAAAGAGGACCCTCCTGCCCAAGCACACACATATAGGTGAACAGGAACAGAATTCTGGCCACCTAGTTCAGACATGGCAAGCAGTCCTCTTTAGGATTTTAAAAACATTTTTGGAGGATTCCTGTTCATCATTATATGGTGATTTGAATCATATTGTTATTCCCAACTAGAGTAGTCCCCTTGAATCAAGGGGATGTGCATGTGTTCTGACTCACCATTCAAGAGTTGATCCAATGAATCTTTTCTTGTTGGGACTAACAATATGGTTCAGACCTAAATGTAAAAAGAATTTTACCATCCAGGCTACATATTCTTTCAAGGTAGAAAAAGAGTTGCTGTCTGTTAGCATCCTGCAAACCCCTTCCAGGTTAGGAATCTGTTCTTCCTAAACTGGATAAAGCTGTGCTCTGTGTACCCTCTCCTTCTGAAAAGACAATGTCAAGTGCTTAGAGAAGGCTCTTTACAGCCATTTACAGCAAGTAACCTCTGTGTTAAGGTTAGGTGGTGCTCCTGAGTTCTCTCCTTGCTTTCTATAGAGCAACAAGAAGACAGATTTGTTCTGGCTAGCATTCACTTTTAGTTTTATTGCTTTCTTTCAAGAAACCATGGGTGCTATAGTATCAATAATTCATTTTGTTTAAAGCATAGTTTTAGATTGTTTAATATTATTATTGCTCATAAAGGATTTTTCCCCTTCTGCTGTGAAGCCACTTGGAAATTAGCAAGGATATAACTTGCCTCACTGACTAGGATGGATAGTAGCACTCAGAATGGAGTGCTCAATTCAGTTTTCAGTAGTGCTCAATAAGAGCACTGAGAGTATTTCAAGGAAGTGCTCCACAACAACACTTTGTAGCAGAGCACATATCTGAATGAGATCCAGGTATCCTGCAGAATAATACAGTTACTGTCTAGGCATATTTGGATAAATCTTGTGGCTTCCTTTTTCCTGGTTTGAGATGCAGTATAATTGAGGAGGGAAGTACTATTTGGGGAAAAGGTGTTTTATTGGTCTTTCATTTATGAGTACTGTGTCATTTCTGAGCAATCTTTTTGTCTTAGGCTGCATCTCCACTGCAGATATAATCCGGACTGACACCACTTTAACGGCCATGGCTCTGTTCTATGGAATTCTGGGAATTGTGGTTTGTTACAGCACTAGAGCTCTAGTTTTTAGTCTGGGAGTTTAAGATTAAATGTTTTACAAAACTACAGTTTCCAGAACTCCATAGCATTGAGCTCAGCAGTTAAAGTGGTGTTAACCTGGATTATTTCTGCAGTGCAGATGCAGCTTCAGATGCATAGCAGATTATTGTAAAGATCTGAGGTCTTATGGTCTCATAAGACCATATTGAGTATACTCAATGATACATGTTATATAAGCATATCCTAATTGTTGACCCAATAGAGGTTAAGGACCAGAATAAATAAAATAATGGAAAATAACCAGTGGTGGTAGAACAGTGAAATCCAGTGGAAATATGAGAGGGGCAATTCTTGTTTTCCACTGAGAGTTTACGGGCCTCTACAGACAGGCCCTTTGGGCTGTCCTGGAGGCAGAGATGGGGAGGGGCAGCCACACACCAACCGCCTCAACCCCTCCCTGAAGACGTCCTGACACCATGTGCCATTATGCATGGCGCGCAGCGTCAGGACGTCCTTCCGGCTCAGCCTTTTGACACACTGCACCAGAAGGGGCGCTAAAGACCTGCGCGCCGGCTCTTAGGGTACCCTTTTTGCTGACTCTGAAAGGAGCAGCATTTTGCCACTCTTTTCTGGGCTGGCAAAAGGGAGAATCGGGGCTGAGGTGTTCGGCAGCCTTAGCCTCAATCTGCCTCTTCCCAGGGCGGACCAGGGCCGCCCATCAGCATCCCCCATACCTCTCAGAAGCAAGTTTTCTGTAGTGTATGGAGAGATGCATTAGGTAAGGAAGTTTTCTCTCACCAGTGTTGTTGTGTGAGTAGTGAGTTTGATCTCTTTATTTCCCTTTCCTGGGTCAGTTAAGCATTAAGGCAAATGGGGTCTGAAGGAAGCAAGGAAATTTGCAAATGGCTTGACTTAATTTGAGGTCATATTCAGACTTAGATTATTTATATCATACGCAGTTTAGAGTGAATAACATCAAACTTCTCATCTTATAACCAGCTCATGATTTCTAGAAAGAAAGCTGTTGTATAATGCAAATCTTGAAACATAACATGGCAACTGAAGACTGATGGATGCCCCTGATGTACTTGTATTTGGTCTCAGTAGGAAAAGATGAGCTTGTGCTGTCACCTGAATGTGGCAACAAACTCAAATGGATGTTCCTGCTAATATTTATGGTTTTACTCAATATGTCACATTCACCTCTGAGATTTGGAATGGTAATACATCTTGCATAATGTCAATGGCATGCTAGAAAACAGTTGAAACAGCAACAGGTTTATGTAATAGAAACTAATTCAAATTTCATTTCTTTTTCAGCACCAATGCATAAGCTACTTTAACCCCCCCCCCCCCAATTTACCTTTTGGCTTTCCAATTTAAAACATATTTATTGTTTGTGATGACTAGGATTTTTGGATAAGCACACGTCCCATCCCATTTTTGTTACATGGTTTGCCTCCTATTTTCAAACCTTGGAAGTATCTCACTCACAACCATATGCACACATTGATTCAAACTTCCCACATAGAAGCACTGTTATACAGTGAAATCATGATTCCTTTACATGATTGTTGGTAGAGGTGCTCATGTTAACAAATTAACATGAAGGAATAGATAAAATGGTATATTTTATTTTGTCCCACATTTGAATATTTTTACTCTGAAATTCTTTCCACTGACTTTATGAAGAAAAGTGTGAATGTTGGTTTTTATCAAAAAGAACCTTGGATTTTTATTTTTATTTTTGTACAGGATAGGGTGGAGAAAATAGATAAAACTTAATGTTAAATATGGTTAAAAATAGAGAAAAAACTATCTGAAAGAGATAGGCACTAGTGAAAGATCAAAATATAATTAGATAAGGCTTTTAGCAGCTTCAAGTACTTATGAGAAGGAATATAGGCTGGAAATACTGTATATGCTATAAAATCAACCTAAAGTAGTACAGTTGCCCCTCACAATTCATTGGGGATCCATTCCAGACCCCCCCCCCCCCATGAAAATGGCTCACAAATATTTGAGCCCCATTGAGAATAATGATGTGCATGCCCATGGCACTCATGCAGGGCCACACATGGGCACACGCACCATTTTAAATATAGCTGCTTGTCCCTCCCGTGAAGAGCGAGACTGCAGACTTGAAGTCCGTGAATGGGGAAGGACAACTGTATTTGAAACATAATGAGATTGACTATGAAGAGGGTTGATTTGTACACATTGTAAATGACAAAGTAGTGTCTATGATTTTAAGGCAATTTTTACAATAAAATATTTTAAAAGAATCTTGGACTCAAAGCCTTTCTCCCTGATAGACAAATCTAGGTACTCAAAGCCTTTCTCCCTGATAGACAAATCTATCAACTTTACTTTCCTACACTTTGAGTTTTTTAAAGTCTCTGCTTCTTTCTTTCCACTGAATTTATAAGGAAATGTATTCATTTTGAAATATCTTATTTATTTATTTTAAAAAAAAATCTGAACAAAATTCTTACTCACTTCCAATCAGAACATTAAAAAAGGATCTTCACACAGTCAAGTGATTGCTTTGGCTTCTTTTTTCAAAGAATTTTATTTATGCATATCTGCACTCATACACAGTGGATACTAGATAAAGCCATATAAGCACAGTGATGTGACTAAAGTCTGGAAATAAAGAACAAAACAGTGATAGATTGCTAACACTCCTCTCTACAAACAATATCAAGCCAAAACACAGGGAACAACAGAGAATAATTAATAATCACATCTACCAAGTTAGTAGTAATTCTAATACTAGCGCTACTAGTGTCCTCTAGAATCTGTATGTCAAAGGGGTTTTTGATGAAGTTTCCAGGCAAGGTATCATTTTGTCATTTAGAATGATATGGATATGGCTCTCCATTGCTTTTTTACCGCATTGAGAAAGACAACATATGAGTAGGTTTACCACTGCCTTTAGAGAACAACACTTGTTTTGTTGCTTCGGTGCTAATTTGTAATCAAGCTAAGCACTCATTAACTGTGATTTAGGGATTAAGCACAAGATTAAATACATTACACTGAAATTAGAGGGATATCAAGTATTTTGGAGACATGGTGGGAATGGAGGTAAGGAGAAGCAGGACATAAAATGTATCTAATCAGGATTTAAATTACACTGATAATTTGTTTTGTACAGGTAGCAGGTACAGGTAGCAAGGCATTGGATACAAATTTCCACAAATCTTGCCTTGTTGAACAGTTGGCAAGATTCTGGATTTCAGAAATACATATACACAACTGAAGTAAACTATGAAACACAGTCATTGATTATACATAGTCATGGCTTTGCCTTAGCAAAAAATTATTCTATTCTGTAGGGAAGCTAGTCTTGCCTGATCCTCCTTATTTACAGCAAGCCTTCAATTCCAGCCCCAGCCATTGTTGCTGATAGTTGGATGGCCTTCTTGGAGGCAATGAAAAATGGAGTAATAGGTAGGGGAGCATAGATGAAGTTTATATGCCCGGACTTATATGAAAGAAAGCCTTTATTTCCAGGAAGGCCACATCACACTAGATGGCATTAATTTATAATATATAATTTATTTATCTGTTGGATTCATATCCCTCCTCTCTCCCAAAATGGGATTCAAAGCTGCTATATCCTTGAACTACAGAATTAAAAACATGTTTATATTAACCTTTTTCATGATTAAAAAGCATGTTGGTGGTTTTGTCAATGCTAATTTTCTCAGAGTTACCGTAATAAGAAAGTGTATAGCACTTACTTAATATGGAAGGGGAGGAGAAGGAGGAAGAGATTTTTAAAAAAGCCAGCAGTATTGTGTATCAGCATTTAAAGCTGCTTCTAGAGCAATGGTGAAGTCTATGCTAAAAGCTTATAAACTCATGGCCCCTTTAACAGCTTGGGACTTGTGAACTCAATTAGTTGTTCACAACATTTCTTTCTTTCTTGTTCTTGCTGGGTACACCAACTATATTTTGCATTACTGTCAGAGCTAAGAAAATGTAGCTGAGGAATCAATATGCTAAGCTTTCTTATAATTGTTTACAAAACCTTATAATGAGCATAAATACAAATGAGTTTGAAAGGAAAATTATCCGGGAAAACAATGTTTTATTCTCTTTGAAACAGTTTTAACTCATTTCCTCCCAAACCATTTTGTAGAGGGTGAAAAGCTAGTCAATGTGCTTTGAGTAACTGTGAACCATATAAAGGTACAGACTTTTTCAAAACAGTAGCTTAGTGGACTTTAGCAAAGGACTCTGTCAGAATAGTCAAACATTAGGAAGAATGTTTATTGATAAGCAAGGTAGCACTGGTAACTAGGCAAAGGTATTGGGAGATTTCACAGGAATACATCCATTGCTGAAGCTTCGACATGGAAAAATAGTACTAGTTTGAGCCTTTATGCCCAAATAGAGAGCAGTATTCCCATTGTCCCATTCTCACATCCCAACCATGTGTTCAACAAGCACATGAGGAGGGGGAACACCCTAGTCCTGCTCCCTGTTTGAAGAGAAGAGGCTCTTCTGCCAATGAAGGCTCTTCACATGATTCAGAGTACTGGAAACTCTGTTCTAAATCAAATAGAGAGTTTTTCCTTACAGAATGTTGCTTTCCACTTATGAAAAGCCATGGAAATGAGAATGGAGAGGGACAATGCTAATGTCCTTCCCCTCATCATGCATTTATTCAACAAAAAAGTAGAGTGCCTCTATGACAAGAGACCCTGGAGACAATCTGTCTTCCCATGTTGTGTTATAAGTACCAGACAAAAACACTTGTATCCTGTTAAATTTCCACTTTATAATCTTGTGTAATAAGATCCTTATATTCCCCCCCCCAGAAATAAGGTATAAAAGTACAATGATTTTTCAAATACGTTGTTTTTATTTTATTTGTACCTGCCATTTCTTTGAATACTAATGCTTGACATTATGGTGCTTCAGGGTAGTCACAGTATTTTAGCTTATTTTTTCAATTAATCCTTAAATTAATCCTCTAAGAGGTCCTAATTAGATTACAATCTTCATATCATGTGGCTGACCATTGTATCCATCTAGCAGATGGAACAGGGGGTATAAAAGCACCATGCAGAGGCACAGTGACAAACTAGTACATGCTGGGTTTTTCTCTCAGGATCTAATCCCCACTGAGAAATCTCTTCTGCACTCATGCAGGTAACTGGTTGCAGAAAAGTTGCAGAAAAATGTCCCCCTTCTTCAGCTTCAGGCAAATTGTTGTTGATGCTGCTGCTTCTATGTTTATTTTTACTTCAAACCCACCCCCCTGTGGTTTATAAGTTAAAATGAGAACAAGATAGGTAAAAATTCAGAAAAAGATCAACACTAACACTAAATGAAACTATTAACAAGGTCTGATAGAAAAGTGATGGGTGATTCAATCAATCAATTTTCATGTGTCCTTTTTCAGGGAAATAGGCAAAGGGAGATCCAGGTGCAGGCTATCTTTCCTTTTAAACAAGTCCAGAATCCCTGAACCTACTACTGTGTATGAATTTTTGGTGTGTGTGGGGGGGTGGAATTGGCACCTTTTGGATGTGATATCACTTGGTACATAAAGGAATTTTGCACAATTTTATTTGAGGAGGCAAATTGCATGTGCATACTGGGAAATGTCCAAAAATGTGTAAGGTTTCTCTTTGTAGACCAGAACGAGAAGTCCTATGTTTCATTGTCTGCTGAAGCACTCTCATTTTATAGACATTTTGCTTTGGCTGGAAATTATTTGCTGTTGCTAATCTCTTCTCTTTGGCTAAAGAAGCAGCAGGCTACAAATGGTTTCTTCAAAAGCAGATTATTTCTCTCCACAGTAGTGACTTAACTCTTCTAATGATTTTTGAAGGATTGTGTGGAACTTAAGCATTTTGCATACTTTATAATTCAAAGAAACAACCCCCCCCCAAAAAAAAATCATAAAATGTACAAGGGCTTCCACCAGTGAGAACTGTATACAGGACACCCCTCTGGCCCCATGTGGAGGAGTTCTCTTGTTAATACATCCCTTGTGCACCACAGTCTTTAGTACTTATTGCTAGTTGATTCCTTAGCTGATTCAGTATTGGTTCACTTGTAGTCATGCTGCTTCCTAATTTAGCCCCTGTGGCGGGGAGTGTATGAGCAGCTAGACTTAACAAAGAGTTACCTTTTCAAAAGAGAGTATTGCTCAAAGTTTCTTGAAAACCTTTATGCAACCCAAAGTTCAGCACTGTGTCAAATTAACGTACAATCTGTTGCATCAAAATTGCATGTGTGTGTCTGCGTGTGCATGCACACGAGGGAGAGGGAAAGGGAGAGAGACAGGAGAAGAGGGGGAAATAGAAAGTAATGATCTTTATGAAAGAGTGCAGTCATGTGCAACAAAGTAAATTCATTTTATGAAGAAGAAGTAAAGGCTTACTTTCAGAAGTCATGTGCAGGCAGTTCTCATCATAAAATACTGCTGCACTCTGACTCCCATCAGGATGGAAACTTCTGTGTGGCAGTGTTATAGATTATGACATCACACTGTTACTGGGAATGCTTTAACAATAGAAAGAGCTGGTGACTTCTGAACCCACTTTAATGTCCTGTCAGACATAATCTGGTGATGAGAGAAAGCTTTTACATTTTACTTAAGCATATTGTCAGAGAGCATCCTTAAAATTCTGACCTCTAATTGCCCAGTGTTAATGCTCTATACAGGTTTCCATTAATGGAGAGATTAATTTTGTTTTTAGGTGTAGATGTGTGTGCACATGTGCACTTGCAAACAATGTGTTCCACACAGTATAATTTATTCAAGACATCTACAGAAACAGTTATGCACTTTAACCTGTTCAAAGACATACCCATGTTAGGCTGGAAAATCAGTATGTAAAGGGATCTTTCAGGACCTTTGAGATTAACTGAAACTAAAAAGCTGGTAGCGTGAGCTTTCCTAGACTTCAATCTACTTCCATCTGAGAAAGCTCATGCTACTAGCTTTGTTCTTTCATTTAAGCCCTCTGCAGATGGCGCTTTGCACTGTCTTGGAGCCAAGGAAGGGGAGGGGCAGCAACACACTGGGCGCCCCAACCCCTTCCCAAGGACGTCATTGGAGCGCCCGCCATTGCACATGGTGGGCACTCCGATGACGTCCTTCCGGCTCAGTGTCCAGACATGCTGAGCCGGAAGAGATGCCGAAGAGGTGTGTGCCACCTCTTGCGGCGCCCTTTCTGCACCTTGCAGAAGGAGCGCTATTTTAGTGCTCCTTCCAGGGGCGGAAAAAGAGTGGATTGGGGCCAAGGTGTGGCGCAGCCTCGTCCCCAACCCACCGCTTCTCAGGGTGGCCCACGGCCGTCTCAAAGGTGCTACAAGATCCCTTTGCATACAGTTTAACCTTTTGTAGCTCTTTTAGGCTATCTGTACTCAGTTATTAGGTCAGCCCAACTATTTCTCTCAGCTGCTTGGGGTCAAGTTATGTTGCTGTTATTGTTGTGTACCTTCAAGTTATTTCTGACTTATGACAACTGTAAGGCATACTTATCACAAGGTTTTCTTGGCTGAATTTGTTCAGAGGGGATTTGCCCTTGCCTTCCTCTGAGGCTGCCCAAGGTCAATCAGTGAGTTCCATGGCTGAGTGGAGATTTGAACCCTAGTCTCCCAGTTTCCTCATCCAACTCTCTAACCACTAGACCACACAGGCCATAGGTGGTTTCAAAGGTATGCCATACCTGGGAAAGGAAGGAATCTAATTCGATCTTAAGCAAAAGTGAACAACTACCAAAAGTGCTGCCAGCTGTCACAATCAGCAAGTATTGTAATGG
>CM034701.1:252499332-252516087 GCA_020142125.1 Phrynosoma platyrhinos
GACTGTTACTGTTACGATGAGACTGCTGTGTTTTACTAGACAACTAAATGAGAACAGCTTAAGTGAAATAAAGAATAAGATGCTGACATATTTTTGAAAAGAAATAATTGGTGGGAAAAAGTTAAGGACCTACTACTGGTAATATGTAAAGTTGTATTCAGTTATTCTAGAGAAGAGGACATTTGGGCAGCAACTGTATTCCAAATTTAAATTTTACAAAGTGACAAAAGAATGGGGGGGTTAAAATGCTGTGGTTGAAGCAGAATTCCTTTTTTTAATTTCCTTTGATTTTTCTGCATATGAGACCCCCATTTCCTTTCCTACATAAGAAAGCAACCTTTCCAACTTTTCTCAAACATTCTTTGTCTGAACTTCCACCCACATATGCAGCCATCTTAAGTCTTCTTTTAGGGCCTTTGCAGACTGCCAGAAATAATGCAGATTGAGTCCACTTTAACTGCCCTGTCTCAGTGCTAGGGAATCATGGGAACTGTAGTTCATTGTAGCACCAGAACTCTCGGACAGAGAAGGCTCAATGTCTCAGAAAAATCTACAGTTTCCATGATTCCCTAGCAAATAGAAGTACAACTGATACCTTTTCTGAAGGAATTTTGAAACAATTAATTCAAGGACAGCATGAAAAGCCATTAACGTGTGTAATGAGAATGCAGTATAAATCCAGCAATGTGATATTAATGTATCAGTTAATATTTTGGTTCATTTCACATTACAATGTTATCAGTTTCATTGTCTAACTTTATTTCCCACATGCTGTGTGCTTTGAAACAGAAGTTTGTTTTACGTGTATAAATCTTGCCTTGATCCTCATTAATATTTACTGTATGATTATAATTTATTTTTTGTTTCTTCTTATGTCTGTAAGTAACCACAGGTGGCATACTCAAGGCAGCCACGTGACACAATGGTAGTGTCATATCTGTTTAATCAGCAACATCTGACACAGTGTGCATTTACTGCATGATCGCACTGTCATGTTTGACACAAATGATGGATTGCTGCTCCAAAGGAGCTTTCAGTACTTGTTCCTTGTAGATTCAACTAAATTGTATGTTGCTTCCAGCAATACGCTGAAACCTCTGCAACCTCTGCCCATAATTACAATTCAGCAGGTGCTGTCTTACAGTTTTAAAGCAGGCTAAATATTGATCATTTTCTAATGCACTGCTTTCTGAGAAGGTTACTGTACCAGCTTTAGGCTGTCATCATCATCATCATCATCATGTGATATGTGCTTGGTGTGGAATTTTTCCCCCCCCTAAGAAATGTCATTGCTAAGAAGCTACAGTTATCTTTCCCAGTAGATGGGTTCTTGTATGCTTCTATCCTAGCTCAGAAAATATAGACATTATTAATATACAATAGTTAAAGCGATTAATATTAAAGCTAACAGAAGTGGTTGCTGAAGTCATCCTCAAAAAATGAACAAAAAACAAAACAAAACAGAAACTGGTTATCAGACAGGATGAGTGCTATTTTAAGTCCCCCATCTTGATCATGCAGACACTTAAATACATTGTGTTTTCATTATCAGTGTCTAACCACTGGTGTCAATTGAAGTAAACCACTGTATTCTTTTAAATTTTTGGTTGAATTAAGTGGATGGTTATAAACTTGTCTAAACTACAAGGACTTGCAATGAGTAGAAATTCGGGTCATTTCACTGATGGAACAGAGAATCTGGGTTCTCTTGCATGAGGAGGCCCCTCCTAATCAGAGGCCCTAAATTTTAGTTACTTCATTTATATATGCATTTGGCACTGGGTAGGACCTAAGAAGGTAAACCTGCCTATCATGAAAGACTAATTCCACTCTTGAATCCAAGCAGGTCATATTTGGATGACATGACAATGACAGAGCCCATTGATGTCTCACCCCTGTATCTTCCTAAATTGGTTGACAATGCGAGGTAAATCAATAATCCATCACTCTTAAAGTGACTCAGGGTGCTTACCAAGGTAACTTAACCATCTCCAGCCTGTTTCTACCAAAAGGCAGATGTTTGGGGTCAGTGGTGTCACACACCCCCAACTTAAGAGCATCACCTGGTGTGGCCCATACTTCACACACCTCCTAATGACTCTCCTGGTGATCAATAAAGTTTTCCTGTCATAATAAATTGAGGTACCTTGCTCTGAGAAGCAATAGTGATTTAGAATAGGCAATGGGTGGTGGTGGTGGTGGTGGTGATTTCATCCATTTTTATGTGGCTTTGCCTCTCTGATGGTACCTTCAAAGTGGTGTATTAGAAATATACAAAGGAGAGACAGCTCCCCTCTTATTACAATGAGCCTCCAACCTCATACTACTAAGCTTGGGAGGGATGGTAGGGAGAGCACAGCTGCCCAGTGCAAAAAATATTATTGTTAAGGGAAATCACTTTCCTTTTAAAGCAATCTGCCTGTCTTCTCGTCATTGGCCAAGGGGTTCTGTTGGTCTGCTTCATCTTCTGTTCATCCTAGAAAGAGTATGGCATGCTCTTGCATCTCTATGATGTGGGAGAATGAATCTCTCCTCTAAAAAAACCCCTATAAGATTATATGAATTATGCCATTACATATAACAGGGGTAGGCAACCTTTCCCCTTTAAGGGCCGAGGGACTTCAGCTCCCAGAATCCCAGGAGCTATTGGCCAACATGGGACTATTGGCCAACATGGCTGAGGCTTCTGGGAGCTGAAGTCCCTTTGCCCTTAAAGGGGAAAGGTTGCCTACCCCTGACATATAAAGTCTATTCAAGGAACATTCTCTTAATGCGTGGTTTTATATGCATATGACACTGATTGTGTCTGCCACATCACCATCTGATCTCAAGTAGTATTTAGTGACTCAAGTATTATTTGGAGTAGTAGTAGTAGTAGTAGCTTATCCTGAGTGGGACTCCCACCCCTTTTGAACGACAACATTTTGTATCCCAAAATTGTCTTGCTGCAATGAAGATGCAATACATGATGCCTTTTCTAGGTGTACTCTAAATTGAATTAAAACAAAGCTTTCAGTAGTTTGGATCTCAATGACATACATGTATCAAATACCATTTCTAGCTTACCAATGTCTGCAAGTGTGGGCTGTCAATCACTCACTTTCTGCCCAGCTAATGTAAAGCAAGAGGGAGGTATGGTTTTGAAAACAGGAATGTAAAACTAAAATGAATGTATATTATTGGTGTGGATTTTGCACCATTTTCCAATGATGAGACAAGGTTTCCAGTGGTTTTAGAGCTCTTCAGTGCCACTCATCTGTGCAACAAAGAACAGGGCCTCCTGACTGACAGTTTTCGTATGAGTCTGAAATTGACCACAGAGCTCTTTAAACATATTGTGACAGAAGCAATCTGAACTAGCTACAGCAAAGTTAACACATGAAATTACAAATGTCAAATTTTAACTTCTCATATCAAGTATAGCATCTTATTTTTGAAAAAGAAAGAAAGAAAGAAAGAAAGAAAGAAAGAAAGAAAGAAAGAAAGAAAGAAAGTGATGCTGGCTCCATCCTAGTTTCCTCACTCTTCTGATCAGAACAAATATGCGCTTATGGGTCCCATCCTGGGGGAAAGACAGCATATAAATAAAGTAAATAAATTATATAATGCCTGAAAATCCACAACTAACTTTATTGGTCCTGATGTCACACTGAGGCACCACTGGGGCATGATTTAGTATCTCAGCAAGGATCTCAAGATACTCTCCAAATCAAGAAGTGGAAATGAACTGCTCAAAGTGAAGAATTTAAGTACAGATGATAGGAAATAACTATATACAAATGCAGAGTAGAGTTCCAGGATGAAAGCAAAACTCAAACTTCCTCCTTCTCCAGCTCTCAGCGACACAGAGCAATACAGGAACTCTTCAGTATACTCACTAACACAGACCAACTCACTGCACTGACTCTCCACAACTCCACAACTATGACTCACACTTTGCTCAGTCTGAGCTGTGTCATTTATACTCTTGTCTGTCCAGAATTGCTCATGCATTACATCATGTACATTTCATCATACAAATTACTCATTACACATACAGTCACAAGTGCAGTCCAGTACACAAGTAGTAGTCTGGCTTCTTCAAAGGACATTTATCACCTGATGTCCTGGCCTTGTCACACATTACACATAGACATCATGATCCTGCAGTTCTTCAGCTATAATAATATAGCATTTAATGGTGACACCCATCTCCCTCTTCTATGGAAACAGTTTGCAGTAAGAATAAGGTGCCTACAATATCAATAGCTTTTAGTTCACTGGGGCTTCCTCTTCCTAACTTTTTTCTAACTTTTCACAACTAACTTTGCTGATATATATTTGAATGCACAGGGACAGCCCATAGCATGATAAAGTGTGTCTGGGAAAATCTTCAACTCAAGAGCCACTGCTAGTAAGTGTTGACAACACTATCATAGGTGGTATATTGGCTTCCTTATTTGTCCTCCTTCTCCCCAAAATTAAAAAGTTCCAAGTGTCTCTTACTTCCCCACAAGGAATTGTCACATAAAAGATTTTATCTGTCACAGAATGCACAAAGTTATAGTGAAACAGTATGCTTGAGAGGAGCCATAAAAAGAAATTCCTATCAGTGCATACATTTGAACTACACAAGAAAGCCCAACCTATACATTACCAATGGCAAGTAATGCATAGTAGATGAAGAGAAACATCTCTCTTCTGCCCAAGAGTTAACTCGATTTCTGAATTGGGTACTCACATATGACACAGTTTCCAGCTGGGAACCCATCATCTGAGAACAAATGATATAAAATTGTACAAAATTGTATAACTGAATGTACATGTGTCAAACATGCCACTGCTTGTGTTCAAGTATTCTGTCCTTCAAGAAGGTTAAAAATAGTATGTGTGAAATGCCCCAAGGCTGAGATATGAACACTGTTACTTGAGGGGGAAAATCTGTTGAAAATAATGAGTGTCTTTTGAATTGAAATATCTGGGAAAATGTATTTGCAACAGTGACCTTCATTTGAAAAATACAATTTTTTTTCTATTGAAACCTTTATTTCTGGCAGCTTACCTATTTGACATTATGTTCCTCAGACACATTCTAAATAAATAAAGCAAGCAAGCAAAATCCCAATCCCCTATCTAGATGTGCTTCCATTCTTCTCTCAAATCATTTCGTATTTATAATCTTGCTATGCAAAGCCTGAGGGCTTGTGTTAGGGAAGCATATTCTGACATATTTCCCAAAGTACAAAAGGATCCTAGGTTGGCAGCTGGCTGTATTACAAAGCCCGATGGTGCTGTGAGAACTGCACTGAGCTCTTCAAAGCTTCATAAGAACGTCCTCCATAGATGTGAAGTGAATCCTTAGGATCTCTTGAGTGATTGCTCCCTTGTCAGAATTATCAAGGAGGCACTGAATTCAGTTCCTAGGAGACAAGAGGCCAGAAGAGCCTTTAGGTACCCTATTCTGCCAGTCTAGTACTGATGGGTCCCTTTTCACTGGCAATTCTGCAACACTTGTTGGCTTCTACGTGTGACCTATTATTAAAACCTACCAATCTGAAGGAATATAGGTCTGAAGGAAGGTAGGGTAGCTGGTACCTTCTGTCCATTCAGACTTGGGACCTCGCTTCAAGAATGTCTCTCACATTCAGCTTATGCAAAGATAGGCTTCCTCATCATCTTTTTACATCTTCATTCATGGATTGGAGATATGCCCTACAGAGATCCTACCTCCATTTCCACAATTCCAGCTAGGGTTCCATATCTCCAGGCCTCATATTCTCAGGGTCTAGACCCTCTTCTCTGGAGGAATCAGTGAGAGAGTACTGCCTTGCATGTGTTTTTATTTTTGTACAGAAACATATTATTGTGTGTTGTTGGCTCTGATGCAGACTGCTTTGTAAAGGTTGTTGTAGATTCTCCAGGGAATGCACCTGGCTAACTTCTCTTCTCCCTCCTCCTCTGCTCAAACACCACTAGGGACTGTCCTTGGATTTCAGTGTTTCAACCCTGAAATCTCAAAGGCTGGCATGTTCCTGAATGGCATCCATATAACCAACTATCCTTTACTGACTTCAGGTGTGTCTATGGAAAAAATCCCTGAGCAGTGCAGTTATTCACCTCTTTGTTTACCAACATGGGAACTGTTCAGCAGCTCAACACCACCGAGCAAAAGGGACACTTTGCATGTGAATAGCTTGTACAAACAGATTTCTATGGGTGGAAAGAGCATCAGGACCCAGCCATTTTTTTAAAAAAGCTCTCTTTTGAGTTATAAATATCTCCCTTTGCTGCTTTGCTTTAGATAGCACATTTGCTGCTGATAAGAGGCATGAGGATGAGGACACAAGCTGGTGCCGACTGCCAACAGGGTGAAAAATGACAGTTTTAATTAAAAACGTATTTCCAGAAACAATTCCAGTTTTATATATAGCAAGGTGATGCATCTAACACCATGAACTTTAAGATTGCTGTGCTGAGCAAACACTTTTTTTCATCATTAGCTTACACTGCACCCCCTCCTTTTTTTTATCCTTGGTTTGATGAATAAGTGGTTAGCTGTTAATGGCTGTTGGGCATTCACATTAGCAAATTTAAGTTTTTCATCAGGCCACAAATACAGAGGAATTTCCCACTGCAGAAGCATGCAGGGAATGTAGTGCATTCCTTTTTATTTTAATCATATGAATACATCGCTTTGATGAATAGATATTTTAAAGATGTATTTCAAATGTGGTTTTGCTCTCCATTTCTCATGTCAGCAGTCAGATAAGGACAGAAGAAGAGTGAAGTAAGGATGCAGAACCAACTAGTAAGAGGGCCCAGGTTGTTGTTTCTTTGCTATGAAGCAGAAATCATGGATTTACAAAGGAGAAAAGCTCTAAACTGGCAATTTTAACCTCACCCCCATCCACTATTTTTCCCCACTTGGTGCAGGAAATATGCATCTGGAAACAAAACATCCACGGTAAATCTAGATGGGGAAATTATGCCCCGTATTTGACCCTGCTAATAGCCTGCTAACTATCACTTCACAGCAAAAGAGAAATCCTAGTTCTCAGAATTATGTTTGCCAGCAAACTCTTCTTGAGCTATCGTGTTTGACCTTGTGGTGTCTTCTTATCCTCTTATCCCTGTGCTCTTAAACATTTAGAAACGAGAGCTATGAATTTAATTAATTAATAGAATAGCTTCTTCTCTGCTAATCAATATGGATTATGTCCACAAGGAGCTGCTTCTGCAGAGAGTTATTAATCATGGGCAAGGATCTATCAACTATGTATTTATGTGTCAAAGCAGAGATTTTTCCCCCCTTTCTTTTCCAGGCTTGTGCTTTCTCCCTTTTGAGTACATGTCAGAATTCTTTAGCTCTGTCTTGGCTTTCAAATTCAAGAGTTAGCGCTGAATTTCATTACAGGATTGCATCCAGCATTTGCATCCCACAGATGGTGGAGGGGAGGGAGGTCCTTGTTCATTCTCCCTTTATCCTGCAGCAGCTTCCCCCATGTTTCATGAAAATCTGCTCTGTGGGTTGTGGTACCTTTTGGAACAGTGGAGGAGGAGATGTCACTAAAACTGCAGAAAGAAACCAGCAAAAAATAAAATAATGTAAAAACTGTCCTTCCCTGATTAAAGAGGGATTAAAATAAGAAAGACTATCCATCTCTCAAGGGATGCTGTTATGAGCAGAAGAAAATGATGGATCCCACAGATAGTAGTCTAGATGAGGCCAAATTGGATTGGATTGTATTTTATCTGTGAATCTGATTTTAACTCTATGATAGTTTAATTCTGTTTTAAGGGGTGGGTGGGTCTGGGGTGGGAGGATGGGATGTTTTTACCTATTGTATTTTTAATCTGTTGTATGCCGCCCCAATTGCCAAGCAGAGGGGCGGGTTATAAATAAAACTTTTTTTAAAAAAAGTAATACTACTGAGAATACAGGAAAATGCCATCCCAGGTAAACTACCACATGATAGCAAAAGTCAAAGCCATTCTGCTCCTTTTTGATATTATACCCATTTCTTGGGTACTTGCAGGAGAAACCCAACAGGTTGGATCCATAACTGTGCAGATCCACAGTCGAACATATATTTGAAAGATGAGGCCCAGCCAAATGTGAACTCTCTCTCTCTCTCTCTCTCTCACACACACACATCATATCTGCCACATGCTTGTCACCGGATCTGTCTTGTAGTGGATTGAACGCTTGACAATTGGGCAAAATATTTAGCAAAATAATACACTTATAAGGTGGCTGAATAGGAAGCACTCTTGTGCCAAATAATGATTTAGCAGCAAAGTTTCTTGAGAAGAGCAGTGCCACTCCAAGCCAAACTACATATCATAATACCAAAGATTGGTTTGCCAACACCATATATTATTGTGAAATGTACAGACAGCTCTTGTTTCTTTACTTCTCTTTCTTTTAATTTCTGAATGTGCCAAATTAGTTGTGTACATATAAGGCGCAATCTTTTAATGTACCTCCCCAACCTAGCTTATTCAAATACATCTCAGAGCAGGGCGTTGATGTCCTTTTTGTTGTTGTTGTTGTTGTTGCATGCCTCTAAGTCATTTTTGACTTATGGTGACCCTAAGGTGAACCCATCACAGGGATTTGCCATTGTCATCCTCTGAGGCTGAGAGAGTGTGACTTGCCCAAGGTCACCCAGTGGGGTGTTGTGCTTGACCAGGAAATTGAACCCTGATCTACAGAGTCATAGTCCAGTGCACAAACTACTACATCACACTGGATCTCAACAACATTTTATATAATCAATAAATCTACTGTCTTTCTTTTTTAAAAAAGATCTAAAACAGTTTGAACAATATGAACCTTTAAAAAAAAAAACAACTATTTTTTCCTAAGAATTTTTGATGTTTTGTGTGCCACTGGATGGTCCCAGGGATGGAAAATTTCAGTTAGCCACCTCATTCTAGATCATGTACAGTCTTGCTCATGTGTGTGTGTAGATTGGGCAAGAAAGATTTTTAAAATCTCAAATTAGTTGCAAAACATTTTCAGAATAAAGTGGTCCAAATGCAATTGCCATCAATACAAATTCAAAGTCACAATGTTTACCATCCAAGGGCAGTAGTAAAGAAGAACAAAGGGTGGTTTTCTACAGGCTGGACCACAAAAAGGTTGCTCATATAGCCGGGATCACAATTTATTAGCCATTCTGACAACCAATAACATTGTGGTATCTCCTCACCCATAGCCTTGAGTACCCAGACCTTCTGCTATAAAGCCCCATGCTAGACATATTTCATGTGTACATAGATTATATATGTGTATATATATGTGTGTGTGTGTGTGTGTGTATTCACAGTTTCCACTGTGTCATAAGTTTTTTGAAATAAAGAGTTCCTCCTCCACTAGAAAGTTGTCTTCTATTGTGTATCCATTTTCAGTACAGTCAGCCCTCCTTATCCATGGATTTTTATCCACGTATTCAAGCATCGAGAGCCTGAAAATGTTCAAAAATATACATTCCAAATACCAAATCTTGATTTTTCATTTTCTATAAGGGACACCATTTTACTGTGTCATTGTATTTAATGGGATTTGAGCATCCACCAATTTTATTATCCACAGGAGGTCCTGGAACCAAACTCCAGCGGATAATAGGGACCCGCTGTATGTGCTGGAAAGAACTCATTCATAACAACACTTTGCACATGGGATATGCCATGAAAGTCCACTGCTGCATCTACACTGAAGAACTGATGCAGCTTGAAACTGCTTTACCCATAATGCCTAAATACTAAGGAATTTGTAATTTTGTGAGAAATTTAGCCTTCTCTGCCAGAGAGTTCTGGTGCCACAACAAACTACAAATCTGAGGGTTCCATAGGATGGAGCCATGTCAGTTAAAGCGGTCTCAAACTACATTAATTCTGCAGTGTGGCAGCAGCCAATGTCTGATTTACATCTATGTATTCATGTAGACTTTGATTTATGTTTATTCATAGTTACAGTTCTGGATAGACACAGCTTTTTGAGTCCAACAAAGGAAGTATCACCATCCTGACCTTCTGCATTTCCTATGTGCTACCTTAGAAGTTCCCCACACCTTGTAAGCTATTTCAGCCATTTAATGTGTTTTCTTGGCATACTGTCTACGTAACTATGATCAAAATTAACAATCAATTGTATTTTATTCTAATGGCTGCACTTTGCAGGAGAAGGCCTGACATATCATGTTTTATTGATGAACTGACTTGGGTAATTTTCTTCAGCTCTCATTCTAGCTACCTTTCCTGTGTTTTGAAGTTGCCAGTTTAGTACAAAGCAAATTTATCTCACTTTCTCTTTTTCACCAAGGAGTGCTACTTGAAATGAGTAAGAGTATAAATTGGACAAATGATTTTTTTTTAAAAAAAATTCAAAGCTAGTTTACCAGACATATGTTGCACATTAATCAAAATATCAACATCAAATGACATATTTAGAAAATGAGCCTCTGTTTCTTCACATGCATGAAATAGGTCTATCAGACTACATAATAAATTTACAAGAGATTTGTCCAAATATTGCAAAAAGGATGAGTTTTGCAATGTGAATGTGTTTTTATCTAATACCATACATTTTGTATACGTTGTATTTATCACCTTTTTGCTCATGCATTCATTTGCCTTTACTGAAAAACAGTAATAATGATTATTTTCAAGTCTCTGGATCCACAGATACAATACTTTAAAAAGTTGGAGGGGAGGACCCAAACTATTATTTCCATTATTTGCTGAAAACAGTTCAAAATTTAGGAATTAAAAACCAAACTATGGAACTGCATTGTGATTAATGCCACAATCATATATCTATTTACTTGAGACATATGTGGAATACTTTACATAGTCAAACTAAAAAAATTACACCTAGTAGAATATTTCACTCAGTTTACCTCGACATAGTCCATACTTCTGAGTAAGGATGCAATTTTTCTATTTCATTATTGTGTGAAAAACAAAAAAGGGTCAAAAGTTTTATTTCCATTGAGTACAATTTTGAAAGTCTGTTGATTGCATTTTTTGTGTCATAAATTGTGTTTTGCTGGGATTTTTTTTTTTGGTTCAAGCCTCCTCCATCATTTTATTTTATTTTATTTTATTTTATTTTATTTTATTTTATTTGCACAAGAGCCACTGAAAATTAAACAGATGGCCTGCCCTGAGTGCAGATCCATTTGTCCTCACTGAGGGATGAAAAGGCCCTAAGTCTGGAATCTCTGATAACTGTTACACACTGGGAAGAATTTTTGTGAGAGCAGTTTACTTTAGTGTCTAGCTATGGAGAATCTCATGATTTTATGAAAGGACTGAAAATTGGTAAATTTGTTCCTGTCATTGTGCTGTATATTTGATTAGGATTACAGAATTCTCATATACATTTATTTTTATCTATTGCTAAATTGTATATTTCAGTTAAATGTTCTCATTAATTAGTGTCTGTCTTTGATTGTGATTGCATTGGTGTGTGTTTAAAAAACAAACTTTTTGTTCATGAAGAAATTGATAGAATCCTCGGTTCAAAGAATGTGCTAAGACTTTATAATATCAAGAGAAATGTGATTAAAAGTTATTTAATCTGTTTCAGTGTACATGTACACTTTCTACATGATGTTGAACAGGTCCAGGAGCCAATGCTTGCACATAGAAGATTATCAGATGGGGGAAATCGGGGAAGAAAAAAGGCATACTCCTGGGATAATTGTGTGATTGCGCTGAAGATTTTCAGACAATGTTCTGCTTATCCAGGACTTATCCTGGTAAGAACCAGGAATGCTCCAGCAACAAACCATTTCCAGGACTTCCCCATGAATGGTTTGTTGTCCTGGATCTTCACAGGAGAAGTCCTGGATAAGTGCAGTGTTGCATGACTTTGCTAGAAGTATGCTTTTACTCCCAGCTTTTTTTCCAGGTCTGAAAATCTCCATTGTCTGATAGGTCTGTGAACTGCTTATGAATCTCAACTGGGGAATATGAATATGAATATATATATATATATATATATATATATATATATATATATATGCGCACATTTAGAGAAGTACCAAATGATTTCTGCAGAGAAGAACAAGATGGCACACCCAATTTGAGTGGCACTAGGCAAATGAATTCATTACAGCACATTGATGTACATGACTCAGTATTTTGTGGATATGCTAAGAGTACACACTTGAGCAAGAAGAATCCTGTGATTTCTTTTAAAACATGTGCACATGCACATATACATGCACACTGCACTTATAGAGTGTGACATTTATGAACCAACTAGACTGATATTACAAAGTCTTAGCACATTCTCCAAATGTAGCTGCACATCTGTTGTCTGCATGGCAATTCTAAACCAGATGTTAGAAGAGGAAATGTGCAATTAAAACATGTTTTCCAGTAGAATCACCATCATATTATAGTATTTTAATGTGTTTGTTATCTTATCCATTGAACCGTAGTGGATCATTTTGTAAGGCTTTTGTAATTGTAACATTCTTTATTTTGCAGTAGTTTGTTCAGACATATCATTTGCTTTTGCATTATATAAACTCAAATTGCTCAGAGGTTCCTCTGGCTAAGATGCTTGGTGTGATTTTATTTCCTCGTTTTTATATTCATATTGAAAGACAAACAAAACAATGTTTGGTTGAATTATGGCCAATATTGCAGCCCCTTGGAATATTCTTAGCAAACTAATGCTAAATCCATGTTTTAATATCCTACAAAACTGAGCGAGTGTTATATGTTTTAGTGAGCTAAAAAACATCAAGGCATTCCCCCCAGAAGTCAGTTGGGATTGGATTTATCTACTAAAACAGTACACATTTTTATTATTATCTATTTATTATTATCTATTTTATTATTATTATTATTATTATTATTATTATTATTATTATTATTATTATTATTTAGATCATTTATACCCCACTCTTCAACCAAAAAGGCTCCCAGAATTGCTTACAAATTATTAATTTGACAGTTCACTGCCTTCAGGTTTACAATCTAAAAAGAAATTACACACAAGGAAAAAAGGATGGCAGTAAGGAAGCGGATTAAGTCCAGCAGATACTGGCTGCTTTTTTCTACCTCAAAGTAGTTGGTACAGAGGGAAGGCCTCTCAGCAGCCACTGGGATAAAAAAAATTTTTTTTTAAAAAAAAAAGTACCTGGCTGCTGTTCTTTCCCTCAGAGGCCATAACAGTGGCATTTGGTATGTAAGGATTATTTGATCTCAGGTATTCATACTGTGATGGGTTCCTGATTCATTCAGCTGACAACAGAATGAGTTTAATGCTCTTCAGCATACACTAGTCAAACTTCTTTTTCATCCTCAGACCTTCACAGGCAAGATACTACTTTAATCCCAGAAAGCAATCCAAAAATAGGTAAATGTGTTATAGGAAAAACAGACTGTGAGCCACTAGCCCTCAGCACCTTCAGTTACTGGCAGAGCAAAAGTAAGAGAGAGGGGACCTAGGTCAGTTTTGTAAACACAGGTTTATTGTCGACAGTCCCAAAAGGAATTAGCATTCCAGAGTTTGGGGCCCAGAACAAAAGAAAATGGCTTCACCTATACACCTCCAAACAAAGAAATCCAGTTCTCACACCTCATTTGACATGTCAAAATTTAAACATATAGAATCTCAAGCAATAAGAGTAATCCACTTAAAGCACACCTGGCCACATTCCAATGCTCTCTTATCAGCAGAAAGATGGTACCATGGGGCCTCTTTGCACAGAGTGTCTATCAGTAATTTATTATGGCTGCCACTCTGGTGTCTTAATGCACAGGTCCCTTCAGGAGGTCAATCTGACTCTAAACAATCCTAAATATTCCTGTTGTTGGAATCTTCCAACATTTCATTCCTTTTCAGAGGCCTCAACTCCCAGAATCCTCTATGTGTGGCCACTTGGCATCTATTTTCTACATTACTAACATAGGGGGGTTGCAGACTGTCAAAAATAGTGTGAATTCAGTCCACTTTTAGGGTTAGGGTTAGTGCTAGGGAATCATGGGAATTGTTATTTTTCTGAGACATTGAACCTTCTTTGTCAGAGAACTCTAGTGCCACAATAAAATTCAGTTCCCATGATTCCCTAACCTTAACCCTAACCCTAAAAGTGGACTGAATTCACACTATTTTTGACAGTCTGCAACCCCCTCTCGATTGGCTAAAATATATCTATTATTGAAACTTCTCCACCTCAAATGGAAGTTCAATTCAGAATTGTAAGTGTTTGCACAAAAGGCCATTTCAAACATCTATTTTCCAGCTTACCATCACAACACGATAGCCTTTTGCAGGTATCCATGTAGCATAAAAGCAATACGCTTGGGTGGGAGTGAGAAACATTCCAGAAGCAGGCTCTGGCCCTGATCTACATGTGACTATTATAACACCCATAGAGAACTCTCCAGTTGCTCATTTTACCTAAGGCTGGGAAGCAATGTCACCTGAGTCTCATTTATGGTTGAGACAAGCTGTCTCAACACAGCAAGACAGCCTGCTGAAGATTCTCAAGTCCCTGTGACAGAGCTCACCTCTAGTGCAAGAGCAAGGCACAAAGAACATTTTGTTTTTGTAGTTCTTTGTCCAATATACTCAAAAATGCCTCTAATGTTTCCCCCCCTTCCTTTGTGAATTGCACACACACAGTGAGCAAAACAGAATAGGCTGATTGCTCTCAAAGGGGGGTTGCAGACTGCCAGAAATAGTGCAAATTGAGTCCACTTTTAGGGTTAGGGTTAGTGCTAGGGAATCATGGGAATTGTTTTTTTTCTGAGACATTGAGCCTTCTCTGTCAGAGAGCTCTGGTGCCACAATAAACTAAAGTCCCCATGATTCCCTAACCCTAACCCTAACCCTAAAAGTGGACTCAATTTGCACTATTTCTGGCAGTCTGCAACCCCCCAAAGATGTGAATAACCCACCCATTGCCTCTATCCTGTAGCAGTGAATGCAACAATGCAATGGTAACTGTAGCTTTAAATTGTTACCATTTACAAAAAAAAGATCAAAAATAGGTATATAAATGTGCTAATCTCTCTGAGACCACCCTCCCTTACCATCTCAAGGTGTAAAAATGTGTCTGTGAGTGTGTGTGTGTGTGTGAGAGAGAGTACATGCATGCTTTCTTGATTACAACAAAATCCACGAGCGAGTGATACATTTATCAGTCAACTGAAATGCACAAAACACATCATGCATGCTATTTTGTGCATTTTGATTGGCCAATAAGGGTATCACCATATTGTGCATTTTGGATTTTATTGTATTTTTCTGCATGGCCAATGCTACCCTTGAATAGGTTTCTTTTCTCGATTAATCTGTGAGCTTGAATTCGATCACAATTTACATCCTTAATTTTATCTTATGCAAACATCGGAAAAGTCATATTGACTTCACTATTTAGATCACATTGAATTTGTAGTGTTGGGATTTTATTGTGTTGAAGGTGTTTCAGGTCCAGATCAGTTTATATTTCATCATTTCTCCCCTCTGAATGGAGGCCAAGCCATATATTGAACTATTTTAAACAATCTCAGAAAGAAGAAAAGGAAAGTCTAAGGCTTTCATGGTCGGCATCCATAATTTTTTGTGGGTTTTTTGGGCTGTGTGGCCAAGTTCTAGAAGAGTTTCTTTCCTCCATACCCAGGGTCTCACAGTATATATATACCCACTCTCTTCCATTCCAGTATTCTCTGAAGATGCCAGCTACAGATGCTGGCAAAATGTCAGAAAGAAACTCTTCTAGAACATGGCCACACAGCCCGAAAAACCCACAAAAAAACTAAGCAAAGGAAAGTTCTACTGAGTATAAAGTAAGAAACATCAGTTGCTAATGAAGTAGGTTTAGGTCAAATGCTGGGAAGAAAATTCATAACAACATATTTAACTGAATTTCATCTAACCTGCAGTGAAGTGTAAAGGAAAATTTGGAAATCCTCCCTCCACCTGCAAATGAAGCATTTACAAATATTCAAGAGGGACAAACATCTTCTGGCAAATAGTCTTCTTACATTGCCATCATTTTTCTGCTACAACAAGATGTCAAGATAATTTTCAATGTTCTGGCTGAGAAAAATCCCAAGAATGTTGAAGAAAGCAAAAAAAAAAAAAATGTAGATATAAAATCTGCAGTATTTCGTAGAAGTAGAAGAGAGGACTGTAAACCCCTAAACTGTGTGCAGTTTCCCATAAATTCAACCTTTTAAGTAAAATGTAGATGTTCCTAGTACTGTGGGCCCTCTGTTTTTATGGATTCTGCATCCCGTGGTTCAACCATTCATGGCTTGGGAATATTTTTTTTAATTCCAAAAAGCAAAACTTTTAGAAAAGGGACACAATTTCACTACACCACTGCATATAGGGGCACTAGCACAGACATAGATTTTGATAACCACGGGAGTCCTGAAACCAAACCCTAGTGGATACCAAGAGCCCACAGTACTCCAATGAAACATTAAACAAATTTTAAGGAAAAAAATGGTTTCAGTATGATTAATAAGTAAGAGTATTCTAACAATGGGCCTTTACAGACTGCCAGAATTAATGCAGCTTGAGACCACTTTAACTGGCCTGGCCCAATGGTAGGAAATCATGGAAATTGTAGTTTTTTCTGAGACATTGAGCCTTCTTTGTCAAGGAGCTCTGGTGCCACAATAAACTACAGTTCCCATGATTCCCTAGCACTGACCCAGGGCAATTAAAGTGGTCTCAAACTGCATTATTTCCTCGTTAGGACGCACATCGTTAGTGCTCCGATGTCCGTCCTATGC
>CM034701.1:252519294-252530387 GCA_020142125.1 Phrynosoma platyrhinos
ATTAAGCCTGCCTTTGCACTTTCTTCTTTGATTTTCCTTAGTAGGTGATACAGATCTGTGAGGTTTTTTGTTAGTATTATGGTGTCATTTGCATATCTTAGAGTGTTGATATTCCTTCCTCCTATTTTCACTCCTCCTTCTTCTGTGTCCAAGCTTGCTTTTCTTGCAATATGTTCTGCATACAAGTTGAAGTATGATGCAAGTATGCAACCTTGTCTGTCCCCTTTGCCAATTGGGAACCATTCTGTTTCTCCATGTTCTGTTCTGACAGTAGCCTCTTGTCCTGGACACACTGCACTGGAAGAGGCACAGAAGAGCCACATGGCAGTTCTTCAGGCGCCCTTTTCGCTGCCTGAGAAAGGAGCGTTATTTTGGCACTCCTTTCCCAAGCACCAAAATGGAGGATTGGGGCCAAGGTGTGGGGTATCCTTGGCCCACGTCCACTCGTCTGCATCCCCCCTAAGTTTTCAAAGGCTATTTCCAATTCAGCACTTCTTCTGTATAAAATTGTCATGTGGTTGTTTTGTACAGACAACATCATTTTCTGCATGGAAAATAATATTTCAGTGTAGAATCCCATGCAGAAAATGCAGCTTTCTGTGCAAAAAATATTGTTTTATATGCAAATCAAACTATGCACATTTTAGCAGACTAAGGGGGGGCTGCAGACAGACGGCTCTGGACTGCCCTGGGAAGTGGTGGATCAGGGTTGTGGCTATCCCATGCCATGACCTCGATCCTCCCTTTTGCAAAAGAGCACCCTAGAGTAGGCGCGTGGCTCTTCCTTGCCTCTAGCGGTGCAGCATGCAGGATGCTGCACCAAGAGGGCTCCCTGACTCTGCGTGCCGTAATGGAGTGCAGTGTCAGGATGCTGCCAGCGTCAGGTTGGGGTGGCCACCATGCCGCTACCCTGCCCCATCTCTGCCTCCAGGCCGGCCCTTTTGTCAGACTGCAGAGGCCCTAAATCCCCAATTATAGCTTTTTCTGTGCAGGAATTGCTATTTGTGCATTGAAATATTATTTTCCACATAGAAAATACTGCTTCTTGTGCAGAAAATGCTGTTTTTCATGCAAAACAACCATGTGTGAATTTTGTGCTGAGTAAGTCACAAACTGCAAAGATTCTCCAGGATTCAGGATTCCAGGATTCTTCTCACCCAGGTTTTCCAAAAAAACAAAACAAAACAAACAAATATCCCAAATGTTTTTGACCATTTTTGGGATATTCTTTCCATCTCTACCATTTCTCTTCATCTCCCGCTTCTTTGAAAAAATCATTGGCCTGATTCTCCTGGATCTGAACAGGCAGTAGCACCAAAGAAGGAGGAGAGCATCAGGAGCAGCTGCTGCCGCAATCACAGTGAGGTGAGGTGACCAGGAAGATAGTGGCAGATCCATGTGGTGGAGAGAAGTGCAGTGCAGCCACCTTATCCTGCCTTAAAAGGGCCAGCCCCACACTGAGTTAGATCCGGATAAACACATAAAAAAGGAGTTGGTGGAACATCCATTTCCATTCCAATCCTCCCACCTAATCCCCATCTTTCTAGGATTGGTGGACCCTGTCAAATGGAGAGGGTTGTGGCAGAAGGAAGGCTAAGGTAGTTGGCGGAAAGTGTTTTGTTTCACAAAATAGTATATATAAAATAAATGTAGTAAAGTTAATCTGTTGAATGCTAGAAATGGGAAATGTTTCAAGTACAATACTCTCTGGATCTCTACTTATTTTCATTTTCACATGTTTGAATGAAAACATTTCCAAAGTTTAACCCAGCTGGATGTGCATTCTGATCCCCCCCCCCCCCCCACACACACAGATTGCAATAGGTATTGGAGGGAAATAATCAGAAAGGTGTGTTTTTAAGCCATTGTATCTCCTACCTGCAAAATATTTTGCACAAAATAGTTCAATCGCCAACAGTTTATCTTCACACTCCTTTCCACTCCAAGCTATGTAGCACCTTCTTCCTCTCCGGCTCCTTTTCTCTCAGACATACACAAACATACATGACAGTGCCGAAATGTCTGAGAAGCAGCCACATCAAAACAGGGAGAAAAGGATTGTTTGGCAACCAAAAAAAATTGAGGTAAGGAGAGAAATCAACACACTTGACATGGATATGTAGTGTCCGCTGTATATATATACCTGAAAAAATGCCAAACCCCTTTTCCATCTGAAGTTCAAGGTGTTTGGGGGAAGTGAATTTGTGTGGCATTGCATATTTTAAAAATGCCATTTTGGGACAGAAAAATGATCTGGACACTTTTCTTCTTTCCTTCCCCTTTTCTTCTTTTTGGAAAAGAGTTCAGGTTTGATAGGGGAAGGGGAGTTCATATGATGGCAAAGAGAGGTTACAAAGGGGGGATGCAGACCAGGGCGTCCAGGACGCACTGGTCTGGAGCGCCGCAGGGCCATGGCAGCTGCACCGCGGCACTCCTGCGGCGTCCCTGGAAGGAGCGCTAAATCAGCGCTCCTTCCTCAAGACAGTGAAAGTGCGCCCTAAACGCGTAGGGCGCACTTTTGCTGTCTTTTCCACCGCAGCGCATGTGGTTGCTGTGGCGGGAGGTTGCCCTGGAAGCGCCGGCCGTGCGGAGGGCCGGCAGCTTCCAGGGCGACCTCAGGAAGAGGAAGGAGCGCCGCTCGTGCGGTGGCTCCTCCTCTTCCGAGCCTCGAGGACGACCTTTTTAGTCGTCTGCCGAGGCCCAAAGCTAGCCATATAAGCCTACATGTAAGTCTCATTGGATACTGTACTTCTGAGTGAACATGAACATTTTATGAAATATTGAAACAAAATAACAATTGTATTCCTCATCTTAGCAAAAATAACACCTCATGAGTTACACTACGGGTTACATTAAGCAAAAAACAATTAAAACTGAAACACATCTGCGACACATATATACCACACAGTGTAATTGTATGATGCTGGTTTTTTCCCTTGATGTTTACTCTCTTTGGATTAGCCTTTAAAGAAAAAAAAATAGCACATGCATGTTTTTATAGTAATGACTGAAATATACTCTGATTAAATGAAAGGGCAGATATCTAATTACATATCCTGAGACTAATGTAACAGTTTAGGAAATTGAAATAGATTAGCTCTTTACACAATGCTGTTAATACCAGGTTTACTTTTGTAATGGCTACAAGCAGCCATGATGTAACGCAGGGGTAGGCAACCTTTCCCCTTTAAGGGCCGAGGGACTTCGACTCCCAGAATTCCAGGAGCTATTGGCCAACATAGGACTATTGGCCAACATGGCTGAGGCTTCTGGGAACTGAAGTCCCTCGGCCCTTAAAGGGGAAAAGTTGCCTACCCCTGATGTAACGTCACAAAGTTTACATCATAATGTTACTAAAGAAACGCAGATTAATATTGGAAGGAATGGTCCCATCAGTACTGCCAGAAAGTACAGGGAAAGCCAATTCATTTATGGTTAAATCTTAGTATGCTCATGACCTAACAATGCTCTGAATAAATGGGTGTATAATGAATGTATAGCATGCTACTCTCTTGAGACTCTACTCCTCACCTTGACAAGCCCTTTTATAACTTGATTGCCTGCTTTGCCGTAAGAGGCTGCTGTGATTGCTGAGCGAACATAAAGCTGGGGCTTATCTGGATGTCATTGTTGGCAGATTGCAAACTACTTTTCTGGGTGACAACTTCATAGGTTGACATTTTCAGACAGATGCAGAAAGTGTTTCCTGTTAAACATTTTTATATTACACAGATTGGCAAGAGGCAATTCCCTCAGACCCAATTCAGAATGATTTGTATCTTTGGTGTACAATAGATAGGGTGGATGTATATCAGGCTGAAATGTACAAACATGAAGTTCCATTTCCCATTACCAGTAAGCAAAACCCAGGAGAAACTGATGGGCATTGCAGTTGAGGAAGTAGCAAAACTCAAGAAGCCTGTCAATTGGCTAGATAACCAATTTCTTTAAGCAAGAAAGGGTGGATTTTCTTCAGCTTCCTTTCAGAAAAGCGAGATTCAGTCAAGCAATGGATCAATTGTATTGCCCCATGGTAAGCTAATATTTAAGCAACAGATCTACAGCATTGCCCTGTGGGTACTTCATACCCTCCAACATTTCACAGATGTAAGCCAGAACATGTGTGGCCAAGCAATATCAGAGTGAGGTCAAGTTGGCAAACATTATTAAGGAGGGAAAAGACACAAGCCTGAAGACCCTGCACCAGTTTGCTTTTTCCTAAGCCTACTGGGAAGGGCGAGGTTTCACCACTGCCTCTCCTTTCCCTCTTGCTGAGTTAATTGAATACAGACTACTTTGCACTTTTGCAGCATTGGAAGTAAACTGAGGACAAGGTGGTGAGAAACTGGGAAATTTTAAAAGCAGCTGAAAAAGTGGGACAGCAGAAGATTTGTTTGGATTGTCCCTGCCAAATCAGAACAATTGGAGGGTATGTTATGTTATGATATGCATTAAATTTTCCAGTGTTATCTACTTCGCATTTTGATCTTCTGAACTGCCCTGAGCCATTACATGGCTACATTCACAAAACATCAAGTAATTACTTTTTTAAAAAGAGGTTTGCTTGCAATGCAGTGCCCTAGTGATATTGAAGTTAGAGCACTCATTTGTTTAAACAACTCTTACATACCAGTCTGGTTAACTTATGTTAGTTGGCAAAGTTGGTTTCTAGTAAGTTGAAAAAGAAAACCTTATATCAGAACATGATATGTTTATTTCAGAATGTTGGCAAAGATCAATTATGTCCTAATAATGTGGTTTATTTTGCATTTCTCAAGCTAGGGAATCATGGGAATTGTATTTTTTTTCTGAGACATTGAGCCTTCTCTGTCAGAGAGCTCTGGTGCCACAATAAACTACAGTTCCCATGATTCCCTAGCACTGAGTCAGGGCAGTTAAAGTGGACTCAATTTGCACTATTTCTGGCAGTCTGCAAAGGCCCTATGTTTATCTAAAAGGATAAAAAACATGGTTAAGAATCTTCCCCATTGTTTTGTTTAATTGTTTAGTGACACAGATATGATTTCGGTTTGCAAAAATCTTGGACTAACTGACCAGTTAATCAGAAAGTAGATTCCTTTCCTTTCCTTTCCTTTTTAAACAAGAGCTCTTTCCTTTTTAAACAAGAATTCTCAAGGTACTCAGAAACTTTTTTTTATTTTCATTTTGTTTTCTTTTTCATGTTTATTTTCACTAAATATTTTGATGACTTAAATTTATAAATAGACTTGGATATATTTGTCAGTTTGATTTAGCTCTGTTTCTCATACTTGGAAACCATTTTGTCCCATTCCTGCATCCTATTGTGAGAAGTCTACATAAATTCATACACATGTTTACTTCCAAAATAAATACTTTCTGTGTGTGCATAACATTATCTATCTATCTATCTATCTATCTATCTATCTATCTATCTATCTATCTATCTATCTATCTATCCATTTTTAAGATTATGTATCACAAAATTCAGAAACAGCCAGGTATTTTATAATTGTGTGTTAGTTTTTATATTGATTCAGGAAATGCAAATGAGGAAAAATTGCATTCAGATATAAACCAAATAACATTTTCACAATCCTCTTTTATGAACACTGATTGGAATTCTTTTGGAAATTTAAGTATGCATAAATACTGTAGTCACAATGCTATGCAATGATTCTTGTCCTGATCCTTCCAATGCCCACTTACCAGTCAGCTGCTGCTGTGATCAATAGGGATCTGTTCCCCTATCAACTCGGAAGCAGCTAGCTGATGGTCCCATGCCACCACAACCTACTAAGTGGTTTCTAGTGTAACAGGCAGAATCAGGATTCCTGATTAATTCCCCCTTGCAGTAGAGATCACTCACATGATGGGGGTTGTGGTGAGACTATCATCTAGTTGCTATCAGAATGGAAAGACCCCCATTGATTGCAACTGCTGCTGGTAGTAAGTGGATATTGGAAGATTTTCATGGTTCTTACATTGCTTCTAAAGTAGGGGCTACACAGGAATCATGAATAAAAAATATTCAAGCGTGTGTAACACTATGTTACTCATTCAAAACTAACCAATAGGATTCTGGCTACCAATACTGAATGGGTCTGGTCTAAGTATAGTAACAGTAGTTATTGTTTCAAAGGCTGTTAACTTTCACATACAATCATTTTTATCATTATTTTTATTCTCCGTATCCCCCACTTGATTTAGGAGGAACGCTAGAAGACAAGATCATTATTTTTTTTCTTCTTGTAGAAAGGATACTGATCACTTTTAATAGGACTGGATTATTCAAATCCATTGTAAACATTCTTCCATTGTAAAAGTTAAATTAAATACTTAAAGATTTCATACCCTCCAACATTTAAAATATTGATTCTCCAATTCAAATGGAACAATGGGATGTGGTTGAATTTTACTTTGAGTTATTATTTGAGGAAGAACTTCTGTAAGATGATGTACAGAGGGTATTTAATACCAGACAGGCTATGGAAAATGATTAAAAATAGTTCAGATATATGTTGGAAATATAAAGAGAAGATAGGGACCTTTTGGCACATGGACTTGTGATAATGCACAGAAATATTGGAGTCAAATACACTTGGTATTGGGAGATATTTTTAAATGTTAAAATACAGCTGAAATCAAGTCAGAATGCCAAATGAACAAATTGAGAAGAAATAAGAAAGGATTTCACATTATATGATTAGAGCAGCAAGAATAGTGTATCCCCAAATTTGGAAGGACACTGTTATCCAAATACAAGAAGGCTGGTTGATGAAGATAATTGAACTTGCTGAAATGGTAAACTAACAATATTGATCAAGGAGATATCTCTGAATAACTGAATAAGAAAGATTAGGAACTGGGATTTGGAGTTCAGACTGCCATGGTTGCCTTGGTTGATGATCTGCATCTGAGCATCGACAGGGTAGTGTGACCCTGTTGGTGCTTCTAGACCTCTCATCAGCTTTTGATACAATAGATCATAGCATTCTCTTGGACTGCCTGAGTGGGTTAGGAATTGGAGGCACTGCACTCCAGTAGTTCCATTCCTTCTTCGTGGGCAGATCCCAGAGGGTGCTGCTTGGGGACAGTTGCTCCGGTAAAAAGGAGCTTACTTGCGGTGTCCCCTAAGGCACCGTTCTGTCCCTGCTGCTGTTAAACATCTATATGAAGCTGCTGGGTGAGATCATTCAGAGTCATGGAGCTGGGTGTTATCAGTATGCTGATGACACCCAGATCTATTTCTCCATGTCTTGATTGTTTGCCTTGACTCCCGATGGCATCTCGCCTCTGAATGACTGTCTTAAGGCAGTAATGGGCTGGATGAGGAAAAACAGATTGAGAGTGAAACAGTAGCGGCCCCAAAACCAGGAATTGGGTTGCAATCTCCAGTCCTGGATGGGGTCACACTCTCTGTCAAGGACTGTGTGTGCAGTCTGGGGGTGCTCCTTGATTTGTCGCTCCTGATGTCTAATCAGGTAAATGTGATGGTCAGGAATGGCTGTTATCAGCTTCAGCTGATACGCCAGCTGCACCTTTCCTGGAAGTTAGGGACCTTGAAACTGTGGTGCACGTGCTGGTAACCTCTCGTCTAGATTTCTGTAATGTACTCTACATGAGGTTACCCTCGTGCTTGGTCCGGAAACTTCAATTAGTACAAAATATGGCAGCCAGAGTGGTTTTGGGAATATCTAGGAGGGACCACATAACCCCGGTATTAAAGTCCCTCCACTGCCTGCCTATTAGTTTCCGGGCCCAGTATACGGTGTTGGTTATGACCTTTAAAGCCCTAAATGGCTTGGGTCCAACTGATCTTTGGGACTGCCTCCTCCCATACAATCCTCCCCACACACTCCGGTCCTCTGGGAGAAATTTGCTTCAGCCAGTAAAATCAAGGCTGTCTGCTACCTCCCTGAGGGCATTTTCAGTAATCGCCCCCAGATTATGTAATAGTCTGCTGGATGAGATCTGTCAGATCATAACCTTAAGCAGCTTTAAAAAAGCTGTGAAGACAGATCTCTTTCGGCAGGCCTTTCCTGGTTAGATCCCAGCCTCAGGAGCCCTGCCTCTTTTTATTTTTTGGCTCGCCCTCTGCTCTCATTTGTTTATTATTGCTTCAATGACTTTATTTTATCTTGTTATTTTATGCTATGATTTTAATGGATGTGTAGTTTAATAATTTTGTAAGCTGGGGGAGGGGGGGTTTCTGGGCTGTTTCTTAATCTGTATTTTTCGTGTAATTTTTAACTGTTGTAAGCCGCCCCAATTATTTGACAGAGGGGCGGAGTATAAATATTATTATTATTATTGTTGTTATTATTATTATTATTATTATTATTATTATTATTATTATTATTAACTATTTATTACAGTTGACCCTTAGTATCCATGGGGGATCCATTCTGAACACCTCCATGAATAACAAAATCCATGGATGCTCAAGTTCCGTTGTCCCCAATGGTGGCACATGCACATGGCCACACTGCCATTAGGGAAAGCCCCCATTGTCCCCAGCGGTAGCATATGCACACAGCTGCACCACCATTAGGGACAATGGGACTCATTCCTAACGGTGGTGCAGTTGTATGCATGGGCCACCATTGGTGACAAAGCAGTCTTGCCATCCACTGATGTTTGAATCCACAGATGGCAAGTCCTCTGACACCGAGGGCCAACGGTACTTTTTGATAGTCTCCAAAAATGTATAGTTTCAGAGGGATACTTTAGTTTTAGATTTTGTAAAATAAACAGAATTTATATGTCATAGAAGCATAACTGTATTACCGTATAAAGTAAATGTAGTAAGAGTGGAATATATTCATCGGTTGGGGGGTGGGAAGTCTGTAGAGTAAGTATTGTTTGCTTTTGTTCTGTCATTTAGTTGGGTTCGTAGTTTTCCTGTTGTTTTCTATATTTGTATAACTTGTGTGTGTGGTTGTGTTTCTGTTTAATAAAAAATGATTTTGGGGATTATCACATGAGGGCCATTTATTCTTTAATATGCTATTCTAATGTTATATAGAAAGAACGATACAATGGTGATATTGAAACACTTACTTTCACATGTGTTGCAATAACGGGGCATTAATGATTCATGAGCAGTAAAATAGCATTTTTACATTCTGCACGTTGGCGGAAGGGGTTGTGATCAGAAAGAAAAAAATGGTTCATCTCTCGCTGCTGAGGAACTTTCCTGTGATTCACAAGCATGATACAGGAAGTGATTCTGCCAAACGGCACACTGGGAGACTGGGGGAGTCAATTTATTTCTGGAAGGTTTAATGATGGATTCTCAACAGTGCTATTGAAATGTGATTGCTTTTCATATGTTTACGATAGCACTAATGAAGTGTTATTGGCAAGCCATTAACACTTTTTTGTTCTTAATAAGAAGTTGCACTAGCATGATGCTTCCATGACATGATATGTACTGTATGTGCATGACGTCATGTGAAAATCTTTCTGCGATCACACAAACATGACAGGAGTGTAGCACTTCTCTTGCGTTTCTTTCCCCCGTGTGATAATCTCCTTTAAAGGGTGGCAACAGAGCATTAATCGGGACACTCTCTTACAAATCAGGAATGGGGAGGGAGTTTTTGTTAAACATTCAAAGTGAAAAAGGTCCATAAGAATCACATTCAGGCCTTGACAAACATGCAAGTTAATATGAAAAGAGTGACATGTATGTCACTTACGAGAGCAGCATATGGAGTAGCTCCATACTGATTCTTCATGGTTTGTAGATGGCAAATAAATGTCCCCCATGGTTAAATATCTTCAGAGACTCCATTCTCTGGTCCCCATCTAAACATGGCAATTCCCTACTGTTATCATTGTGAGAGTTGACAAAAACAACATGGTAACAATGGGTACATATGTTGCATATCTTTGGCTGCCAACAGAAGCACTGAGAAACACTCCCTTGAGTTTAATGATGGCTGTCACAACCACATTTACATCCCAGCTGACAAAGTAGACTTTAGCAAGCTAAACTTTTCATTATGATTGGCATTTTTTCTGAGATGTCTTAATTTTTTTCAGATAGCCATGATAATTAATTTTGGCTGTCAAGGCTGTGGCAATATACAGAGGAATGGGGAATGCTTTTATCGTGTTTCATGAGCTGCTTTGAGCTCTGACAACTACAAAATTAGCTGGCTGATTTGATTACAAGCCAAAGATTATAAGGAAATCACTATTAGTCTCTAAGATAGTTATTATAGCCAAAATATTATTAGAGTGCTTGACAAAAAGCAATATTAGCTGATGAAGCAATATTTGCAGATGAATTCAGAGTAAGAACCAATTTGCAGGCTTTTTACTGGGATTTAAATTAGTCATACAGAGTGAATATCAGAATATCTGAGAATTTTAATCAAAACTTTGAGTATTGTCAGTGCATTGCTTCAACCCTCATGCATCAGGATGGAACGTTTTAATCCTTCAGAATCTGTTTTCAGAACTGGGATGACAAAGCCCAGGATAAGGAATTGGAAGGTAAATTGGAGGATTCAGATGGTATGCTGACTAGAAACTGATTGTAGCACTGAGATTAACAGCACAGTTAACAGTACATAGGGCATCAGTCCTGCCATGAAATTACTGACCTTACCCTCAGGCCCAGAGAATAGGGGCCAGGTACTGAAATATGGGAGCCCTTATAGCTATTGGAGACAGAGAAAAGGAAAAGTAGTATCTCATCAATTCTGGTTGATGAACCAGATATATGCCAGAATTATGCTTTATCACTTTAAATAGACTTGGTATTACACAGGGATCATGCTTTGCATAATGATTTGCAAGAGGTAATCTATTTTACAGGGATCATGTTTTGCACAATGATTTGGAAGAAGGCATCTATATGTTGAGAAATGAATTCATGCAATATGATTTTTCTTACAAATATGTGTTTGTGTTATGCTGGTATTGAAAGGCAGTGTAGTGTAATAGTTTGAGCGTTAGACTATGATTCTGGAGACCAGGGTTCAAATCCTCACTCGGCCATGGAAAACTACTGGGTGAATTTGGGGAAGTCACACTCTCTCAGCCTCATAGGAATAATATAATAATAATAATAATAATTTATTTCTTATATCCCGCCTTTT
>CM034701.1:252547330-252569372 GCA_020142125.1 Phrynosoma platyrhinos
AAGCTGAATGCCAATAAATCAATGTATTAATGTTTTAATAATATCTGCCATTTGTGTTCTGTACCTTTGCATTCTTCCTTAAGCACCAAAATCTCTTAGCTCTTCTCTGATTGTCCATCTGAAAGACTCTTTTTTTCTGGTAATGTCTGAGACCAGGGATGTGAAAGTGACAGCATCACTGAACAGCATTGTTACAGAAACAAGGGTGCATGCATGAACAGGGCTAATATGAATTTGTATGTCCAAATATTTAATAACCTAGATTGTTAATAATGAAAGCACAAAAGCATAATTTGTATGCTAGATGATGATTTTTATCAGCCCATGACTTGTACAGCATAATATTGTGCAGACTAGAGAAAATGGAGTAAGCCAATCCATTTTACAGTCCAAAGGGAGATTTTGAAGAGATTCTCACCTAGCATGGTTTTGTTAGCGTGGTTGCGCAGCATGTGAAGATCCACTTTAGTGTGCAGCACCAGGAACACAACCTTCTCAGATGCAGCCAGTAGCATGTCAGCTGGAGAAGCACCTCTCCCCTTCCAGACAGAATAAAGAGACTCCACAGGCAGACGTCTCTCAGATGAGGTTTTAATCTTAGTTCCTCTATGTACAAGGCTATTTACAGCAATAATGAGAACCATCCACATCCACTATACATCAACCCACGGCAACCCACATGTGTGTCCAGAGTCTTCTGCTTTATATAGCCAGGGCTCCACATGGCCTTCTGGCTCTGCATCTTCCTGCTGGACACCTGTCAGTCACATGAGTGACTCTGCAGTTTGGCAGCAGTTCTCTGTGCTTTCCAGCACCAGGTGACCATCTCCATGATGTCACTTCCCATGACACAGCATGAGTCAGCATGACTCAGCTACAATCAAATGCTGTGTCATCATGGCTGCTGCTATTCTCCCCATTGTACATTTTACCCTGGGACTCCTTCCTAACAGGTTTATCCTGGCAGGAGAAAACATCTGTCTTATAGATACAATTTCATGTGGCTGTGCAAGGGGGGTTGTCCAAGCCATTTTGCTGCCTATGCTAAGTATCCAATCATGCTCCAACAGTACCCAGATATTTTGGAACAAATACTTCTCAGTGTCCCAGTAGTGACCAACAAAGTAAATAATTAACAATACAATGCCCTTTCAGACACCTAAAATCTGTTGCATGAAGCAGATGTCTCACTCTGCTACATGGGAGATCCAGCTCTGAGATTGTTTCTTGGACTGGTATTTGTCCTGCCCGTGATGAAATAAATTATGGGAATTGATTGTGGCTAGCTAAATAGCTCAACAGATTGGCAGACACACAATAGAGTAAGCGTTCCTAAACTTCAGATTGTTGCTTTTAGCTTAATAATCATTGTCTCAGTCATGTGAACTTGGAGCCAAAAGTAACACAAGGGCCTCATTCACACTATAATTAAAATTGGTTTGCAAACCATATCAGATTGGATTATATGTACCATGTTCACACTCGAGCTGCTTTGAGCCCTGATTGTGTTCAGGCTGAATTGGAGGTAAATTGGGGTGATATGGATATTTTCATATTTCTTTTGAAAAGAACCAGTTTGCAACAACTGTGAACAATGTGTGCACATTTCCAATCCCATTCAGGGCATCCAGGAGGGAGGGACAATGGGAAGAGGGTGGGCAGAGGGGTGGTCCACAGGTCTTGGCAAACTTTTTCTTCTCTCAGCACTGCCATGGGGCTGTCACAGTTGTTGTTGTTGTTGTTGTTTTGTTTTTTTGACAGTTTCTGCAAACTCATGCATTTGCATGGGTTCACAAGAGGGAGTCATTAGTGCCATGGTAGAAATTCTCCCCTGGGATGTATGGATCCATGGGTGCCATGGGGGATTCTTCCCTGGGATGGATGGATCCATGGGTGCCATGGGGGATTCTCCCCTGGGATGGATGGATCCATGGATGCCATGGGGGATACTTCTGTTTCTGGCACTGAGGTTTGCATGGCTGGCATTGGGGGTTGAAGGGGTTGAAGAGTCAGTTGGGGGGAGCCAAATGTAAAGGGAGCTAAGAGAGGGAGAGAAAGTGTGTCTGTGTGTGTGCGCACATGCGTGCGCATGCATACTGGACAGGGAAAGTGGGGAGGAAGATGTGTGTGTGCTTCTGACTGGATCAGTTATTGCTCCCATAGAAATAAAAATCATCCTGCGCTCTCTCTGCTTCTAGCAGCCCATTTCCAGGCAAAGAGGGAAAGTGGAGGTGGTGGTGGAGGAGGAGAAGGGTGTGCATCTTACACACACACACACACACACACACACACACACACACAGAGGCCCATGGACATAGCAACAGCTGATGCATCTACACCTCTGAGTGCTTGCATAACCGGAAATATGCACATGTGCATCATATGGTTGACATTTAAAAAAAAAGAACCAGAATGGATCAAAAACATCCAATATTGAGAATTCATTTTATTTCAGTGGAAAAGTAAGTGTGAATATGAACTGTGTTAAATAGACACTGATGCATTCGGTAATGGAAAATGTAGTGTGAACTTCATTTCAGTTTGAATCAATTTTGCGATCCCAGATCTATTCAACTCAAAAACAAGGTTAAATGTGAGTGTAAATGACCCCAAGGTTACATCTTAATTTATATGGCCACTTCTTGAAGTTCCTTCCACCCTCAACCCCATCTATGTCTATTGAAGGTGGTTTACAATTGGTTCTCCTGGATCTGCCTGTGACTTTTGGTAACATCAACTGTGGTATCTTTCTGAACAACCTTACTGGGATGGGAGTTAAACAATCTTAGAACTGTAGAGTTGGAAGAGATCACAAGGGCCATCCAGTCCAACCCCCCATCATGCAGGCATATTTTATCAAAGCACTCCTTACAGATGGCCATCCAGTCTCTCTTTAAAAATCTCCAAAGAAGGAGACTCCACCACTCTCCCAGTCAGCGTATTCTACTGTCAAATAGCTCTTACTGTTAAGAAGTTCTTCCTAATGTTTAGGTGACATCTCTTTGCCTGTAGCATGGATCCATTGCTCCAGATGCTAGTCTCTAGAGCAGCAGAAAACAAGCTCCCTCCACCCTCAATATGGCATTCTTTCAAATATTTAAACATGTCTATCATTGCACCTCTTAAATGTCTCTTTAAAGACATTGTTTTAAAGTGGGCCCATTCCTTCCTTGAGGAATGAACTGAGTGTGAAAGCTAAATGGTGAAGAAAGCTGACAGGAAGAAAATAAACTCATTTGAAACATGATGATGGAGAAGAGGTCTGCGGATACCATGGATTGCTTAAAAAACATGCCTGATTCTTACTAGAATCAAAGGGGGGAAGCAGACGGTCAGCCATGGGTCGCCCCGGGAAGCTGGGCTGTGGGGCCAAGGTATCCCCACACCTTGGTCCCGCAGCGCAGCTTTGCCGCCCCTGAAAGGAGCGCTAAATTGGTGCTCCTTTCACAAGTTGCCGAAGGTGCGCCGCAAAAGGCTGCAGCGCACCTTTGCCGACTCTTCCGCCGCAGCGTGTGCGAACACTGCGGCGGGAGGTCCTCCTCAGAGCGCTGGCCGTGCGGAGGGCTGGCTGCTCCGAGGATGACCTGGGGAAGGGATTGGGGCGCCAATCGTGCAGCTGCCCCTCCCCTTCCCTGCCCCCAAAACAGCCCAATTGGCCGTCTGCTTAGGGGGAAAGATGACTAAACTGAGGCTGTTATACTTTAGATATATATCATGAAATGATGTGACACCTTGGAGAAGATGTTAATTCTTGATAAAATGAAAGGCAGTAGCAAAGGGGAGGAATCTATGCTACTATGGATTAATTCAATCAAGGAAGCCACAGTCCTGTGTTTGTAAGACCTGTGCAGGGCAGTTGATGACCAGGGATCTTGGAGGTCTGCCATGAATCAAAGTCAAGTTGATGGCAAATAACAAGAACAAAACATACTCTAGCTGGGTCTGCATTTGAAAAGGTTTTCAGAAACTTCAGTTGCTGCAGTCAGATTGTTAACTAGAGCTGGGTACAGGGTGCATATAACTTCTTTGCTGCAACAGCTCCACTAGCTATCAACTTGCTGATTGATAAAGCCCTATATGGCTCAGGTCTAGGGTAATTAACATACTGTTTAATTTTTTTTAAAAGAAATGAGCACTCCTACTCTAAGATATTTGGGGAAGTCCCTGATCCTGGCCCCAGCACTTTCCCAGGCATGCTGGAATCATGGGAGAGGACCATCTTGATGGCCTCTTCCAGGCTTTGCCATTTCCTCCTTGCTAGAATGATTCACTCATTACTATCCTTCCACCCACAAGTCAGGAGCCCAACAGGGTTTTAGGCACTGACTGGTAGGCCTTTTAATAGAGTGATATTTTGCTGATCTCTCTCCCCCCCCCCCCCCCCCCCCCAGTAAATTTACATTCAATGTTTTTAATTCTTTTGGCAATATATTTGTATTTTCATAATAACTTTTCATATGTTTTTATTCGTGACTTTGCAAATATTTTTAACAGTATTTCTTTTCATGTTTGTAAGCTACCTTGAGTCACAGTATTGGGAAATGGGGGGGGGGGATATAAATGAATAAATCATCATCATTATCACCATCTTGCCTATGGCAGGGATGGCTGTGAAACTGGCAAAACCACATGGAGTCCAGCTGTAATTTCTAAGCTAATTTTTTCTTACTTTGCCAGTTCTCCTTGTGCAGCCTATGATAATGATGTTTAAGGCAACTGAAATATGGGCTTTGTTGGATTTTAATGTTTTAGCTTTTGTTGGATTTCCTAATTTCCTTGTCTTAAGACATTATTTTGACCATTTTATTGGTGGTTAATACAGTCTTATCTTCATCATCCAATATTCTAAAGGTATTGCTTCATTAATTCAGACAATTAAAACAAAGTTAAAGTGAGCAAGTTATTTTATAGCAGATGATACATTAAATAGAAAGCTGTCTGATTTCATAAACATTACCAAGAAAAATGCATATTTAAATATTGACAGAAGACTGTTTCTTTTCCAGGAGCTCTAACTTTGTGAATGCTTTGTTTATTTAATAACACTGCACCTGTAGTATATGTATCTGAAACTCTGAGTATTGAAATTTTCTATTTCTTTGGGATATATTTGAATTGTGCATACGTCACTTGGATAATGAAATATTTAACTGTGCTGCATGGTTTTATGATGTGACTGTCACAATCCATTTTAGATATCAAACCAGAAATTGCACAGCTGGGCCTGCACAGAAACTTAAATATAGTTTCTGAGATTTATAAAAAGAGTTTAAATAATGTAATAAAATGCCTGATCTTGATAGACATGGCACCAGGTGAACTGTATTTTTAAAGGTAAAGGCATTCCCCGTTGAGAAGGTTGTCAAGTCATGTCCAACCATAGGAGACAGTGCTCATCTCCGTTACTAAGCTGAAGAGCCAGTGTTGTCAGAGACTACTCTGTGATCATGTGGCCACCATGATTGCACAGAATGCTGTTTACCTTCCCACTGAGAAGTGGTACCTATTTACTACTTCCCCCAAACTCTGGAACGACCTGCCGGACGAGATCCATCAGCTGACATCCTTAGACAGCTTCAAAAAGGCTGTTAAGACGGATCTCTTCCAGCAGGCCTTTCCAGATTAATTACCCCAGCCTTGGGCTTCCCGGTCCCCTCGGGTCACTCAGTCTCCTACCTTACCCAGACTCCTGTTCCTCTCGTGGCCCCATCATTCTGATGGATGAGGAACGTTTTAGAGGTTGGCCGGGTTTGTTTTGTTGTTTTGTTTGTTTTGTTTTGTTTGTCTGTTTTATTCTGTTGGTTTATTATGATTTTATTATTGTTTGATTATTTTAATTATGAGATATTTAATACTGTTTTAAAGGGGGGGTGGATTGGTCTCAGGTGTGATATTGTATGAGTTTTTATGTAAGCCGCTTGGATTGTCTTTGCCAATAAGCGGGATATAAATTATTATTATTATTATTATTATTATTATTTGCATTTGCATTTGCATTTGCATTTGCATGCTTTCAAACTGCTAGGTTGACAGAAGCTGGGACTAGTGATGGGAACTCATCCCATCATGCAGCACCCCAGCCTCGAACTGCCAACCTGCCGATCTTGTAATCAACAGAGTCAGCATCTTAACCACTTGAGCCACCCAAAACATTTCTCCATATTTTACTGGAATCATATTCCATCACTTCTTTCCTAAGAACACTTGTGTTGTGTTGTGTTGTGTTTAGGCAGGTTCTTTCACTCTGTGTCAGTCTAAACATAGACTAGGAGATGAGGGAGACCACACTATGGAGGGCTGATCCAATCACAGAAGCCACAGCCCTGTTTGCAAGACCTAAGCAGACCAGTTGATAACTGTCATTTTTTGAGGTCTCTCATTTATAGGTTGTAATAAATCAAGATTGACTTCATGGTAAATAACACCAATAACAATAAACAGCTCTGGGGTCACAGGCTTGTGGTATATGAGAAGAACCTGAGCCAGCAGTGAGCAGTCCCAGACTTATCCCTACATTACTCATGAGAATGTTAAGATCAAAAGAGAGAAAAACAGTTGTGATCATGATGATCACATTAAGAGAAAATCTCTGTGCATTCCAAACATATCCTGTCCATGAACTTTGTGCATTCCTTACATGTCCATTACTTTCCAACACATTCCAATGAGTGCTGCTGGCTTAAGCATCTTGAAGGAGCATCTCCTGACACTTCCCCTTCTTGCTTGTATCTGGAGGAGAGAGTAAGAGAGCTGATGCTTTGAACCTCCTACTGAGAGTGAGTCTATAGACAGAGCATATTTCATCTTGTTCTTCTCAATAGAAGGATGAGGAACTGAGATGTGAGAATGCATCCTTATCCTCTTGTTGAAAAAAGTTGAGGAAATGATTTTGAGGAGTTGCTGCTTCCTTCTCATTAGGGAGTATGGTTCTGCAGGAATCAAGAGGGTGGGAAGAGACATGGGCAGAAGGACTAACAATGAGATGGTTTCCAGTGGTGCATGGTTCCAGGGGAAGCAAAGAGAATTAGCATGAGAAAGATCACACTGTAAGAGGAATCATAGTCAGGGAAAGAAGGAGCTGGAGTGCTGGGGCAGATTTAAATCACAGAGTTGTGGAGGATGCCTTGATCCCCCTCCCCTGGCCTAGAGACTGGAGTCAATGAGATTCCCCCATTACTTTTTGCATCATCTGGCAAATGCAAGTTCAGTTTTAAAAACACTGTATGATAGTGTTTATACAACCAACTGATATTAATGGGTGCAAGTCATTATATATTTCACAGGTCTGTACAAAAATCCATGGTTCGCCCAAACATTTCTCCACTTCAGAATATACTTTGTTAACTTTATGATACTGTGATTTTGCACTTTGTAGTTAGCATGCCATACATAAAATGCACTGGAAGATTAGCATAAGCAAAACTTTCTGATTCGTTTTGTGATGAAGCTGGTTTAGAATATAGCTCTTTCCCATTTTCCTTTTTTCAGCAAAGCTCAGGTTCAAAATTGTCTCTCCAAATTTGAACTGTTAATAATACATTATATATAAGTAAAGGTCATGCTGCCCATTTCAATTTGTGGAATACTTCAAAATAACAAATGTTGCCCTTGTTTTCTGCACATGGTTTTCTAATATGAGCATATTACTAATTAGTGTCAGTACCTTCACTCAGCTGTAATCTTTAAAGTTCACTTGAGACAGCTTTTGGTAGGAAACCTTAAAGAAATGTTTGAAGAAAGGATCAAAAGTCTCATGAAATTAGTTGTTGCCTGATCATTTGGTAATCTAAGGGTGAAATTATTTTTCTGCAGTTTAAGATTTGAGAAAATGTAATTATCATGAATTGTGAGGGTTATGGACTACTGTAATTATGCAAAAACTCAAGCTGTGGTGCTATAGAAAAGTCTGAATCTATTTGGGGGAATAGGATTCAGCACTTCAGTTGTAAATTGTGTCTAAAACCTGGAGGAGATCAATCACCACACTGATACTGGAAGAAGTCACTGTTTTGAACAGTACAGAGTTAAATAATAGGCATTTTAGAGATGTATATGTTTAGGGTCATATATAGGGCCACATTAATCTATGTAGGGCTGTAACATTTTCTGTTCTTCTGTTTAATGATTACCAATTAGTAAGAAAAGATTGACTCCATATTACAGGGAAAAAGGTGAAAATGTTTGCATAGGTATCCAATGTTACTTTTGTTATTTTGCAGTCAGACCCGCCATTATTTTGCATGATTAATCGAATGCAAAGCCTTGGATTCTAATTATTCTGAATAGCGTGTTTAATAAAATGAGAGTTTATGCCTTCCCCTTTATTATATAGGCCCTGCTGCTCTTTCTCTCCTTTCTCACACAGATGCCCTCAACTTATACATGAGGTCGACATAGTTGAGTATATACGGTAGATAAGCCAATGATCTGGTACAATAAACAGCAGTTTTTTGTGTTCCTATGAACAGTGTGACATAATATACATACTCTGAGGTACCTTATGTGGACCAAAACTATGTACAGATGGTGTGTATACTTGCAGGATCTACATTGCTTTGTAGAGCTATCCATCCATACTTTTAAATCTATTTATTGTTTTATTGTATTAGTGACTACCATTTACCTAATAAGCACACAGTTATCTCCTAGAAAAGATCTACCAAAGATTCTAAACTAAATGCAGAGAAGGGGAGGAAGTGATGTGTGCATGTATTACACAAAGAAAGATAAATCAGTGAATTTAAGTTGGTTCTTATTCCATACATTTTGCCAAAATAACATCTGTTCTTTTCTTGGGTTTTTTTTAATAGTGTTACCCAGCCATACCTGTGGCAATCCTGGGGAAATACCTAAAGGAGTTCTTCATGGCACAAGATTCAGTATTGGAGACAAGATCCGCTACAGCTGTATCTCAGGCTACATCCTGGAAGGCCATGCTATGCTGACATGTATTATGAGCCCTGGAAATGGAGCATCATGGGATTTTCCTGTACCATTTTGCAGAGGTAAAATTTTTAAAATAAATAAAGACCAGCATAAACAATGTGGAAGTAACACTACCTTATCAAGACAGAGGAGCAATTGTACAGAACTGTTGTACAAACCTGTTGGTGTGCTCTGTGATGATTCATTACTGTTGTATGTGTTCCATATATTGTTCCCCTGGTCATGAGGGTTGGCAGATCTGTTCTTTAGTTAGCCCCACTCCAAATTAAATGGGAAACCTATAATATTATGGAATCACCAGAAGGTCAACAGGTAACTTACAGGTATACACAATGCAATAACAAATGACAATGCTATTTTGTTGATTTAAAGGTATTTATTTGTATAGATTCATTAATTTAAAGGGCTTGAATTCTAATTTATTTTAAATGGGTATGGATTAATTTTCTTGCTGTTGCCAGTGCTCTAAGTCTTTAATTTTAACTCAGGGACATTAATGGAATGATGGTGCAGAAAAAGGCAGAGAGACCTTGCCATACTAAGCAGGGACATCTTGAGACATGGCTAGAAGGGGAGTGGTGGCAGAAGTGGGGTCTCACAAGGCACGCATGTACTCCCCAGACACTAGGGCTAGTAGTATCTCTGGCAAGACCCTAGTGAAGTGTCTACTCCCAGCAGCAATTGCAGAAGAAGAAGCTGATCTCCATTGGTGCCCTCTGCAATATCAAAATGCAACTGATGGCCAATCTGTTCCTCTTGTCCAGTGAAAACCAGCCAGCCAACAGAGAGTCTGTCTGTATTTGAGGAGTCCTTTGAGAAGTGTCAGGACACCATCATTACCCTCTATCTCCATCCTAACCCATGATGTCCAGAGCCACCTGAACATGGGATGTTTCACAGAAGTGGGGAATATCCTGACGGAAATTGGCAACTTGGTGGTCTCCTTGACCAAGTCCTCTGCCCAAACTTGATTCTATGGCAGACATGCAGACACTGGGGGTTCAACCAGTATCACTTGTATTGCTGGATGTTTACAAGATGACCAGCTGTATGCACAAGATGGAACATGTGTGTGATATCTTGAAGACCACCCTTTGGTGGACGTGAGCCTGCAGTTCCTGCTGAAGGTCCCTCAGAACATGACCAAGAATTTGAAATTACTGACAGATGACTGTGTCATTACCAAAGAGAAATCCAAGTATAAATTTGCCAAAAAGAAATTCAAGCTCAGCATTATGTGTATGCACACCAGAACACTGGCCCTATTGGCCTGCAACAAGGAGTTCAAGATTTCACACATGAGTTGACACACAGTTGTTGAATCTTGTTCAGTGGGCCCTTGGTGCACTCTGTCTATGCTCTGGTGAGCTTTACCACTGAGCCTCAGTTTTTGTCAAAGTGGCCACCATCAACCCAGAGGGCAAAGCTGTGCAGATGGCCATTTTGGGAGGTGCCATGAGTGTTCTCTTTGTTTGCATGTTTCTTACTCAGAGAGATATAGTCAGTGTTTCTCAGAGACCCTGGAATGACCTAGAGGTCTTTAGGAATGTGGATAGCTGGAATGGGTCTGATTTGTCCTGATCAATTGGTAGAGTTTTAGATCACCAGTGATTCAGATTATATCCAGGATTATAGAATTATTGGATTACCATAGCTTCTCTTTTCCACATTTCCAGCACCTGTTTTCTTTTAATTTGTAATTTGTAAATTTGTAAATTTTAGCTAATTTGTTCAGGGATAAGTACCATTGATAAAACATTTTATAATAATTTTCCCTTAGATTTTCTAAAATCGTATACTGAATCCCTTAAGTAATTGTATACTTAAGAGGTATGGTGGAAGAAAGTGTAACCCCCTCAGCAGACCAGGGCGTCCAGGACACCCTGGTCTGGAGCACCACGGGGCCATGGCAGCCGCACTGCGGCACTCCTGCAGCGACCCTGGAAGGAGCGCTAAATCAGCGCTCCTTCCATAAGACAGGGAAAGTGCGCCCTAAAAGCGTAGGGCGCACTTTCCCTGTCTTTTCCGCCGCAGCGTGTCCGGTCGCTGCAGCGGGAGGTCATCCCCGGAGTGCCAGCCGTGCAGAGGGCCGGCGGGTCCGAGGACGACCTCAGGGAGAGGAAGGAGCACCACGCGTGCGGCTGGTCCTCCTCTTCCTGGCCTTGAAGACGGCTCAATTAGCCGTCTGCCGAGGCCCTATGAAGGTATGAGTAAGTGAAGAAGGGTATGAGAAAGACAGTGAAAGAAAAAGTGGTTTGAAGGGATGTATGGAAGAAAGAAGGTGATAAGAAAGGATGAGGAGGTGAATGATAAGAAGTGGAAGGTGAAGAATAAGGAAGGAATAGAAGGGATAGAGATGTAAGGCTGAAGGACAGGTTGTGCTACCTCTGCTTTCCCTGTCCTTTATTTTCTTAATTTTTCCTGACTTTCAGCCAAGTTTCCTGCATGCTCAGCACTCCTCTCTATTGCTCTTCCAGCAAAGAGCGCACATTCTCTTGACCTTAGGTCATACTAAAAAAAAAAAAATCCATTGTTTCTTTTTTTAATCTGTCCCATCATTCATCCATCTTCAGTGGCTAAGTCTGGGTTCAAAAGGTATAAGAGGAGAAAAGCATATAGGCATAATGTGATTTTTCTAACTTAAACACCCCAAATCTTGTTACATTTCCTTGTAGGGCAGCTATTTGACTCCTTTGATAATTTGGGTTGCCCTTTTCACCACATTACTGCTTGGGAACACTAGCAATGCATTATAGTTTGCACTGTTATTTTTATGTGGTATTTCCAAGCTCTGGCAAATTTGAGTCTTCCATCAAATCTTCATGTGAATGTTCTTTTGTGAAGATGTCAGTCCTGTCATGCTGCAGGCCTGTAATGTTCATGAGACAGTTGCAGCAAGACTTTTCCAGTTAGGTAAAATAATTTAAAGTTAAATACATTTAATTTAACCAGCAAAAGCCACAGAAGAACAATTGTGACAACCTTCTTTACTTTACTAGTTTTCAGGGAGTTCTGAGGGAGAATGACATTGTTATTTTTTTTAAAATAAAAATAGTATATTTCAATTTAAAGTAAGCTGTTTCATAATAAGAAGCTTTAAAGCCACTAGGACATACATGTTTTAACTCATCTGTAATCATCTTCTTTACCATTGCTACAGCTTCTGTTGGGTGTCTCCGTACTTGTGTGCTTACTTGATAAATTTCCATTCTGGCACAGGTACACATGATTTAAGGATAGTGATAGGGCATTTTAAAGTGTCAGTGCAGAACACATAATTTCAATAAAATGCTCATAAAATACAAGTAATAAGCCGCAGCCATCTATGGGCAAAGATCTTTAGAAATGGTTTTGACTGTTCTACTTTTCAGTTCTGCTGAGCTAAGGAACCAGATCATGGTGCCTGATTTATAAACTTTTCCCAAGATTTATAGAAAAAGATGTCTTCTAATAAAGAATCATTAGCTACTTTGCAGATACTTTTAATAAGGCTTACTAAATAATGTATGCTCATGGTTCATTTGGAGCTGTCTAAAGCTGCAGTTTTCTTTAATTGATAAGCCTTACATAATGTGACTAGAAGTGACAATATGTCACTTGCTTGAGCTTTATAATATGTCAGTCAAGTTTTTAATTGCAGTTTTTCTATTGCTAGTGATGAACAGTAGGGGAAAGCCTTCAAAAGAAGGGGGAAGGAGGGGGAAGAAACTCCTGTTGCCTCTAATGACTGTCTGTATTCTATAATATTTAAAGTACAACTGTGTTTCTATCAGTTACATAGTGACATAACTAGTAAAATGAATCTTAAATGGTCTGTCAAATTAGGACCATGCAATGTGAATGCTAAGACTGCATAGAAGTCAAAGGGGCTGAACAGACCGGCACTTTAGCCTGGGCTGGGCGAAGTGGAGGCATGGTGACGGCACGCTGGCTGCCCCAACTCTGTCCCCACATTGTCCTCACACTGCACACCCCATTGCATGGCAGGAGGCATCAAGGCATCCTCTTCGTGCAGCATTCACACACGCTGTGCCAAAGGAGTGCCAAAAAGCTGTGGCAGCCTTTTGCCGCTCTAAAAAGGAGCAGCATTTGCCAGCTCTTTCTACAGTGGCAAAGCACCAGATTGGGGCCACAGCATGCGGTTGCTGCAGCCCTGATCTGCCAAGGAAAGGGCCGGTGGGACGCCGCCCCTTAGGGGCCCATCTGTTCAGCCCCATAATCACCTAAAATCTCATTCTAAATGAAATGCAAAGGTTTTAGTTAAACTGTTTGGTTTTATTTATTTATCTGTTAGCATATGACTACACAACTAGACATTAAATAGTCCAGATATGTTGAGTCAGCTGCTCATACAAAGACGGGGTTGTACAATTAACATGTATTGCATTGTGCCTTTTTCAAATTATTTTTAAAAGACACAGGTTGAATCTTCTTTATCCAGAATTCCAGCATCTGAAACATTTTCATGGGTGGTTGAGATAGTGACACCTTTGATTTCTGATTGTTCAATGTACACACACTTTGTTTCATGCACAAAATTACGTTAAAATATTATATAAAATTACCACCATGTGTATAAGGAGTATATGAAATATAAATGAATTTTGTATTTAGACTGTTTCTCATTTCCAAGATATATCATTATGTACATATATGTAAAAACAGGGATTCCAAAATTCAAAATGAAACAAATAACAACCTCCACCCCCCAAAATCCAAAACACCTCTGGTCCCAAGGATTTTGGATAAGGGACACTCAAGCTATATTTCTGTTCTGTGTCCTCAGTCTTGAAGACTCTCACAGTAATTTATACATCAACAAATACATATCAATAACTACACGTCAAAGAAGACATACCATGAAAGGGAAAATGTTATAAGAAATGAAAAGGGAAACAGTAAGGTGATTCTAATCACCAACTGTAATCCATTTCCAATGACTGGAAGGCAGTTGGACTGTTATGGACATGAACACCTGTAATGTAAACATCCAAAAGTGGGGTTATTATTCAGTTTGTTAATTTCTCAGTCAAGCTGATGGAGAAGCCTGTTATCATTTAGAGCCTTATGGAATGGCTACTGCACAATAATAATTGGAGGAGAGGCATAGTCTGATGAAGTGGACCTCTCAGTAGTGCTTATTGTGGACATGCTTTCCTTCTTTGTTGTTGCAACAGTTACAAGGCATGTTCTGTAGAGAGTTATTAAAAGTTCAAAGAAAGATTATTTGTAAACCTTGTAAAATGTAGTACCATTTTAAAAACAGCCACATCTTAACAAAATGCAGGATTGTATTAATTTTTTCCTCCTGTATGATTTCTAACAATTTTGCCTGGCGTAGAAGTCAATGGAGTTTCGATAGCTTGCAACATGTATTTTGTACATTTTGGTTGCCCTGTAATGGTATCACTTTTTTGCTGATTTTGGATGTTATTGTACTTAACGACAAAAAGTACGGAATTGAATGACTGCATTATATATACTGTATATACTCAAGTATAAGTCTAGAAATTTTAGTCAAAAAATTGACCCAAAAAACCTGGGTCAACTTATCCATGGGTCAATGTAAGTACTGTACTTTAACTCTTATCAAAAAAGAACTATCCCCTGGTCAAAGGCGATAGCTTACTCCCTTCTTGGAGCACCTAAAAGAAGCATCTCATCCATCCAGCCTTTAGGCCTATCAAACAATTATGCCTGTCAAAATATGTTATATTCTTTAGCATTGTTTTTCTTTGCTTCATCCTTTACATCCTTTGTTACATGCAGCTAAGTTTTACCCTCAGTTTACCTTATTTATGGGTCATATCAAAATCCATAATTTTGGCAGTTATACCTGCCCCCAACTTATACATGGAGTTGACTTATAGTCAAGTATATACTGTATTCTATTTCAGTAGCCTCAGATCTTTAATTATTATGTTTTGTTCTCTTTATACATATATAAAGAAAATGGAAACCAGACTTATAGCACTGCCAACAACACATTGTTTATAACTGTCCCTTGGACAATTAAAAAATCAGCTACCTTTATCTCCTCATTTCAGTTTGATCTATATAGGATCCAATTTGTATATGCTAAGTTCATGCTTCTACCAAAAGTTCTTAATTCTTCCTATGACTTTTATCATGGAAATAATCCATTCTCTGCCTTCAAATGATATTGAGAGTCTATAGCGAAAATATAAAAATGATGACAACTATCACTTGGTAAGAAATTTAAACTTTATAGCTGGAAAAGAGGGGGCTAACTTCAGGGACACAATGTCTGTACTGTTATTTGCAGCCTTATGCACTTGCATTGGAGAAAAATCTCATGAAACTCAGTGTGACTTTTGAATGTTATATATTGCTGTCTGTCTAAAAGACAGAAAACTAATCCAACATATTACAGAACCCTTCATTTACTGTTTACTATCCTGAAGGATGCAGGGGAAAGGGAGATGTCACAAGAAGGAAACACCAGGACAAACAATTGAAAGGGGAAAAAAAGTCACAACTTTATTGAGTACAGCTGACAGGTAGGGTTGGCCCCAATGCATGGGTCTGAATCTGGCATTGATCAACCCGCCTGTTGCCCAATGAACCACATTGCCCGGTCATGTCCGGGCCCCAGGATGACAGTAGGGGTAATCAACTGATTGCATATCTGCATCTTTGCCCCTTTGTCACTGGGGGACGCTGATGAACAGTTGCCCCTGCAGTGGCAACACCTCATTGCTCCCAGCACCCTGGGTCCCCATGGGACTCCTGATCCCACCATGCCCACCAGAGCCACAGTCCATAGCCATGCCCACCAGAGCCACAGTCCATACACAGTCCAACCCCTGGAAAGTTGTGACATCACACCATGATGCATGTGACCTGTATAAAGGGCAGGAGAGAGAGGAGAAACAGGCTGAAATGGTTCTGATCACCTGAGCCACATGGCCTTTTATAGGCTAAGCCTCCAATCAGGAGAAAGGGCGGGCGGACATTCCACCTCCCCTGGCCTCCCGACCAATTGGAGAGGCTGCCAACTGGGCCAAAAGGGAGGCACTTCCAACTCACACAGCATGCTGGGATATGTAGTCCTCAGAAGCTGCTGGACGTTCCACCCACCAGAGCCTGGGCAGCCAAGATGGGTTCAGAAATGTCCCCCCCCAGCACCTTCTGGGAGCAAGCTACAGCCGGGGTGGGTGGAGGAGCCACTGTGGGCCCAACGCCTCCTCTCCCTGGCAAATGGGCCAGCCGGGTAAGTTGGGCAGTCCCATTTCTTGTTGGAACAATGATCTGTTAACCAGTTCTAAAATATTTTGTGTGGTTAGAATGGCTAAGTCACAGCACTTGGCATGATGCAAAAGCTTTCAAAAGAGATTGCATTATGCTATGTAGCAACAGGTGATGACTATTAGGCAACTCTCTATATACATACATGGAGATTCAGGGCACATGTGGGCTGGAAATAGTGGTTGATGGTTGGAGTGCAGATGGAATAAGTTGATAGGAATCATAAGGAGTGTTTGTGTATATTTGTATATATTGCAACTTATGATAAAGAACCTCCAAAGACTTAGAAGAATATCAACAGTGTCTGTGAGTTTATTCAAGCGGTCAGTGCATTGCCAACTGGTGCTTCCGTATTCTGCTACTGTTAGCTATTTCTGAGAGTGTTTACTTCAGATAGTGCTCTAAATTGGCATCTCTGGTGGGCCTAAAGTTTTATTTTTGTTCCTGCAGGACATAGAAGAGAGCCAACATTTCTGTCCTTGTTAAGAGTGGCTGTCTTTTTGTTTCTGCCATGTGAGTTCAGAGCAGTTTAGATATGGACAGAGATGCATGCACACACACAAATATATTCAGATTGAAAGGATTTTCTGTTACTGCTCTGCTCTTTCTGTCATTTAAAACTTAGCTGCCTATGGTTGTCTGCTTTAAAGAGCCATCTTTTAGTAATTTCCAAATCAACATTTAAAAATGTCTCATGTTGATGAGGAAATTAACTTCATTTTGGACCTTTTACAAAACCCAGTTCCATATGATAGATTGTGGATAGCCGATATACAGAACTTATTATTCTGCTCTTAACCAGCGTCTTTTAAGAGTGTGGGTAGACAATCAGTTTAGCATGTATGTGGAAGAGTTGCTTCCTCAAGTCATGAAATATCTCTGTCATGATAGGAACTAATACTGAAACATTTGGATACATGCACAATCTCATGGATACCTGAGGTTAGGATCTTATTGTATCAAACTGCTTATAATTGGTGGCTGCAGGAGCTGCTTGATGGTTTTTGTACTTAGGCAGAGATTATCCAGATCTCCCTAGGAAAGTGGTAGTGGTGGAGGCAATCCACAGTGTTAAGTGACCCTGTGCTTCTGTTGCACTTGCATGACACTGCCAGCTATCCAACTCATGTCACTTGCCAGAAATGGATTCTTTCTAGAGCCACCTACTTCTTGCCTGGTTCTAAAGGAATACTATAGGAAGGGTATCTTGAAAAATCACACAATAAAAAAGCACAGGCAGTTTTCCAAACCATCTCTCTTACAGTGCCTTGTTTTTGAGGATCCCCAGAATCAGACACTGAAGAAATAGGGGTGGGGTGGGGATAGGAGCAGTGTCTGGCAGGAGAGGTTTGCCCGGTGATCCAGTGTAATAATTCTGACTGAGTGCTTTTCCTAAATTCCACATTTTGGCCTGAATTTGAAATCTGCATTTTAGTCCAAGGTCCAAAACACACTGCAGAAATAATCCAGTTTGAGACTGCTTTAACTCCCGTGGCTCAATGCTAGGGAATTCTGGGAACTGTAACTTTGTGAGACATTGGCTTTCTCTGTCAGCTCTGATGCCACAATACACTACAGTTCCCAGGATTCCCCAGCACTGAGCCAGGGCAGTTAAAGCAGTCTTATACTGGATTATTTCTGCAGCGTGTTCTGAACCTAAGAGGTATGGACTGGGCCTCTTTTCTCATAGAGAAAATGAGAAAAATCCTCCCTCTGTATGTTTATGGAAGAAAACAGTGTAGACTCTCATAGTATTATAAACTAGTGGGTCTACTCGGCTCTAGTTGTGACTAACAACCAGGATGACAGACCCTTTAATATGTATTTTAAGATTATTGAAAAGAATTAATGAAGAAACAAAATTATGGGTACAGGCTTGCAAAAATAACAGGGTAGAAATAAGCATTGCCTTTATCCTTAAGAACAGGTATCTCAGTGCCACAAAGAATTATATTTGCTACCTGCTGTGTATCACTTATCCTAAGTTTTATTGTTAAACCCGGGTAAATACTTTGCCTTTTAAATGGATGACAATGGTAAAACAATAATGTAAAAATGTTAGAAAATGCCTCTTCCAGTTCCAAGGTCAGTTATGATATAGTCAAAATCTTGCATTGATGTTGACCTTACTGGAAATCAATATCTCCATATTAGTTTTGTGCACTGAAGTATTGACATGTCATTTGTCAAGTTCTTTCCTTTGCTGGAACAGAAGATAACATAAAATGAAGTGTTTGAAACTTAAAAGGCACATCAACCACTTGAATTCTCATCGTCAAATGAAATAGTTAAAAGCGGTTCTAGACAATATGGCACAGTAGCCTGTAAGTTTCCTTTGTGGATTTATTTTTGATGGATTTATTATTTAGAAGCTTAATTCCATCCTTCCCCTCTCCAAAATCATGTCAGGGCCATGGCCATAGAATAACCTATAAAAGAAGAGAAACTGTGAATGTGCAATGTACAGAGAAATGGAAAAAGTAAACAACATGAAAAGAAGATTTGTTTGGCCTTGCCACATCCTCTTAGTGAGCTGTTGCTTGTAGCAAAAAGAAAGATGGATTGTTCTGAGGCAGAGGGATTTTTAAGGTGATGTCAGCTTTGCTTTAGCATTGCATATAGAGACTATTTTCATTGCCATATACTTGAACACAGAATTGGGATCCCATCATTTGGTACTACTCATTGATTTACGTTGTGCACAGATAGATTTGTTATTTTGGGGATATTCCCCCACATTTCTTCCCTTAGTTCTAAAAGGAAAATATGTACAATTGTGCTCCTAATTGTTACTCTATGCTTATGAAGTTTTCACCTGCTTCTAACAGATTTACCCTTGTGTCTGCCCTAAAGAGCTGCAGATGATGTTCAGCAGAACTGGCAGAATATTACATCAATGACAGATAGTGCAGATAGAAACTCAACAGTGTTTTTTTTTTAAAACAGCAAAGTGTTCTGCTTAGAAACTCAACAGTGTTTGTTTGTTTTTTAAAACAGCAAACTGTTCTGCTTGTTGATACAGAGCAGAGTATCCCTTGTGCAAACTGAAGGTCTCTTTCCATTAATGGAGAGGGCTGAGATCCAGCAGAGAATGCCATTGAATGGATGGAAGGTATTTTCACTTAATCCTTCCATCATTCATCATTGCCCCCACCCTGTGTTTTCTTCCCATACTTTTCTGGATCCAGTTTGTAGGCTGTATATTACCTACCTGTGTTGAAAAAGATGTGATGGAATGTCTGGGAAAGCATTTACAAAAAGGGTCCAAGAAGTGGGGAAGAACATGCTAATAAAAATTGCTCTTTGACTTGGACCTTTCACTAAATGGTCTTTTTTGATGTCAGGATTGAGAAATGTAATTAATTATGTATTTCAAATCTTGTAAAATGTGATAAAATGTTTTAATATCCAAGAGAAAGGAACAGTTTTCTCTGTGATACTAATGTTGCATTGGTACAATGTGAATGCAGTTGTGTGTGTGGAAAATGGCACCAACTCAGCAGAGACTGCACAGGGAGTCTTCTGATGGCAAATGATTCATAGTGCAGCTTCACCATCTGGGGACTATGAGGTTCCATGACTCTTGGCATGAAAAGATGCTATGTGCATCATTTGCTGTGAAATAGAGTCCTACAGGGACTCTCCAGTGTGGCAGCAGTCCTCTGTTGCCTGTTATTCCCATCCCAAGTCAAAGCCTTAAGGCTCTAAAGTAAGTCTTTTCTTCATGAAAGGTTTTTTTAAAAAAAGATGAAGAAAAGGAGGACTGGCTGATGGAACCAGCAAGAGAAGTGGGCAGCGGGTGCAGGTCCTGTTTCCTGTGCAGAGGGAAGCTGAATCAAACTTGGACCATTTTATTCAAACAGGCATTTGTTTTCCCAATTTCAAGGTTTTCTGTTAAAATATTTAGCTTATTCCTAGCAGAAAGAAACTCAAGGAGGTGCTCAAAGCTGGAGCTTCTGGCAGCTAGAAATCCAGACACAGATTAAGTGACAGAAATGTAGTTTTGACACAGGTGGTAAATTTCACCACATTTTAGGCCCAGGAGAGGCCTTTCTGAAACAGAAACCCAACCAAAAGTTAAAATGTTTTTTTTTAAAAAACGGAGTAGGGTGCATGAGATGAGAACTTGTGGCTTTGGAGGTTTCCATGGAGGAGTAAGACAGCCCCACAATCCCTAGTAGTTGCCAACTCTTGTTTAGAGAGTCATAGGAACACTATTTCATTTGGCGTGAAATCCACTGCATGAAGCAAATAAAGCATATAGGAGGAAACTAATCTACTTACTTTTACTCTGAGCTCTATGTGGTAAGCTGTTTGTTTATTTAGTAGAAAGAGCATTCTCTGCTGAAAGGTGAAAAGAGTGTTTGTGTGCTTGTATCTGCATGTGTCTGTCACTCTCGGCAGCAATCTGTGCATAGACAAGAGATTTTTGTGCATTTCCATAAATGTGCAAAAATGAAAGCTGTGGTAATTGTTGCCATGTTACCTGTATCATTAAAAAGTACACAGACTAGATGGGTTATTTTTGCCTTTGTAAGAAATCAATCAGCCTGTCCTTTTCCCCTTCCTATTTAAACTGACACTTTTGAAGTACAACAACATCCAAAATTCACAAAATAGCAAATACATTTATGGGGCCAACTGATTTTTGAAGTTTCCCTTAGTTCCACAAAGGGAGAAAAAGAACTTGTGCAAGTTACGTTGATCATGGTAAACACAAGCTGCTTGGTGCCTTGCTCTTGTAACAGGGACAAGGACTCTAACAAGACATGAGAAACTCAAGACAGGCTGCCATGCTATGACAGCCAGCTTCCATTGGAATTGAGGCAATCATGAAAGTCCTTTCTACCTCTAGTTCAGATATAAAATTACATCTTGGCAGTATATGAATAATCTTTAGATCATAGAGTTGCCAACATGTGCCCTATGTGTTAGATGCATCCCTCCCAAGGGTGGGGGGAGACACTGCACCAAATCTGCACTAAAAGGAATGAAACCATTTTCAATATTTTCAGTGGTTTTCTCTCTGTCTCTGCTGCATCCACAATTTTGAAACAATCCAATTTTAACACCACTTTAACTGCCACAGCTCAGTACTATGGAATTCTCAGAACTGTAGCTTTGTAAGACATTTAGGAGTTCATCATATTCACTTTTCAGCCCTATCCATGCACAGGATGGGATCGGGCTGGAACCGGGAAAAATGGGTTTTACCGCACATGAAATTGCTGCTGGCTGACCACTGCCCGTTCCCAATCTGGCCTCTGCTGGCATATTTTGATACTACAGAAGCTTTCCATAGCACTACAATTGGCCGGCACAGGCCAGATCAGGGATGAGTGATGGTTGGCTAGCAGCCAGCAGCAATTTCATGTGCAGTAAAACCCATTTACCCCCATTACAGCCTGAACCTGCCCCATGCATGGATCAGGCTGAAATGTGCCTGTGATAAACTCCTTAGATTTCTCTGTCAGAGAGCTCTGGTGCCACAACAAACTATAGTTCCAAGAGCATAGCATTAAGCATGGCAGTTAAAGTGGTGTCTAACTGGATTATTTCTGCAGTGCGGATGCAGCCTTAGCGTATATGGGTGGGGTGGGTGGGGGTTACTGCTTAAATTCACTGCCAAACTTCTAAAACTTGTTTTAAACCAGAAGAAAAATGTATTTATTTTAATTGTTCATTATGGTTTGCCACTGAAAGTTAACAATGCGATTTGCTGCTGAATTACAAGAGGTGGTGGTGGATATAGTCTGTGGTCAGGAGCCCTGGTGGCGCAGTGGTTAAATGCCTTTACTGCAGCCATGAGGTTGTGAGTTCAATCCCA
>CM034701.1:252582089-252592313 GCA_020142125.1 Phrynosoma platyrhinos
ACAGAAAGTCATGAAATGTCAGCAGTTAAAGAAGTAGGCAGAGAGCTTTATCCAGACGCAGACTGAATTCAAACACAAGGAGAACTAACAGTGTTAGAAGCAATAACAGTTTCAGACCAAGAGGAATAGAAAAAGTGTGCCAGGTCAAGAAGCCAAGGAAGTTCATGAGCCAGGAGCAAGATAAAATAGATTGGAAGGGAAAAAAACATGGAAACCAACAATCTCATGCCTCCAGAGTGAGTGCATTACACATTACCATCGGGGAGAAAGTACCTGTTGCTAATCAGACCAGCTTCTGCCATGCTGAGCTCTCTTGAATCTCAGTGCTCCTTCACAACTGGCCTCTTTACAGTGTGATTTGTGCCACCCAGTTTCACTATGGTGAAGTTGCTCAGCATAAGGTTCTTCAGCATATGGGTCCATAAGAAGACCCATATGCTGAGCAGCTTCACTACTGTGAAAATTGTTGGCACAAATTCCTTTCAAAGAGGTTGGTTGTGAAGGAGTGTCAGGATTCAAGAAACAATTGGTGTGCTCCAGGGGAAGGTTGGCAAGTCCTGGCCTTGCCTCTGTTTCCCGTTACCTCAGTGGAGGTGAGCTGGGCCTCCTAGCCTATGTGTCCCCATCAGATCCTTCCTGGCAGATCCCATCCCCCTTGCTCTCCTTCTCATTTGAGGACTCAGACTTCCATGCCCATATTCAGGAGACTTTGGTATCTGCTAGAGTTGGTTTTTGTTTTTGGTGCCCACCCTCTGTGGAGACTAAACTCTGCGGATGCTCATACCATTATATACAATGGTGTAGTAAAATGGTGCTCCTTAGATAAAATAGCAAGTTCAATGTTTACTTTTGGGGATTTCTTTTTACTATTTTAAAGACATAGATGGTTGCTGTATCCTCCGTGGATACAGAGGGATGAAAGTAGCACCAACAATAACTATGGGCAATTGTGGGATGAGGGAGAATAAGTTTCACTATCTAAAACACACAAAGAGAAATTAATAAGTAAGGGAAACAGAAGATTAAGGTAGGTGATTCAATAAAACAAAAGGAACTTAAAAAGACCAGAGAGACCAACTTCACAGCTCTTACATAATTGGCAACTAACACCAAACAAAGAGATGCCAAGAGGAGATAAGTGATTGTATTACTTAAATGACTTCACGAAATCTCTTCCCATAAGCACTGTGATTAGAGACTGCTGGTAAGTCTTTCCCCAGAGTGCATGATAGTTGAGCATTGGACTATGGGCCTTTACAGACTGCCAGATATAATGCAGCTTGAGGCCACTTTAACTGTCCTGGCTCAGTGCTAGGGAATCATGGGAACTGTATTTTTTTTTTCTGGGACATTGAGCATTCTCTGTCAGACTACAGTTCTCATGATTCCTTAGCACTGAGCCAGGACAGTTAAAGTGGCCTCAAGCTGCATTATTTCTGGCAGTCTGTAAAGGCCCAATGACTCTGGAAACCTGATTTCAGATCCCTACTCAGCCATAGAAACACACTGAATGATCTTGGGCAAGTCACACACTCTCAGCTTCAGAAGAAGGCAAAGGCAAACCCCCTCCAAATAAACATAATAGGTTTGTCTTAGGGTCATCACATGTTAGAAAATATTTGAAGACACACAACAGCAAACCTCCACTCCCTGTTTATCACACCATCCTGGCATTTTCATTACATTGTCTCCACTTACTGAGCTGCAACCACTGAAAATAATGGGGGTAAGTTTCTCTGTCAACTGGGAAGTAACTGACCAACATCTTCACCCATTCATCTTTCATAAATGATGTCTGGTGTGAGGAAGGAATTGTGACAGGGACCATGCTTCTGGCTGTTACACCTGAGACCACTCATAGGGTAGAGATGGGAACGTCAGTGAGATGCTTCTCAATCAACTGGGGAAGGCTCTTGAAGTCTGGTGGTGAAGGTATGGCATGAGTGCCTTCTTTGACACACTGAGAGGGCACACAGACAGATGGGAGAGCAGGGGAAAAGGAGGAACAACCACATGCCTGTTCCTCCTTTTCCCCCTGCCCTCCCAGGCCTTTAGTTGTCTCTGGGGAAGTCCTGCCCCTGAAGGTGGAAGTCCCACTCCCAGAAGTCGTGCCCCCCCAGAAGTCCCATCCCCTGGCACTGGGTAACACCCGCTGCAGGAACACCTTTGAGTTTAGGCATTCACTTTCTAAAAGGTTTGCCATCACTGCTCTACAACATTCTCATTAAATATTATTACAACCTGACCAGAAGATCCTGGAAATGTTCTCCCATTTCATTAGCAAATAGGTCTATGAACATGGGAGCATTTCACCTAGTTTTAGCATTCCTATTGTAGATAGATGTTATCCCCATGTATGGAGAATATATTTCTGAAATTTTCACCTGAAGAAAAGGTTATGCCTACACCTCTTTTCTTTGGGCTGACCATATGTGGTAACAGATTGCCACATCAGGGCTGCAGCCACACTGCAGGAATACCACTTTAACTACCATGGCTCTGATGCCACTTTAATTGCCACGGCTCAGTGCTAGGGAATTTTTTTGAGACATTTAGCTTTCTCTGTCAGAGAGTTCTGGTGCTAAAACAAACAACAGTTCCCAGAATTCCATAGCATGGAGACATGGCACTTGAAGTGGTGTCAAACTGCATTATTTCTGCAGTGCTGGTGCAGCCTATATGAAGCCAGTACCATTCTGATGGTCTTAGAAATATTACTGTGTTCTGTAGATCTGACCTCTAATACTTATAATTCGTATAGCCTACCAGAGCAAGAAATAACATTCTTTTTTTATGAGAAAACATTTTATTTAGTCAGAAGAGAGAAAACTGGGTGTTGCTATATGAAAGGCATCAAATTGATGCTAGCTAACTACTTTTTAAGTAGCAAAACTAATTTCAATCTGCTTACCACAAATTGCTATACCAAACCACAGGAACATAATTTAGGTTGCTTAGAAGTGAAGCAGCTGTTACTTTATAAATATTAGCTGCTGTATGCATATAAATCACTGTTTCATAAAGATAAATCACATCCATGTATCTGTTTGCAGATGATGTCCTGTCTTTAATAAATTATTGATACCTTAAATGCTTCTGTAATGTTTAGCATGTACATTTACTTGTACCATTTGTGTGTGTGTTTTGATATGGCAGATTTTAGTTTTCTGAATGGTTGACCTGTCCTGTCATGTAAACATAGAAAACAGAAAGTCAGAAATAACAATATCCACTTTCTTTTTCTTAAGTAGTTTGCATGGTTGTAAACATAAGTCACTTTTGTTTGTACAAATGCACCATGTATCATATTTGTTTAATAGAAGTAGCTCCCATGTAATCAAGGTCTAGTAGAATATTTCTTTATTTCTTTGATCTTGATATCCTTATATGAATTTTAATTTTATTCTAATAAAGATGTTTTATTTTGATCTGAACTATTTAAACTGATGTTTTTACATTATATTTTAATTGTGTTCTTTGGCTCCAAGTTCTGAACACCTCAATTCTTTTTCCACTCCTGAAAGTGCAACAGTTTCATGGAGCACTGAGTTAGAGAAGGGAATAATTTGGTCTGATCTAATGTATTTTCAGCAACAAGCATAATATTTCATTGCTAAATTTCATTCATAGAAGGAAAAGGCTGCAGTGCTATGAAAAGTACCTTAAATGCTCAGCAACTTAATTCCACAACAGTCCATTAGATTAGAATGAGCTCAACTGATGTAGCAGCATTTTACATTCAGATAATCTTCTGTGTGGTACTATATTTTAGAAAATGAAGCTGCATTCAATTTCATTAACCATCAACCTAAAAAGTACTTAAACACCTCTTCAATTGACCAGTTCATTGGGTTCAAGAGATGTTCTGCCCACCATTGGACCTGCCATCTGCCAACAATATCAGCTGTGTACATTATAATGAGAATGGGATACCATAATGTTTTCCCCAGAAAGTCCCATAACTGATTTCTTGCTATGACAGATGCCAAGTAGGTTCACAGCTGGTGAGGCTGTAAGCCCTCCACTCAGTGTCTTGCTCTGAGAACCCCATCAGGGTGAAACCTCATTTAAGTAGACACTCTGAAGAGGTTTGATGGCTGATTTCTCTGCAGCAGGAAAACAGCTGATGTGGCTCAGACACCAGTCGAGTTCCTGTTCACTATCTGAATAGTAGAAAATTAGGCTAGTGAAGTTACACTGGAGTTACTGTATTGTACCATTTCCTGCAGGCACTACAGACATGCACTTCTGTCCCATTGAACAACGGGGAATTCAACTACCCACTCACCATTAACAAACACACTTATGGAACCTAACCAGAAGGATCACTTGCACAACTGCTGTTTTAGCATAACCTGACTTGCTGAATAGGATCCCACCCCTTGCACATCCACAGAGGAAGTGAAGCCAAATGTAGTGGCATTTGCATTGGCATAAAACTGCAACATAATTCCAGCCACCAACTCAATGCCTCACTGTGCATCTTGCATTTGCCTCAGCAAGAGTGTCTGGTGGGGTTCTCCAGATCACCCACCCCTACTGTAAAGAAATGACTGCACCACATGCCTTCTCTCGCAGAGCACATAATCAACTGGGAAGGCTCTCCAAGCAATCTGTCAGGACAAAACACCCAACTCCCTATGTGAGGCCTGGTCAGGAAAAAGAGCTCGGAGTCAGACAGTCTCATTCCTTCCAAAGACATTTCACAAGTGAAAACCAGGACACGAATGGCCATTCAACATCAGAGAGTGGTCAAAGATGGCATAAGATATCATTGAGGATGAGCACACAAACTAGGAGAGGTTGCAGCAATTTGATTTTGCCAGAGCTACTATGACGTACTATGTCCCTTCTCTCCTCCCTGCTAAGTTAATTTCATATAAACTACCTTTGTATTTTGAACGCAGTTTGCAGCAACTGACGTAAAACAGAGACACATGGAGAAAGTAGGAAGAAGAAAGAGAAAACTAGGACATTTTAAAAGCAGAAAAAAGTGAGGAGATAAGCTCCACATGCTCTCAGATGCTCTCAGATGTTTGTTCAGTATTTTTTTAAAAGCCCAACATGTTTCAGCCTCAGTGAGAAAAGGCCTTCTTCAGGGCCCTTCAAAAGCAATCACTGGAATTGAAAGCACTCTCCAATTTTAAAAATTCTGAATAAATAGTTGACCATCTCAGAGCATGTGGAGCTTGTCTCCTCATTGTTTTCTGCTGTTCAATGTGCTTTTCAGTACTCTCTTCACTATATTTTAAAAGAAGCAAAAAATGGGACAATAGATGACTGAGACTTTTCAGCCAAATCAGGACAGTTGGGAAAGCATGGAATCTCCATGATCATCTTGCTTGTAATGCCTTACTCAGAGGACAGGCCTCAGGCTAACCTATACTGGGGCAAAAATCTGAATGCACTCCTGCCCCTGTGCCCATTCCCCTGTGGGAGCCACTCCACATAATTTTTCTTTGAAATGACATCAGGTATATTGTCTACACTACCCTGCACAACTATCCCTGTGGAGTTTTGACTCCTCCACTGCTGCTCCAGTTGTCACCTTAAAACATCACTGCTGCCACATCTACTATCATATTAAAATGTCATCCATGCCCCCCTACTGCCAGCTCTCAGCAACCATCACATGGGCATCTTGTTTGCCTCAACATAGCAGTGGGCGCACAAGTGGAAGCAGAGGGAGGAAAACAATTCAGGTTAGGAACTGAAGGTGGCAGCAGAGGCAGTAGCAGGGGGCACCAAAAATGTTTTAAGGTGACTACGGGGCAGTGAAGGCAGTTGCTAGGGTGGTGGTGGTGGGAGCAGCAAACACTGGAGAAAACTCTGAAAATCAAAAATTCTGAAGAAAGGAAGGATACCCCAATTCTGGGTCAGATAGGGCTGTGTGTCATGTGGCCTTATCACTCCAGATTTGGTAGGAGGGTGGATTTTTAACAAGTTTTTACGTAGTGTAGACAAGGCTCTTGTAAAAGAATTGAATGTTACAGTGAGACCTTGGTATCAACGGGGATCCATTCCGGACACTCTTCTACAGATTCCAAAATCCACAGGACCTCAAGTCCCACCATCCCCAATGGCAGTGCATGCACCACCATTAGGGGCAGCCCCATTGTCCCCAATGATGGGGCATGCACATGGCTACACCGCCATTAGGGACAACGGGATGTCCTTAATGGCGGTGTGGCCACTTGTGCATGCCACTATTGGGGACAAACAGGGGCTTGCCATCTGCAGCTGCTGAAATCCTCAGATGGCAAGTGTGCAGATAAGGAGGCCCCCACTCTATAACAAAATTACAATATTGCCTCAATATCAGTGTCTTCTTCAGTGTGTTTCTACAATCCTTTTCTTTTCTCTTTTAGCTTTGGCAACTTAATTACTTTTTTTTTATTTATGCCAGCTGTAACTGGAGTCTCCAGTGGCTTTAGATGAGGAATCAGTCTCAACGCACTTGCCCAAATATTGTAGCAGTTTATGATAATATGTCTTATAATAAAAAGTAAACCATGATATGCAAGAGTATTTCCAATAGACATTCTGATGATTCTCTCTGGGTTTTAGTGGCAGTGACTGAAATAGATGTTTTTCAAGGAAGAGAAGTTACACACGAAACAATTAGGATTTTGAGTCTTTCAAATATACTTAGCTGTCTATCATTGCCAACAATGCCCATGTTGGTGGTGACTGGTATATTTTAAATTCTGTCCTTTGTAAACTGATTCAATCACATTCAGCCTTAACATGCCAGAATCAAATGGCACTGGCATCCTAATGACACACCAGAGAATAGGAGAGAGCAGTTCAACCATTATTTTAAAATGCAGATTGTAATCATGGACAAAGGCTTTTCAGTGCCAAGATAAGTTGATGAAAACATTTAAACAGAAATTCTGAGGCTGATCAAAGCAGCATAATTAGGTTGTAATACAATTGGCCCTCAACTTTCACTGGTTTAACTTCGATAGATTTGATTATTTGTGACTTTGTTGCTGCTGTTTAATCAGCAATGTTGCTGTGACGTAATTTGTAGCTGCTGCATAACTAGTTCATCCTCCTTGCCCACTTCCTCCTCTGTCTTTTTTCCCACCGACAGCCCTGGCCTATTACTCCTTTTGCCTCTTTGGCACCATTTTGCTCTGAGGCCACTTCCACCAGACCTACATCACCTCTGCTTGTCTCTGAAGTCTTTCCCCCTCTGCCTCCTCCCTGCTACCAAGCCAGTGGAGAGATAGGCGCTACAACTGCTGCTGCTTCTAAAATCCCCTTCATTTTTGTCATCCTAGGAGGCAGAGGGGAAAGGTTTGTGGACCAGCAGAGGTGATGGAGGTCTGGGAAGAGGCAGCCTCAGAGTGAGGTGGAGGCAATGTGGTGCCAAAGCAGTAAAGGGAGTAACAGAGGATGAAGTCCTGCAAAAGCCCTATCATGGTTGCTGCAAAAATAACCTTCAGTTATGTTGTCTTTCTTTTCCATTTCCTCAAAGACTTCTCTACTGAAGAAACGTTTTGTAGTATGCATGTAGGAGGCCTCCACACTGCTCCAAGTGCTAACCTAACTCTAGCCATTATGAGTGCAATCATTTGTCTGCTTTGACAATACAGCTTATGTGTATGCATCTGGAAGTATGTTCCAACATTTTAAATGCTTAGGACTGCCATTGTCTATTGCTTAAATTTAGTTTAGAGTCATGCTGAATTTTCATTACAGGCTGAACAGTGAAAGTAAATTGTGAATTGATTAGGATCTCTAGTTCTGAAGACCAAAGACTATTGTAAATTGCCATCATAACTCTGTAGAAGGACATCGCTGATATTATTGGTAGATTTTTGAGGTGTTCATTCCATTTCCTTTTCATTGTATAAAGTATTTTGCTTGCTATACCAGACAGGCTTATACCATTATCTTCCCAGCATCCTAATGTATGCTGTTGAACATATAAACAAGCAATTCTGTATCAGTCTTCCAATTCTGTAGCAGTCTTCCAATCACAACGTCATTTTTTAAAACATGAAAAATTATAGGATGTGTAAATTAACTAGGAAAATAATTGTTCACTGAGTTTCTTCTATTATAATTATTGTTGTTGATATGGTATATTTAGATTTTTGTGGGTTTTTGGGGCTGTTTGGCCATGTTCTAGAAGAATTTCTTTCTGAATTTCAGTGTTTTCAAACAGCATTTTATGCCCAGGTTGGTTTATAATGTGTTCTGCTACTGCTGATTTTTCTGGCTGACCCAGTCTGCAGTGTCTCTCATGTGCCTTGATTCGAGTTTGGACACTGTGTTTGGTGGTCCATATGTAGACTTGTCTGCAGCTGCATGGTATGCGGTAAACTCCTGCGGCTGTGAGAGGGTCTCTCCTGTCCTTTGCTGAGTGCAGCATTTGTTGGATTTTCTTGGTCGGTTTGTTAACAATTTGAAGGTTGTTTTTCCTCACCACTTTCCCTATTTTGTCTGTGTATCCTTTGGTGTATGGTAAAAATACCTTCCCTTTGGCTGATTGCTTGTCTTCACTCCTCTGGGGTTTTCTGGGTCTGGCAGCCTTTCTGATGTCTGAGCTAGAGTAACCATTATTCTGGAAATTCTGGACCATGCCAACAATATCAGGTCAGAATGTACCGGGAAGCCATTGAAATCCACAAACACGTGGACAACTTGAACAGGAAAGAAGAAACCCTTCAAGTAAACAAAGTTTGGCTACCAGTCCTGCAAATCAGAAAAATCAGCACTCAGCAAATGCAAATGGGAACCCACCCAGAGTCAGGGGCATTCCCAGCAGACAATGATCACCAATTAGCAGACACTAATCCTTGTTTGCATATCCTCTCACCCTGAGGCCTTGCCATCAACAACAGAACAATACACAGTTTACACGGGAATCACTCCTCCTTACCCAGGGTCTCACAGTATATATATACCCACTCTCTTCCATTCCAGTATTCTCTGAAGATGACAGCCACAGATGCTGGCGAAATGTCAGAAAGAAACTCTTCTATAACATGGCCACACAGACCAAAAAACCCACAAAAAACTATGGATGCCAGCTATGAAAGTCTTCGACTTCACAATATGATATATTATTTCTCTTTTTTTATCTTTTGTCAGTAACTGGAGAAGGTCATTAATTATTGCTAGGACAAAATCTGCAAATTTCCATGTTTTGCGAAGAAAACAGCAATTTCTATGCAGGAAACAGCATTTTCTGCGGCAGAAATGGGGTTGTTTTTTTATATAGATTTTTTTTCTATGCAAACCACTCCATGTACAAATTTTGCATAGGAAATGGGTCCTCTTTACAGAATTTTTCTGTGCTGTTTTTTGAACAGAAAATGCTGTTTTCTGTCCAAAACAACCACATGCAAATTTGGGCACAGAAATAGTTCTGAACAGTAAGGATTCTCCACATTCCATGATTCTTCTTGTCAGGGTTTCTCAATATTCAAAAAACATATGGTTGTTTTTGTTTTTGTTTTGTTTTGACAATTTTTAAAATATTTGCTCAATCCCTAAAATTAATTCTATTAGTGTATTGCTGATTTACTCGGTATGTGTGAGCATAGGCATTCATATGCCCAAAGTTTAATGTAAAAAAGATTTTTTATATACTTTTATTGAAAAAAGACACATTAAAACAAACTGAAATACATACATACATACATTCTAAATCTATACAAACTTGCTATGTATCAGCAATTCATTATTAGTCCAGATAGTACTAGATATTAATTCAAGCGTGATTTTTTTTATTATAACAAAAATAAAAATATAGAATTTAGCACATGCAATTCCATATACATACATAGCTATAAAGATTGCCCTGACAAAAGTCGCAGCTCATACAAATCGAAATTATAAAATATAAGGCTGATAGTTTCTAATATCTAAGACATATCAAGTTTGAAGGTCGTTATTCTTAAATTACATCCCAATACCACTTCTATGTAACTCATTGTCTAAACATTGCTAGAAGAAATAAACATTTTGATTACATCCGCTAATCCTTGAGAAAGAAGGAAAAAAACATACCAAACAAAAAAGAAAAACATAATTACTATAGTTAATATTACAGTTACCATTATTATTATTATTATGATTATTAATATCAATCATATGCCATTTAAATTTCCCATTTTTCCTCACAGTATGAATATAAAGGTTTCCATATATTATATATACTATTACAAACATTGTCACCTGTTACCTCTTTATGATCATCTAGAT
>CM034701.1:252592413-252610185 GCA_020142125.1 Phrynosoma platyrhinos
CGAACCGGGGTTAGATACCACCTCGTTTCCATTTTATAGTAGTTTTCATGAAGCAATTGATTATTAGTAAATTTAAATGTTACCGCTCTCGCCTTAGCCCAAGCATCTAGACTTATTTCAGAACCCAAATCTTGGGCCCATTTTATCATATGGTCCTTTACCAATTCATCTTCTATCTTTCGTTGTAATAATATTCCATATAAGTTAGCAATTTGTTTTGGTTTCTTTTTTACAATTATATTGTCAATTTCGTTTAGTGTCAAATTAAAGTTCTGTTGTTTAAGATCAATATTAAAGCATTCTTTTAGCTGATGATATTGAAACCACATAAACGTTGAGTCTTTGCTCTGAATGGCACCTAGATCTATCATTTTTGCACATCCAGTTTGTCTATTTATTGTTATTATATCTTGATATTTTAACCAGCTACGCATGCCACCCGAATCTCAGATCGTGACCTTCTAAAGTGATTTTTTAATCTCGCATTTACTTTTATAGTTATTCAACTCCCCTCTCTTAACTCCTACATTCTCTTTTCCACAATTCCTTCATCTTCCCTTCCACTACTCATTCTCCTTCATCCATAAATTCTTTTCTCTAACCTCCTTCTCTGTCCCCACTCTTCTCCATTTCTTTAACACTTTCTACTTCATCTCTTACTACATTCACACACCTTCTACCACTTGCTCATACCTTCTTACTAACCTTCTATCCCCTCCTCACAATCCCTTTTTTCCTCTTACCAATCACACCTACTTCTCACTTATCCTCTCTGGATTATCTGCAATCATTGTTGTCCTCTTTAAATGTAAAAAAGATTTATAGCTAGATGATGACTGTAGATGACACTTAACTAGGCTCCATCAAGCCTAGGCTAGGATAAGAAGAAGGCCCTCCTTCCAGCCCATCCACCATCATCTGGTCTCAGGGGGAGAGAGGGGCAGGCCAGATCCATCAGGCCTAGACCAGGGTAAGTAGAAGGCCCTCCCTCTGGTCTATCTGCCACAGCCCTGGTCCCAGGAGAACAAAACTACTGAACTTGATCACTTCCCCACCATTGTTACCTTCTCCTTTTGTGTCATCTCTTTTTAGATTGTAAATCTGAAGGAAGGTAACTAATTAAAATTTTGTAAGCCACTCTGAGAGCCTTTGTGGCTGAAAAGTGGGGTGTAAATACTCCAAACAAACAAACAAACAAACATGAAGCTGTCAAATAAAATGCAGAATTCCTTGTGCCCAACTGCTTAATAAGACAGGCATACCTTATATAAAGGGTGGGCAAGCATGTTGAGTTTGGGGGCCAATTTTCTTCCACAGAACCTGCCTCAGGCCTCATTGCAATGCAATAATGAAACCAAGTCTTTGGAAAATCCCCTTTTGATTTATTTTTTGAGAAAAAGAAGGAAAGAGTAGCCTTTAAAAAAAGAACTATGCTTCTCAGAGGTTTCTAGGAGTCTGAATTCTCTTTCTGGGGGATGTCTGTGTTTTCTAAGTTTAAAAAAAAAATAGGCAGAGTGACACATTGAGTCTGTAGTCTATGCACCTAAACCAATCTAATCAAATTGCCTGTCACTGCTTTAGATATTATAGTAGTTGTGTGGGAGCTGTTTTCATGTAACTGCCATCTGACAATGCTGCTGTAACATTTAACAATCTGGCATTACAATTTAAAAAAACCAACAGAGTGTAGTCGTTTGTGCATTATACTACAACTCTAGAGACCAGGGTTTGGATCCTCACTTAGCCATGGAAACTTTGCCTCAGAAAGTCGCTTTCTTTGCCTCAGAAGATGGCAAAGGCAAATCTTGGCCTCTGAACAAATCTTGCCAAGAAAACCTTGTGACAGGTTCGCCTTATGGTCACCATACGTCAGATATGACTTGAAGGCACAAAACAACAACATGATCAAGTGGGAAATAACTGCAGTTGTTGCTGCCCAAGATAATCTAGGCTGCCAAAAGTTACAGAAACCCTGTAAAATTAAATCACTTTAAAAAAGCAGTGTTTACATCACTGTCCTACAATCTAAATGGTACCAGAGTAATTAGAAACAGCAGGTATTTATTGCAGCAATTACAGGGAATAGCCATGTTCCTGTGACTGAATGCATGCTTCCATACCATGCAGGAGGCCCCAAGTTTTATCTTGAAAATCTTGGGATGGGGCTAGAAAACTTCACAGAGCGCCTTTGCAGACTGCCAGAAATAGTGCACTTTAAATTGAGGCACTGCCCTGGCTCAGTGCTAGGGAATCATGGGAACTGTAATTTATTGTGGCACCAGAGCTCTCTGACAGAGAAGGCTCAATGTCTCAGAAAAAAGTACAATTCCCATGATTCCCTAGCACTGAGCCAGGGCAGTGCCTCAATTTAAAGTGCACTATTTCTGGCAGTCTGCAAAGGCCCAAAGTCTTCCTATACTGTACTGGGCCATCTATCCACTACTGGTCTGACTCAGTATGGTGCAGCTTCTGTATGTTCCTATGTTGAAATTTCAGAGTCTTTGGATAAGTATTGTTGCTGCTTTTTTTCTTTATTTGGCATCTAACTGGCGGTGTTGTCTTTATTTCATATAATAAAACTTGTGAAAACCTCCACATTTACGTCTAAGTATGGTAAGCAGAGTAGAATATTATGTAGTTAATAGCACTGAGAGCAATTATCCTTTCTTTCTATGAAAAACATGCATTCTAAAGTGTGGAGAATTTTCAAAGGTTCTGCCACTAAAGCAATGTGTGAAAGCAGATGGAAGTAATGTTAATGACATTTGCAATAGAATGGTATAATTTATTGTCCCTCCTAGTGTAATATGTAGTTCTTGCTTAGAGACTAGTCATCTGTTGAGATCCAAATGTGTTCAGTATGGAAGGTTGAAGGGAAAAGGAGCAATAAATTGATGCTTAATTCACAGAGCATTAGCACTTCTTATGTACCTGCTAATTTGCTACCTACTGTGCTCGTGAAACATAAAGGCTTAATTCACATCCATCATTCTGCATCTGAATCTGGCAGGAATGTAAGACTTGTGCTTACACTTTCAGAACTGCACTTGACCTATGATGTAATTTTCCATTGTGCATTAAGATAGAGAAAAGGCAACCAGTTTATAAAACGTGTACGTTTCACCTGGTTGTTACCTTGACTTGCACAGGACAGAGGCAACCTGGATCTCAATGGAGGTTTCTTTGTTGTGTTACTAATGGACTCTAAATTTTATTTCTTGGAGTTTACAACTATATGTCCTTCAAAGCCCACATTGCCTAGGAGGAAATGTAGGAATATGGCTCCAATATTTTCTTTCTTTCTTTCTCTGTTTGATTGTTGACACTTTTGCCAGATGAAGAAGCCAGTGGAGCCTTGAAAGCTTGCATTATGTATTTTGTGGATTTTGGTTGGCCAATAACAATAAAGACATCATTGGGCCAATGCAGACTGGCCTAAAGGGCTGGCCTGGGGTGGAGTTGGGGCAGGACAACTGCACGCCGGCTGCCCCAACTCCACCCTGACTCCACCCCAATGCTGTGCGCCCATCTGCACAGCGCGCAGCATCAGGGCGGCCTCTTGGCATAGCATGCAGACCTGCTATGCCAAAAGGGCACAAAAGAGCCACGGCGGTGGCTCAAGGGCAGCTTTTTGCCACCCCCAAAAGGAGTGGCATTTGCCCACTCTTTTGAGGGTGACAAAAAGGAGGATTGGGGCTGTGGCATGTGGTTGCCGTGGCCCAGATCCGTCGCTCCCAGGGGCAGCTCAGAGCTGCACCTTACGGGCCGTGTACATCAGCCCATTGTTTTGTTGATTTTGGATGATATTGTACTTTGCTGAATGGCCAACACAGCTACCCCTAGATATTTTTTTTTGTTAATTTATAGTTTGTTCCCATCAGGGCCTGAGACAAAGGATAAGACAGCACTCGCCCCCATTTGATGTATGCATGCCAATTGGACTGACCTTTGAATCTTACTTCAACATTTGTGATGGGACAGTGTTCTCCACCACATCGATAGACAGAGGGCTAGTTTAGAAAGCACAAGGAAAGGATGGACTGAAGATAGTGATGTACATAGCTCATAACAGTGACTAGGCTGCCCAAAATGGCAGAGCCATGCCATCTGAATTAAAGATTCCCTGCGGATTTCCCAAGAAGGAAGCTAAACTGGAGTTCTGAGTTATGAATGCCCAAGTAGTATTGAAGTAGATCAGTGCACTACAGCCAGAAAAGGAATTACAGTATATCTTCTTGTGGGATTATCCAAGGTGCATAGAAGAACCTGTGTAAGCAGGGCTTCAGAGCTTGTGCTTGATCCGTTCTTCTTATATCATTTCTATTTAATTATAATCTGTATCAGATGATTTCATGTGAATCATGAAAACATTAAGAAGCTGGGCATGATTTTTGGGGGGAGGTGGGTTTGGAAAACAGAAATGAGGAAGAAACACCTACATTTTAATCTGTAATGGAAGATGATTAATGCATCTATTCAGCAAGATCAAATGAAATAGTGGAAATTCCACTGAAACTTCATTGGCCTGCTGCCATGCTTTCAATGGTTCTCCAGATAATAATGCAGTAGTTTACATTAACGTAGAACAAATTTATCAATGAAGTGTTCTCACAATGATGTTTGATAAACACCTTTGCCCATGCTATTACTGTTTAGTTTGTATACAGACTTTATTGATTTCTACCAGGGCTCTGAGAAATATTACATTCAGTTTAAATTAATACATATGTTGGCAGTTGCATTTTTTAAAGTGTCTGGTATGCTGCAGATATACATTTAAAATGTTTTATTTTGTTATTCAGAGCCCTCAGGTACAAAGCAGAAACCTAGTCTTATGTGGTGAAACACAGAGATATGCTTGTACAAAATTTAAAAAACAAATATAAATAGTAAGCCATTGTTCATACTGTTCACTTTCTGAAACTGGTAAAGTGTACAGAACCTGACATTAAAACACAGACTAGAGATGGATGAAATCTTTAATAAGGCTGCCATACAGTGAACCATAAATAAATAAATAAATAAAATGTCATTCAATTGCTTGGAAATTTTCCTGCCCTTAACTTTGACAGAGTCTAGATGAGCAGAACATGCAATCAAAATATTATGCTAGGTCTCCGTAAGAACTATGCAGTCTGATTTTGGAGGGTTGATAAAAACTAGGAGTAAATTATAATTGCAGAAACCTTGTTCTACATAAATTTATTGCAAAGACTGTTTTTATGTGAAGTAGTACTTTGAAATATTTCTCTGTATAAGTAAGAAGACAGATATACGGTGGGTTAGCTAAACAGTCATCACACCTTTGCAAACATCAAAGATATGAAAGATATAATCTTTTTCAAAGGTGACTGTGTAGGGTGTAGGTTTATCATTTGAGGAAATGTCTGCAAGGGGTGTAAAATTAATTAAGATGTTCTCAAGAAAGCATGCAAGAATTAATTTTTTTTAAAAAAAATATCAGAATGTGTGGAAACTGAGTGTAAAGTGCTTTTCCCATATTAACAATATTGCCCAACATAGTAATCAGATCTGGAAATATTCAGAGACATCTAGAGTCTACTCACACTATCCTAATAAGTGAAGGTTTAGCAAATCAATTGAGAAATTGCATTTCAGATATGGAATGCTCTCTAGTTTTTAAAATATGAGGGAGATTTTGTATGGGCTTTCATACATGAGACATTTCCTAAAACTGTATTACAGTTATGCAATAATTCATCAAAAGAGATTATAACAATCAAGTGGCAGCTAATATACTCCAGTCCAAACATAAAAAGGACTATCCCAAATTTTTATGACTGCTGTGACACATGGTTAGTTAACATCTCATTGGGTGTAACAGACTACATGGGTCTGCCTTTGAAGAACATTTGGAAATTGCAACTGATCCCAAACACTCTGATGGGTTGGCTGACTGGGACTGTTCACACTGAGCATGCAATCCTCACAGAACTTTAAAGTTCTGGTTGTAATCTATATAGCATTATAGCCATGGCACTGTCACATGGGCCAAATACAATAATCTCCCCCTTCCTTTGGCAGGAGGACTGCATGACACACAGCCTAAAGCCTAGCTCTGGTGCAAGTAGATCAGACAATGGCAATCTCACTCAGCACCAGAATCAGGTTTTGTTCCTCTTACCTCAAATTTTAAAAACTTGCCAGTTGCTCTGGATCTTCCAGGACAATCAGGAGTCCTCTGTTCTTATACCCTGTGACTGTTTGAAATGCATCTGCTGAGCTGCCCGCTGCATCCACTGCTGCCACATTCACTTACTCTGTGATCAGAATGAGACATCCAATCATAGGATTATCACTCATTCTGATCTCAGAGCAAAGCAAACCATGATGGCATAGGATGCTCTGGGAAACTGAGTAGGATATATGGATGCATATGGTCAACTGTAATGTGGTCAGCTGTGTGACATTAGAATGGAGGGCCTTGCAGTGGACAGGGAGCCAGGATAGTTCAGGCTGCCCTATGCCAGTGTAAACAGGGGCCTTGTCTGCATAGGGCAAATACAACAACCTCCCCTCATTCCCACACATGGCACAAAGCCCAGTTCTGGTGTGAGCAGAGCAGATAACAGCCAACCTGTTCAGCACCAGAACTAGGTTTTACCCCATTTGTCCCAGATTTTTAAAAGTCCCTGCTTGTTCCAGTGAGGTTCTCAGCCATGTGATTGTGACTTGGTGTCTTGTTCTAACTTCAGAACAAGTAACCCATGGAGGCAGCAGAAACAGCAGTCAGCTCAGTGATGGGAGCATGCAGTCAGCTGCCCAGCATCAGAATAGAGGGCTTTGCAATGAGGGAGGGTTGGGGGAGATCCAGGAACAGGGTACTCTGGATTGCCCTGTGCCAGTGCAGACATGGCCTACGTGACTTAGATCCAGACTATCTGAAAGGCCATATTCTCCCATAGACACCTGCTTTGAGATCTGCAGGAGAGGCCCACCTCTCAGTTTTATCATATTCAGAGGTACCTTTTGTTTAGACACAAAAGCATGACTCCTTGTAGAAAACGTTTTAGTGATCTGGTAATCCATCTTGTATCCTGGCAGAAAAATAAGAAAGGAATCAATTCAAATTACTAAATTAGTGTTTTGGTGAGAATTATAATTAGAAATACTCCTATGAATAATAATCCAAAATCATATAAAAACAGAACAACGCTTTAAGGATGAAAGTGCAGTATTGGAGGAGGAAAACCATCTACATATAAACTTCAATTAAAAGCATTCAGATGTCCAAAAATATATCCAGATATTATCAATTGAAAAGGTTCCTTATCCCACTGAATATTTATCTCTACAATTTTGCAATAACTATGGAGTTAAAGGGCATGGAGATATCCACTGACCAGTAGTTCATGAAAGAAGGAGAGAGTTTAAAAGCACATAAACACTTGCAGATTCAAAGATTCCCTTCAAAATGAATGTGGACCAAAAAAAAAAAATCCTGGGAAAAGGTGCTATAATTAAGTATAGCCAGATCATGCATTTAAAACCACTATGCCAACAATTAGACAATTCAATGCACCTGTTGCTAAAAGGACACTGCATCTTCTATAGCCTCTTTTTTTCTTAATGAGTTGCAACTTAAGTTCCATAGAAAAAATATGGAAGTCAAAGCCTTAGTACATCACTTAGGAAAACTGGGACAGTTCTGTTTCTCACCCCATTCAACTCTGAAACCTTATGCATTACCTAACAACTATGAACAAACAGTGTGTGTGTCTTTTTCTGAACTGATTCAGTAAACCTTTCAAGTAGCAAAGGAGATGCTAAGGTTGGCAAGACTGCAGGGCCATATTTAAATACTAGCTAAGACTGCAGTTTCAGACATTGCCATTCAGAAGCTGACAGTTCAAATATTGCCTACAAAATGAAAAGAAAAACCACCAGTCTCTCCAACTATTTAATTAGTTCATATCATTGTTGTTGTTTAAAATCAATTTTTATAAAGTTAATTTGACATGAGGGAAGGGTCAGATTCTCATGACATTATATGACAAAGTACTCTTAACATTAAAAGCTTTGGGGAGGGTGAATTTTGTTCTGGCACATATAGGTCCTAATGCCCTCCATTTAGAAAGAGATCCTCCTCCCAGATCCTTGGAATCTTTTCTTGCAAGTCCTTATCTGACAACAGAACTCCCAAGTCAGTGAAGGAGAAAGGAGGCATTCTGGAAGGTAATGCAGTAGGCATGGTAGGAGACAATCCAGACAGCTACAGATCTACTCCATCCTGGGAGTTTCAGTGGGTGAGAATTAATGGGGGAAAATTGGCCAGGATGGGAATAGGAACAGCTAAAATGTTGCTGATCCCTTGTTCTCTCTTGCTAACATGAGTCAGACTTTCCTTTGGGTACTTCTGGTTGGTTGGAGCACTTCACAATAAACAATGACTTTGTTTTACTCTGCTGTCACAAAGTAGATTTGCAATTACTTTGAAATGCAAAATCCCTTAATTTCCATTATAGATCAAGGCAATCAGCTAATAACAGCCTACACCACCACCACCACCACCAAAGAATAAGCCACTTTCCAGTTTATCAAAAGGCTTGTCTCTTTGGCACTAGGAACTACTGCAAAGTAAACCAAGTTCCCTCAATTGTTCATGTTACTTTTTGTACCAAGTAGGTAACAGTTATTTGCTTCCATTTTGTGCTAAATGTATTTTAATTTCTGCAACATATTTAATAATCAGAGTTTGTAGGCCTTAATATTGTTCAGTGGCACATTTTAATGCTTATTTTTTATGACAGTCTTTTACTCAAGGCTAACTTATTTTAAATATTTGAAATATTCTACTAATTGGCTATCCATGAATGGTAGAAGTTCATTATGTAGAAATATTTTTTTAAAAGTTCTAAGAAGATAAAGAATGTTTATTTATTAATCTCAATCTGATTTTTCCAAGAGCAGGGGCAGTTTGTGCTTTCCCCCCAGAATGGCTGTATGTATGTGTGTGTGTGTGTGTGTATATATATATATATATATATATATATATATATATATATATATATATATATATATATATATTTCATGAATATTTACCTGTTTGGTTTTATTTTCCCAATATGTAAAACTCCAGTGAGTATACCCACCGAGACATAGTCCTTTTTATTTTAGGGATATGTTTTATGCAACAGTAATTTTGCTTTTGCACTACAAGAGTTTACTTTGCTGTCTCTAAATATCTTACTACCTTTTTCAAATTGGCTGAATTAGATACAGACATGTTGGTTGGGATTTTGTTGGCAAAATGGAGATGCACCCTTACAGCCAATACATTCAGAAGTACATAAACTACAGTGGGTCCTTGGTGCCTACTGGGGTTTGGTTTCAGGAAAAATCCATGGATGCTCAAGTCCCATAAAATACAGTGGCATAGTTAAATGGTGTTTATATAAAATAGCAAAATCAAGGTTTGTTTTTGGGCAATTATATATTTTCTGAATATTTTCAAGCTGGTTGAGTCCATGTGTAAAGATTCTGTACATATGGTGGCCAACTGTATAGTGGATCCTGTGTTGGATCAAGATTTACTGGAAACAAATCCTGCTAACTGGATATTTCAGTAATTGAAATAGAGGGCAATATTTGCCAGTCCCCCCTCCAAGTCCTAATGGTCTTATTGTTGTTTTGTGCCTTCAAGCCTTTTCTGACTTATGGTGACCCTAAGGCTTTCTTGGCAAGTTTCTTCAAAGGGGGTTGCCACTGCCATCTTCTGAGGCTTGAGAGAGTGTAACTTGCCCAAGGTCACCCATGATTTACATGACCAAACCAAGATTTGAACCTTAGTCTCCAGAGTCATAGTCCAACCACTACACTATGCTGGTTCTCCTGCCTCTCAAAAAACAAAAGAAACCTCAAACCTGTTTCAGAGATTCAAGGGATTAAAAAAGGTGAGGAAAAAGGAATAAAAAAGTGATTACAAGCATACAAATATTCACATTTTACTCTCCAAAACCATGCTTGTAACTGAATATATGCTTTTGTTTTAAAGCACATCATTATCCTAAGGTGACATTTAAATTCAGAATACATACACATACACTATTGTTTCCAACTTTCCAGGGAATATTTTGATCAGCTATGCACCTGCAAATTCTTTCTGATTATATTATTATTTATATATTTTTTCTACTTTACCCTTGCATTTGTTTTAACCTTTGTAAAATACCTTGCATCCCACACTGGAAAATAAGTGAACAAACATATATAATAATGACAGCAATGTCCCATCTTTTCCCCCAGTCTGGGACTCAAGCCACCCTATAAAAGTTGGATACAGGTAAAAATTTCACATCAGACACCAGTTAAAAATATAACTAACCCATCAAAAGGATTTAAACGTGTGACTCTCACTTCCCTTCTCACTTTGTCTGTGCCTCTGTATGTGTATCTCCTTGTGTTGGTGATTGCAAAAGTTGTTGTTCTCTTTTCCTCACCACAGTCTCAAGAGGCCATGCATGCTGCTTGCTAAGTTTAGATGTGTTAGGTTTTGTGCAACACTGGGAGAATAAAAAAGGGTGACTTCTTAATTAAGCTTTCATACAATTGCTCACCTTTTCTTTATTGCTTCACTCTTTTCTTTGAAGGTCTAGTTGAAGGTCTGTTTTGATACCCCCTGTGAAGTGTGTGACAAGCATGGTCTCCTAGAAAGTTAGACCAATTAGCCTTGCACTCGAAAACTTAAAGAAAATTCTTAATTTTTAAGAAAAAACAAAAAAGCAACAAAACAAAAACAAAAAACACCAAAGGAATTTGGCATAGATTGTTATCTACCAACACACAATAGCAGGGACAGGTGTAATAGCACTCCTTTTTCTTCAGTTTGCTCTACCTCTCTTTCAAAAGACTGGCTGATTCCTTGATTTTTGATTGGATGCTAATTATATATCAGTCTTGTAAGTTTGAAAAGCTAATGTTACTGATGTTTATTGGTCTGGGATGGTCATTGTCCACCAGGGGTCTAAAAGTATGAATGTGAAAATGTGTCAGTCTTGCTATAGCATGACTTGCTCTTTTACATGCCACTTCCCCCCCCCCCCGACCTTATTTTGTCTCTGCTGATCCGACACTGGTTGCTTTTCCCCCTTCTCATATGGAATTTTGTTTATAGTTTGTACATACAGTGGGTCCTCAGCATCTACTGGGGTTTGCTTCCAGAAACCCCTGTGGATATCAAAATCCATGGATACACAAGTCCCATTATAAACAATGTCACAATACAATGACGTCCGTTATATAAAATGAAAAACTAAAAATTTGCTTTTTGGATACACAAACACACACACAAAACCACAGCTTGACTCTCTCTCTCTTTATATATATGTATATATATATATATATGGTTGTTGAATCCATGGCTGCAGAATCCATGGATACATAGGGCCAACTGTAGTTTTCCTAATGTATACCCTTTACTATACATAGTTTTTAACATATGCATTTGGTATGAATTTCTACATTGTCTTTATTTGTGTACAATATGTTTAGGGCAAGGGAAGTATCTGCCACTCACAACCTAAAATCTAAGCACAAGCTTTCATCATTGCTTCCTCAGAACATAAATAAGAGTTAGTTTTAAAACTTTACTGAATAGAAATTTCATTAATTTCAGTGCTATACTATGTTAAGTATTTTTTCTTGAGCGGAGATTTCTTTGATGAACAGATTTCATCATAAATCAGGGGGAGGGTAAGACTTTGAGGATGAGTGGGGCGACAAGGGAGGTAACCCACAGTGCAGGTGGATGCTGGTGAGCCCTTCACTTGACCATTACAGCTAGTCACACACATTGGCTGGGGGAAAAGATCTAGCAGGCAGACATGGCTGATATCCACATTTGACCATTTGTTAAGCACAAAACTGTCAGGCCCCATTGTCCCCTCTACCCTAATGGCATACCCTTTGTTACCAGCAACCAGTGTTATCAGTGTAGGTCGGGGGTAGGCAACCTAAGGCCTGGGGGTCAGATGCGGCCCCCTAGGGCATTTGGACTGGCCCCAGGCCAGTCCTGCCGCCATCCCCGCTGCCGCCGCCCGCCATAATGATATTGATTATTGTTGTTATTACTGTTCTTGGGGGTTTTTTTGGCAAAATCTCCACAGGAGGTTTGCCATGGCTTTTCTGGGGCTGAGAGAGTGTGCATGCATTTTTTTTAATTTTTTTTAAATTTTTAATATTTATTTATTTATTTATTTATTTATTTATTTTTGGTGCTTCGGCCCCCCAATTGTCTGAGGGACAGCAACCCAGCCCCCGACTCAACAAGGTTGCCTACCCCTGGTGTATGTGATTGATTTATGATTGGTTTATGATCAACCTGTGATTGATTTATGATACCTGTAAATGTATTTAAATTTGTGGCCCTATTTTAACCAATAACACAATGTCTTGCTTATTTGTCCTGGGACAATTGATAGTGACTGCTGATATTTTTTTCTTTCTTGCTAGAATTCCTAAGAGGGACAACAGATACTATTGTCCTCACTCTGCTTGGCTTCCTGGTACCAGATTACAGTTCCTCTAACATTGTTGGGAAATAAATTAGCATGGTGGCAGCAACTGAGTGAGGGAAAAGAATATGTCAAAAACAAAATGCCTCAATTAGGCCTTTTTCTTATAACTTTTGGTTACTAAAATCATTGGACCCATTCTTTCCTGGTCTTTAAAATATCAGAATAACAGCACTGAGATTAATAAATTTAGAGGGGAAAACCCACATTAATAAAGTTAGAAAATCAGCAAAAACATTCATTTCCTTTCTCCACCATTTTATGTGACTAAACTTCCAAGTAGTTAATGTATTTTTGGAAGTTTGGGGGAATTGGATTAAGTATGTTCTAAGATCCCTTCCAAATTCTAAGACTTGAGGTTTAGACTGAAAATTTTCCTTGGCCACAGGCATGTAATTCTTCACTAATTTTCCTCTCGAGGAAGCAACAACTAATTTTAGCAATTTTTCCACTATTAGAAAGTATTTGAAAACCATGCAGTTTTTGAAGCCTATTCACAATTTGGGACTTAACATAAAATTCACTCATGGCATGTCTGCCCAGAAGACAGCTTCTTTGTTGGTGCAGGAAGCAAAACTCTTTGCACAGGATGTATTGATCAGAATGCTATTGGGCAGTTATGAATGTGTAACCTAGAGTTATGCACTCATATTCATAATACAAAGCAGCATTGGAGGCTATGTAGGGACTATCAAAATCCCACAATCTCCACTCACTGGGAAGCAAACACTGCATTTGACAGGGACCTGTTCCCCTGTTGCTCAGGAAGCAGGTGACTGATGGTTTCATCCTCGCCTACATGAATTATCTCCTGTATGAGAGGGAAATCTCACAGGGAACCCGCTTGTGTCTGTCACACTGAAGATCACTCATGAGAGGGGGTGGGACCATCAGACAACTGCTTCCCAAGCACCAGAAGAACAGACCCCTGAATCAACAGGTCAGAAAATGGATATGCACACAACAAAGAGCATCATCAAAGATATGCCTTTCACAGGTGGAAGACTTCTCCTCACTGACAGCAAATCTAGAGATTCCCCTCACATTCATAACCATAGCTCACCACATTCAGCTCCCAACCTTTTGTGTAGGATTTGTGTGTGTGTGTGTGTGTGTGTGTGTGTGTGTGTGCAAAGAGAATGCTGTGGTAGGAGTCTACTTCCATCATTCCAAATATGTGTGCCTAAATCAGAACCAAATACATTTGTGAAATGCAGTTGTTTCACAACTGCAGATGTTCAGCTGGAACAAGTTTTATCTCTTTTAAAAAGTGTTTGAAAAGCTATACTATTAGTTAGGAGTCTTGCTTGACTGAATTTTAAGAATGGAGATGCTCACTAACATCAAGTTTACCATGCAGCTTTTCCCACCTACTTGCAACTAATTTACTATGCTCTTTCTAGGGTTTTTTAGAAAGTGGGTATTATTATGACAGATCTGAATTCAGTTCATGATGATACTTTGTTTCTCCTGCTTTTGTATTTGGTTTATCTGTTGATTTGGGTATTGGTGCTGTGGTAATTGAATGTTCATCTTTTTCCTTGGTGACATGCAATGTCAAATTGGAATGCTTTCCCCTTAAATCCTTTGTCAGGTTGCAAATCACCTTGGAGAGCTATCATTATAATAGGCGGAGAGGTTAAAGAAACTGTAAATGATGACATATCTTTCCTGCAGCCTTGGTTCACAGATTTTTTTTCCCATGACTGGCACATTATTATGAAATTGCTGAGAAGCAGAATCAGAGTACAGATTAATTCATTTTAAGCACTGGTGGACATGGCAATTTTAACAAAATCTTGCTGACAGTGAAGCACTATACTGACATAGCTATAATTTGTTCTTGCTTCTTTTTTAAAAAAATGAAAGAAAGGTTTGATGACATGCATATTGAATTGCTAGGCTGCTGCCTGTAAATAATTTACTAAAGCTAACGCCTATCAATGAATGTACTTTCAAAAACAATACAGACTTGATACTAATTTCTAGGGGCTTTGCACTTGATTGCAACACAAGAAACAGAATACCTAGTGAATACTTCCCTGCATGTGGTTACCTTTGAATGTAGTTTATACAGTGAAGTAGTTTTGAGATGCACTGAAGTTGTATAGGTATGTGAATGGAGAGGAGAAATTCTTCTGCTTTGAGCCATTTGCAGCCTACTAGTATTGTGAAACTTTCAGGTCTAGCTCTTGCCAATCTGGTTGGATGCTACAAGAAAAGAAAAAAAGAGATTCCTCCCTTAGAATATAGCTAAGATACAAAGCAAAATTAGCTTCTTCTTGATTTCATTTTGGAAATTACAGATGAAATGAAGAGGATAATGCTGCACACCTAGATTTTGACCCAGAGGCCAGGCCCAGCAGGAAAATTAAGGATGTGGACAGTTCCTTTTGCCTTTTTCATGGCCTGTTAACTCCTCAAATGAAGATGAAAAGGCCCAATTTGGAAAGGTTTAACTTGGAGTGTGACATGCAGTCCAGGAGCACAGACTACCTTTACATTTTGTGCCAGACAGAGGCATCCTCCAACGGAGTATGGGAGTTGTAGTTCAACATATCTGAAAAGCACCAGGTTGAGGAAAGCTGTTTAGTTACAAGCAACTTCCTTACCCTCTTCCTTCCTAGAACTGGCCACAATTTCTTCCTCTCTAGTATGCTTTGTACATGATATGGGACAACTAAAATGAATGCTGAATATTTCTCTCTCTCTCTGTCTCTCTCTCCTTCTCCATCTCCCTCTCTCTGTGTGTTTCATATATAAATAAATGCACCCAAAGAGTTCTTTCATAGAAGATTCCCTGTTTACCTAAGGATCAAAGAACAGTTTAAGCATAGCAGTGAATTGGTCCTCTTTGTTCTCTGCTACTTTGCCAACCCCTCTTTCTGATCTGTCATTTTCTGTCAGCTGGAAATTGTAGCACTATTTTATTTTGTTATAATTATGCTGACAAATGTAGCATTTTGAAGATGTTTGTCTGGGAAAATGATGGACAAGCAGTCTAAGTCAGCACTCTATTATTTTACAAAACCATAACATCTGTTGTTGTCGAATTCAAAGATATAGCCATGTTAGCCTGTAGACTCAGTATGTAGAGAGATCTTGTAGCACTTTTGAGATTAACTGAAAGAAATTGGCAGCATGAGCTTTCATAGACTTCATTCTACTTCCTCAGATGTTGTTGTTATTATTGTTGTTGTATGCTACAAGGGATCTAAGTGTTGTTGGATGTTGCTATTGTTATTTGTTATCAAGTCAGCTTTGTATTCTAGTGACCCTACCATTGAGAGAACTTCAAGACCTCTGGGCATCCACAGTGCTGCTCAGGTCTAGCACATAGAGGGTCATTTTTCCTTTATTGAATCCATCCATCTGCAATGTGATCTTCTTTTTTCTCTACTGCTTTCCATATTATCAAGCATTATTGTTTTTTCAAATGAGTCATGTCACTCATGGTAGGCTGAAAGTATAATAGCTTCAGTTTAATTATTTTGAAATTCCTATGGTTCCCCTTCTCCAGCAACATATTTCAAATGAGTTGGTTTCTTGCTATCACTTTTCTTTACTGTCTGGTTTTCACAACCATACATAGAAATTCATCAATTGTGTAGACTTCAAAGTGTCAGCTTCTTGTTAAATTCATGCCTACCTTGACACACCATTAATTTAGACCTTTTGACATCAGAAACATTTTTTGTTTGTCTGCATAGTACGGGGAAGTGCAGGATTTTTTTTTAAAAAAAAGATGACATGATGAGGGAACATAGGTGAGAGCAAGGTGAAAGGAGTTTAAGAGAGATTTCCCTTATGCTGTGCATAATACTGTACATGCATGTTTCTTTCATCTCACGGTTATCAATTTTTTTTGCACTGTTTCAAAAACAATGTTTTACGGATATATATTTTGTAATATGCTGAAGAGCACAGCATTGCATGAGAATATATCTCCAAAAGCGTCCCTATGCCCCCCCATAAACCTCTATTGGGTAAAGATAATTAAGGTTGTGTGAATCCCACAGACTTCAAAGTGTCAGTTCCTTGTTAAAAATTATATTGTTTGTAAGTTTGGAAGACTGGATTGAGAAATCAAGAAAGCACAGAGCTTATTTGTTCCACTCGTTGGCTCTTTGCAAGGTAAGGAACTAAATCTTCACATAATTCCTTTGGGAATCTGTGGATCTCAGTAAAGAGAATTGAGCTGATGAAGTGTTCCCTTTATGACTGCAATATTACCAATAAAGTAAATAATACAAGTAAAGCATGAGCTTGACACAAACCTAGAGTAAAGAATCTGTAAAATGTTTTCATTCCAATCTACTTGCTCACTAAGTTCTGTCAAGCCCTCTGCCTTGGCTTTTTATGTGCAATTTGTTTTATAAAATTCATTTCTCTATGGAACTGGCAAAAACTTCTTCTGGTAAGCACCCTAAGATGGACTATTGATGAACATAATTTATGCAGAACACAATTCTCTTTTTTTTATTTGTCAGCACTTCTGTTGGGCCTTTGTGAAATGTACTATCTTTAAATCCTGCAGCTTTTGTGGGAATTGTGAGTTTTAATGGAATAACAGCTTGGGCAGGCTGGTCTGTCTGTCTGTCTGTCTGTCTATTTATTTCTGTTGTTGTGGGTATCTGAGGATCATATACATATGCTACTTTGCATAAGACAGGGATGTTATTTTATTTGCTAATTTCATTCTTGAAAGAAGCAATGGGTAATTTTAGCAATTTTTCATGTATGTAGTTTTTCAAGGCTACATTTTTAGCACAAGAAACAGCATTTTATCCTTAAGTAACAACATGTTCTGTATAGAAAATAATAATTATATGTTGAAATATTTTCTGTGTAGAAAATGCTTTTTGGGGTGCCCCTCCTTCCACAAAAAGTGCAAAGGTTGCATAGAAGTTCCTGAATTGTCAAGGTTCTTGTCAGTCTAGGATTCTTCTCATCTGAGTTTCCTGGCACTTCAGAAATATGTATGTTTGTTTTCTTGATCATTTAAAAATATTCCCTCACCTATAATAAAGATGACATAGTATACTCCCAAAATAATTTTGTGTCCTATAGACTCCACCATAACTTGTAGCTTTGGTGTAATTTAAATTTCTCAGGGCTTCAACACATTTTAAAGAAAACAAAAATATTCAAATATGAAAGATATACCTGTTAGAGTCTGGCTTTCATTAGCAAAAGAGCAGAAATGTGACTTTGGGCCTTTGCAGACTGCCAGAAATAG
>CM034701.1:252610285-252629908 GCA_020142125.1 Phrynosoma platyrhinos
TCAGGGCCCGGAAGACGGCTCAATTAGCCGTCTGCCGAGGCCCATAGTCTCTGGAACTGATCTCTTGGCAGAGGCTTGGTAAGGATGCCTGCAATCATCACTTCAAGAACTGATCCCATGGACTGGTGAAAATTGCCCAACTCATCGTAGAATACAGAAGAAAGTACTTATCCTTCATTGCTCCTAGTTACATTAAGTCACACACCATTTAGAGAACAGCTGCTTCCAAAGATATTTTCATGTTTTACAATTTAGCCTATTTTGACTTCAGGTTAATGAGGTTTCAGCCAAGGCCAGTGGCCCTGGATCCCTGGATTCCTATAAAGTATATTCCTTCCCCCATCATCCTTTGTCCCATTTCATTCTGTTAAAGTAGAATCTACTTGCCATTTGTTTGCCATTGTTATTGCATTCTATTAAGAGAGAGCACATGTGATACCTAATATAAAGATTCCACTGAGAATAGGAAGTGTAAAACCTTTTTTTTTTTGTATTCAGTGGATCCCTGTGCAGGGATTCCGTTGATTAGGGTGTATGTGTTTGTATTGGGAGAAGGGATCCAATACTGATCTTTGAATTGGTAGTTTTAAAGCATATGGATATAGATACCCAGAGATTCCCAGATGTGAAGAAGATTGTTTGTTTTCCAATTCACAATGGAAAAAGAAAAGGCCATCTGGAAACTAACAATTGGGCCACACGGTATGCAGAAAACCTACACACTCAGACAGATACCTACATAAGAATCATCACCCAAGACAAAAAAGAAACACAAAAAAACAAACAAAAAAAAACTGGTAGGCTGTGCAAAAAGGATCTGTGAACCCCACTACCTGGAAGATAACAGAAGCACCTAAGCTGGGCTCTATAGGCTAATGATTACACCAGCTCAGACATCAGAAGAGTGGCCAGACCTAGAAAAAAACACTGGAGTGAAGAAAAACAATCACCCAAAGGGAAGGTATTTTTATCATACATCAAAGGAGTCACAGACAGAATAGGGAAACTGATGAGGAAACACAACCTCCAAATGATCTACAGACCAACCAAGAATATTCAGAAAATGCTGAACTCAGTGAAGGATAGGAGAGACCAACTCACAGCTCCAGAAGTTTACCACATACCATGCAGCTGTGGACAAGTCTACATAGGGACCACAAAATGCAGTGTTCAATCGTGAATTAAGGAACATGTGAGACACTGCAGACTTGGACAGCCTGAAAAATCAGCAGTAGCAGAACATGTTATAAACCAACCTGGGCACAAAATGCTATTTGAAAACACTGAAATTCTGGACCATGCCAACAACTATTGGGCCAGAATGCACAGGGAGGCCATTGAAATCCACAAACACTTGGACAATTTCAACAGGAAAGAAGACACCCTGAAAGTAAACAAAGTTTTATTACTAGTCCTCAAAAACACCAAAATCAGGACTCAGAAAATGCAAATGAACTTCAACCAGGGTCAGGAGGTTTCCCAGCAGACAATGGACCATTAATTAGACACTAATCCTCTTTGCATATCCTCCTACCCTGAGTCCTTGCCTCAACAGAACAATACACAGATTTACATCTAATTTACATGCTAATTCCCAGCAGACAATGGACCATTAATTAAATGAACACTAATCTTCTTCGCATATCCTTCCACCCTGAGGCCTTGCCTCAACAGAACAATACACAGATTTACATGCTAATCCTCTCAACCAAGGGTCACACAGTATATATACCCCCCCACACCTCCATGCCACAATTCTCTGAAGATGCCAGTTACAGATGCAGGCAAAACAGGAATACATTCTTCTAGAACACAGCCTCACAGTTAGAAAAACCCACAAAAACCTATGGATGCTGGCCGTGAATGCCTTTGACTTCACATAATTAAATAACATTTAGTAATCTGCAGTCAGAAGTAGAAATGTACTTGTCCAGTCAGCTTCCTTTCTAGCTGTGTAGAAATGATATCCTGTAAAATCACACACACAGACACACACAGTCATACACAGCATTGATAATAGAACAAGTGGGAAAGAGCTTTCAACTTTCAGGTGGAAAGGAATCGTTTTGACTGCAGTATGAAAATGAATACACTGAATATTTAATATCACTTTCCAAATCTTTTTAATTTGCAAATATCTTAAGAAAACTTATGCAAAATAACTGCATCTGTTTAAAGTATTTCTAAAACATTTAAGGGATACTGACTACAAATTACGGCTTTGATTATGGAACAGTCATGAATAAATGATACTTTCACATACACATACATTTAATCATTTCAGACAAATGCAAAACTTCTTCAACACAAAATACATCGTTTTTCTTAGTCTCTGACTTAGCTGATGAGTAGTGGCCCAAAATACTGTAAAGACAAGATCTTATCTGATCTTGGAAGCTAAGCAGGGTCAGCCCTGGTTAGTATTTGGAAGGGAGACTGTCAATGAGTACCAGGTGCAGAAGGGTAGATTTCAAAAGAAGGAACTGGCAGAACCTCTGAGTATTATTTGCTCAAGAAAACCTTAAGACGTTAATGGGGTCACCAAAAGTCAAAAGGCAGCTTGAAGATACACACACATAGGCCAGACATAAAAGTATCATAGATTTGATAAAAGCCTAATAGACAGCTTCTAGGGACGTTTTCACACGAAAACGTCCAAAGCCGCCTGGAGCCATTCCGGAACGGATCCTTCCGCTCATTCCGGAATGGCTCCGGCGGCAGCAACCTAATTCCTTTTTTAAAAAGGAATTACAACTCTGGCGCTGATGCCGGAGTTAGAGCTAAAAGGGGCGTGGCTTGCTGCGACGTCATGTGAACATGCGCAGCAAGACCCGGACTGACGCCGGCTAGCGCCAGGGATGGCGCTGGATGAGGCGGGGCTTGCTACGACGTCGTGTGAAAATTTTGTCAATGGAGCCGGAGTGGGGTCGGATGGAGGTAGGCTAGTGTCCGCCTAAAGCCCCATGTGAAAACGCCCTAGGACTCTGCTCTTGCTTCATTCAGTCAGTCAGTGGACGTTTTCACACTTGGGGTCTCAAAGCCGCCTGGAAGCAATCAAGAGCCATTCCAGAATGGATCCTGCAGCTTCAGACCTGTGAAAGCAGCATCATTCCGGAATGGCTCTTGATTGCTTCCGGCAGCGGCAACTCAATTCCTTTTTAAAAAAGGAATTGAAAAGAACGGGGATGATGCAGAAATGCGCTGGGGATGGCACTGGATGGGGCGGGGTGGGGCTTGCTGCGACGTCGTGTGAACACGCGGAGCAAGGACCCGGACTGACGCAGGATTGCGCCGGGGATGGCACTGGATGGGGTGGGGCTTGCTGCGACGTTGTGTGAAAACTTTGCAAAGGAGCCGGACTGGGGCCGGACGGAGGTAGGACTGCGTCTGCCTTAAGCCCCGTGTGAAAACGTCCAGTCAATCAGTCAGACTTGAGCTGTGCAGATTTTCAATCAGAGAGTGCCTTTCAAAGAAAGGACCATCTTAGGTTTCAAAAAACCTGGGAAAGTGTTATGTTAAGGTGGTAAAGACAGCATCAGTGCAAGACACTGTGTAAGAGTTTACGGCCTTTCATTTGCAGGTTTTAATTTCTTTCTGGCAATCCATGTGATAATTATCACAGGCGTGGTAATGCAATATCTATTAATTTAAATTCCGATTGAGTTGAAGGGATCTTTCAGAATACTTTAAGTCTAAAATTAACACTCTAATTTGTTGTATCAATGAACTCAACTAAATTTGGTTCAGTGAGCATTTATCTTGTCAGTCACAGATTTCTAAAATAATTCTCTAACTTCCATTTAGTTTCTTTTGTTTTGCATCTATTGTCTAGCATACAGATGAATAAATGGACTATTCTTCCCTCCTTTTCCATGTTGTTGTATTTCTGCTTCATATGGAATTAATGACTTCATTACAGCAATGTTTACAAACAAACAACAAGAATGGACTAATAGGCCAACTAAAAGAGAATGAAAAGCCAGTTTTGTGGCAACTGTAATTTAGTGCTGCTGGAATTCAGATTAATTTTATATCATGCATAGCTTTCATCCTTTTGCCATCTCTATGCAAGGACCAATAGTCATACAATACTTTTCCTTTGTGTTTCTTGGATTGTTTTTGGACACAACCTGTTGGGGGGCACAGTATAAATGCATCAATATAAATACTTCAATGTAAATAGTGACTTTGCATTTAAGTAAACTAGGGAAAAGATCATTTTTACAACAACCTGGATGGTAGTTTATCATTAAGTTTAAAGAATGGAAGAAATCCTGCATTGTGGAAAGAGAGCATAAGTCTCTCCTGTGCAACTCATACATCTACACACAGCTAAATGTCAAAAATGGTACTGACTAAAATAAACATAAGGATGCCACTTCAATGTTTTATCGCCACTCCCCTGGGCATTTTTAGGCTCAGGAGAGGTATTTTTAAAATGCAAGAAGTGTCCAGAAAGGTTGCCCTGTGTATGGAGTGGTTTTTTGAAAATTGTGTAGAAACATTTCAGGTCTAAATCCAATAAATGTATGCTCCATAGTTAAGTGGCCCATAATAATATAAACTCATGTTCCACCTTGTCACCTTATTCAATTCTGAAATCTAGAAATTTCTTAGTGTCCATAGAAAACTTTGCCATATAATTTTTAAAAATGCTGCACACTGTAATAGTCATATTTGAAATGCAATATTATCCTTGATGTTTTCTTCCTTTGTTGCTGTATTTATTCATGAAGGATAAATGATGGGATAGAGGGTTCTCTTTTAGGTGCATTACTTTCCTTCCATAAGCTTTCTTTTTTGCATATTCTTAACTGTAATTATTTAGGGAGATTAATTTTAATTCTTTTTTTCTATTTTGATTGCTGCATAAAAGGACATGCTCTCCTCCTGGTTTCCTGCTGAATGGGTTTCTGGACTAATGGTGTTCTACCTCTTTGCTTTTACCTATTGCCACCAATCCTCAAATCAGAGGACATTTCCTCCTCTCTGGAAGAAAACTCTGGGGACTGCCTGCTCTTAGATTATTTCAGGGAAAGTAGTCAGACCAGTATGTCCCTAACTGGAGAACTGCTTTATTTCTTTGTGGAACAAACTAGAACAAGTGTATAAGTAACTGCTTCAGCCTGCACACACCACTTGTAACTTACAAGCAATACTGCATTTAAGCTCTATTTCACAGTAGTTGGTGAGGATAATTCATCTCTCTCTCTACAGAAGGGTTGGGCAACTGTGGGTGTCCAGGGGGCTTTGTGCTGATGGGTTGCTACTCCCCCCAACTAAAAATAAAATGTTTTTTCCCCCCTCCAAATGCCATGTTTTATCCCCACTCCCCTGGGCATTTTTAGGTTCAGGAGAGGTATTTTTAAAATGCAAGAAGTGTCCAGAAATCATTTTCAATTTACTTCTATTTTTTAAAAGGCTTCCTCTGGGTCTAAAATGGCCCAGGGAGACCCAAAACATGGCAAAATGGCCCTAAGACATTTGGGTGCCCTTATTGGTAGATGTTTTAACCCCAGGAGGTTTTGAGGAGCACAAAAAATAATCCTGTAGGGGGCATATGAAGCCTGTGGTGCATACTTCGCCTACCCCTGCTCTACGGGAACATGTTTGGCCTTGATATGGGCAGTGGCCACAGACCTTCTCTCTCTCTCTCAGGCCTTCTTATACCCATGACTCCTGCTTCTTTGTTTCATATAGTTGAGCAAGAAGGCAGGCTGGATAGAGCATGGACATATATAGCCGCATCCCATGAATGTTTTTTACATTCCCCACCAGGGGAATGATCAGGAATCTGATATTCTTAACACAACAGTTTTGGTCATGCTGTTTTCTTATCAACAGATCCAATTCAGAGATAAGACCTCCTTTGCTCTTGCTATATTTGAATGACAAAATAACTACTGCTTGGCATGCATATAACATCCCAATTCTGCTTCTCAGTTTTCCAATAAAATTAGCAGATTGGTCAAAGATATAATCAAATAATTTTCAAGCAATTGAGAAGAGAAAAAAAATCATTAATCATTGATAATGAACAAATAATTATTCATGCTATATAACATGGAGATTGTTTCAAAAGTAGGCATTTAATGTTCAGCATGAATTAAGCCCTGAGTGACACTATTTTTAAGGGTATTGCTACAATTCTATTAGTGTTTGGACCTTGCTTATTAAAGGGTGTTGTCATTGCTATTGTTAATAGAAATGTTTGCAATTCACTTTGGACATTTTTCACATATATTTGTTATTACAATAATGTTATGTTTATAGTTTATTGTCTGGAAGCTGACTCTTAATCTAGCCATGTTTTCTGCATGGAAAATACTTCTAGGTTTAATCAAATATTCCCTTCTGTTTGGAACCCAGTAATTAAGTGCTGAATAATTTATGTTCCTATATAATGTGGTTCTCTATTATCCTAACAATTAGCACTATTGCTCCTTTTAATGCTCACTTACTGTTACGAGAAGCAGGTGTTAGAAACTGTTAGCCCAGGGATACTTGTTTGAGGGTGTCCAGGCAATGAGAGGGCACTATAATTCAGAAAGCTATCTTAGGATTTTTACAGTGGTCTGAAGGATGTCATACCAAAGATGGAGCAAATTTGTTTTCTGCAGCTCCAGAGAATAGAATCCAGAGCAGTGGATACAAACTGCAGGAGAAGAGATTCTATCTCAACCTATAGAAGAACGTCCTGACAGTAAAAGCTGTTTGACAGTGGAACACACACCCTCAGATTGTGGTGGAGTCTCCTCCTTTGGAGATTTTTAAACAGAGGCTGGATGGCCATCTGTCAGGAGTGCTTTGATTGTGTATTCCTACATGGCTGAAAGAGATTGGACATGATGGCCCTTGAGGTCTCTTCCAACTCTATGATTCTATAATTTCTGTGACCTTTTTGATAGTCTTCTAACCTTTCTAAACTAACTTCCCCAACTATATCAACCATTTTAAATTATTCAGGTATACATACCAGATATCGATATCTATTAACTATATAGTAATATAATGAATAACATGTAAACTTAGGTTAACCATTACCTTATTTATGTTAATTGTTTATCTAGTAACGTCTAGTCCTTTCTTTGTATGTAATTGTGCCATACTTCCCAGTTTACATTAAAGTTATACATATTTTTATCTTTAATCAAACAAGATAGTTTATCCATTTCCCAGATATCCATTACCTTTAGTTTCCACTCTGTAAGAGAGGGGATGACCTTTTTATTTCTGTGACCTTTTCAAGTGGAGATTTGAACCCTGGTTTCCAGAGTCACAGCTCAATGTTCAAACCATGACACCATGCTGGTTCTGTTTCAATAAAGTGGAATATTTTGGAATCACAGGCATGTTTCTTATTTTCCAAGTATATAAGTAGAACTAGAATTCTGATTGTGTATTCTGATGGCATAAATCAGATTTATATCATTGCATCACTTTTTTGATAATTGTGGAGGTTGGAATTCACTATCAGCCATACAATGACTAGCAGAAGCCCACTGAGGTCTCCTGGAGATCCTTGCAAATCCCTGTCACTGTGTGTCCAGCAACAGGAAAATAACTGCATGATTGTCTGGTGCTCCCCCTGCTTTCCCCCAATAAGAAATGACTAGTTTGGAGGCTGCAAATGAGAAATGGTGGATTGAGGGGAGTTAGGTGGCTATGAGGCAATCATAGTTCTGTCTCATAAGTACATCTGGGCCATAGAGTATATCTGTTAGCCTGTCTTCTCTCTTCCCTGTTATCTACAAGCCACAGTGCTACCTGCAGATCTGATCCATAGGGTCCCCCATATTCTATATCATATTTGAGAGATTCAATTGGAAAAGGAATCCATACCAGTGGTATGTGTTCTGCTGGTAAGTGGACATTGTTGAAAGTAATCCTGATTATAAAACTTGCAAGAGCCAGTGTAGTATAGAGATTTGAGTAGTGGATTATGACTCTGAAGACCAGGTTTCAAATCCCTGTTCAGCCATGCAAGCCCACTAGATGACCTTGGGAAAGTCATGTTCTCACATCCTCAGAGGCTGGCAAAGACAAATCTGCTCTGAACAACCCCCCCCCCAAAAAAAACCCTGTGATTGGTTCACCTTAGAATCCCCATAAATTGGAAACATCTTTGAAGATATAGCCATGTTAGCCTGTAGACTCAGTATGTAGAGAGATCCTGTAGCACCTTTGAGATTAACTGAAAGAAATTGGCAGCATGAGCTCTTTTACCTTGCTACTTAATTAAAAACCAAAAAAAATGAACTCATCAGCACTATTACTTATGATATTTTTTGCTTTTTAGTAACTCACTAAATGTCAGAATGACTGTTCACTGAAAGAATGACAGCATATGCAGACTTGAGCTGTTACTGAGTACTAATCATATTGCAATCAGCAGAACTTTAACTATATGAAAGGATTGATTTTAATAAGGTTAACATCTGTCACTTCCCAATACACTTAGCATTAAGATCGTACATATCAAGGTCTTATTGTCAGGCTTAAGATTGGCAGTGACAGATAAATACCATGAGAAATGTCAACATCTCTGGCATATGTTGCAAATAAAGAAAATTACAGTAATAATCATATTTATTTCTGGGTTGTATACATATCCAATCCACAAAGAAAAAAAAAATTGCCTTTTTTTTCAGGGTACCTAAATTATCAGAGTTGTCATGTGAGATTTTCCACTTAGTATATTCCAAGAAGTTATGTAAAAAGAAGCAATATCTATGAAAATTATTATTGTTTTCCTACAGTGGTGTAAAGTACATTACACTATTTATAATATTGACGTGGGGACAAAATGTTATAATTAACAAGAGACTACAAGTCCAAATACTGTAATAAGCTGGTAGGCAAGATGGATCCGATCAATACACACTTTTGACATTCATCTTCTAGCTTATCCTTTAGCTATGCTTTATGTTACACAATTTCCTTACCTGTGTTCTCAACATTTACAAATTTGCAAAAATGATATGTTAATGTGAAGACATGAAGTGGGGTAGTGGGGAATTATGAAATGATAGTCCCCTAAACTAGCACCTAAGGAAAGTCCAAAAGTGCAGGTAGCCTATATATGTGTGTGTGTGTGTGTGTGTGTGTGTATGATAGGGACATAGTGGCTCAGTGTTTAAGATGCTGACAATTGCAAGATTGGCAGGTCAGCAGTTCGAGGCCCAAGTGCCATGTGATAAAGTGAGCTCTCGTCACTAGTCCCAGCTTTTGCCAACCTAGAAGTTCAAAAGCATGTAAAAGTGCAAGTAGAGTAATAGGTACCACTTCAGTGGGAAGGCAATAGTGTTCTGTGCAGTCATACTGGCCACATGATCAGAGTTGTCTTTAACAACACTGGCTCTTCAGCATAATAACAGAGATGAGAACTGCCCCCTACAGACAGATACAACTAGAGAATCTAGGGCTATCATCAGACTGTGCAATGTATGGGTTAGCTGGCAAACCTAATTTCCCTGTCACTAGGCATGTCTTACCTGCATTGATGGCTGCTTCCATTATGTCTCATTATTACAATTTCAACTTGTCTTATAGGGTTATGATTTTAGCGGGACTGTTCATCCCTATATTTACATGCCTAGGGCTAAAATTCACAAATAGTGATTTTGTTTTGAGACAATGTGCAGTTTTATGTGGCATGGCACTCCCTCCTCCATTGGCTTTAGCTTGCTAGTCTGATTAACCCATTTGCGTGATTTGCAGAGACCACGAAGAAGGACAGGTTGCTTACCTGTAACAGTATTTCTTTGAGTGGTCATCTGCGAATTCACACAAATCCTGCCCATCCTCACCTCAAGTTGTGCCCTGCCTCTTCTTCAATCCTGGGCTGCTGCTTTGCTGCTTTGGCGTCCATGGAACTGAGGGTTTAGGCGGGAAGCCGGCCAATAAGGCAGTTGGAGAGTGGGCGGGGCTACCGCCAAAATGCTTCTAAAAGCTCTAAGAAGGTTCCAAAGTTTGCTGCGCAGGCGCAGAATAACCCATTTGTGTGAATTCGCAGATGACCACTCAAAGAAATACTGTTACAGATAAGCAACCTGTCTATATCCCCCCAGGAGTAGGTCTTGGCTAGAACGTGGTGGTGATAGTGTACCTTCAGGCTGACTGCAACTTATGAAAACTCTATCATTGGGATTTCTTGACAATATTTATTCAGAGAATGTTTGCCATTGCCTCCCCCCCCCAGAGCATTACAAAGTGTGACTTGCCGAAGGTCACCTAGTGTGTATCCATGGCTGAGTAGGGATTCAGACTATGGTCTCCCTGAGTCATAATCCAACACACCATAATACAACAAGCTGGATCCTAGAGCTAGTAGAACTAATATGTTTTAGGGCCTCGGCAGACGGCTAATTGGGCCATCCTCAAGGCAAGGAAGAGGAGGGGCAGCCGCACGATCGGCGCCCCTTCCTCCTCCCGAGGTTGCCCTCGGAGCTCCGAGGGCAACCTCCCACCGCAGCGTCCGCACACGCTGTGGCGGAAAAGTCAGTGAAAGTGCACCCTACGCTTTTAGGGCACACTCTCATTGACTTCTGAAAGGAGCGCTGATTTTGCGCTCCTTTCAGAGGCGCCGACGGTGCGCCGCAGTGCGGATGCCACAGTCCCGCGGCGCACCGTCCCGCGGCGTCCTGGAAGCACTCATCTGCTTCCCCCCTTAATTGTCCATTCAAGATCAAACCTTCCCCAAATAATTTGTATTACAACTGGGATTGCTCTCAGCAATACAATGTTACTGGGAAAATCTGCCCCATGTCTCACTCTAGGAAGGACTGTAGCTCATTTCAGAGGAGACAAGAAAGCATAGAGAAGTGCTAGGTTCTTCCTACTAAAAAGGTTCTGGTGTTTTGACCCTGTCAAATTCTTAGTTCTGTTACCACAATGGTTGTGTAATAAGAAGAGAAGAGGTGGAACATTCCACTACATTAAGTTTTGTAAAATCTACTCTGGTTCAGATAGTCTAGTCTTTAGATGTTTGTTCTATTTGGTAGTGAAAACCAGCTGCAAATAAATAGCTAGTAATCGTTACCATTGTTTTAGGTAAAGCAAATTGTTATCAGTTATTCAAGATTTGGTGGTGTGTTTTTGAGGTTTATGGGCTTATTTACACTGGACAAAACCCCCAAATTCACCCTGTATTTGCTGTAATCCATCCATGCAAGATTCAGCCTGATTCACATGAATCCTCCCTTTCTGGCCCTTAATCCATTTAAAAAAAAAAAACCTGACAGGTTACTCCAGATTTTCCAGGGAAATTCAAAGTTTCCTGAGTGTGGACAGCAGGGATCAGGTTGGATTTGAGATGGGAGAGCCAGAACAGATGGCAAGCAGTGCCATTGTCCCCTGTGCCACATGTTCCACACAGGAAAGGTAAGAGAAAAGATCTGTACATTTGTCCCTTCCGATTTGCAGGGGATCCATTCTGGAACAAACTCACCTCACAAATTGGACAAAAACACAAATATTGGAGCCCCATTGTTTTTAATGGCTGTGCAGCCCCATGTGCACCATTTTGTCTCTCCTTGCTTCCCATCCATGGAAATTCAAAACTACAAATGGGAAGTCAGCGAATCTGGCGGTATCTCTCTGAATGTCCTCTGCCCAGCATGTTGCTTGCCTAACATTGCTGATCACATGGATGGGCCCTTCCTTATGTCAAGAGAAGATATGTGGTGTTGACAGTAGAGCTCTGTCAGCATACTTTTGCTCAGGAAAATAGTGAAGGTGTGTTAGTGCAGTGGAAGACGAGTCCTTAATGCAGAAGACAGACAGCCAGGTAACAAACACCACTGGAAATTCTGGAAGTAGTTGTAGGCAAAATTCCTTCATCCAAACAAGAGTTTTACTCACACTGCTGAGGTACTTTCAAAGATGCTTTTAATCTCAGGACCTTTACAGACTGCCAGAAATAATGCAGCTTGAGTCCACTTTAACTGTCCTGGCTCAGTGCTAAGGAATCATGGGCACTGTAGTTTATTGTGCCACCAGAGCTCTCTGACAGAGAAGGCTCAATGTCCCAGAAAATAAAAATACAATTTCCATGATTCCCTAGCACTGAGCCAGGGCAGTTAAAGTGGCCTCAAGCTGCATTATTTCTGGCAGTCTGTAAAGGCCCTTAGTTGCAGCAAATATTTGCAAGCATGATACAGCAATATTTACACCATCTGACATAATGCTCTGCCACCAACCAACATCCACATAACCACAATGCATTGGAACATTTTTCCTTATGTACACAAACTCCGGCTAGAATTCTGACCCAACCTCCTGCCAGTGTTTCATCATTTTCTTGTCACATGTCTACAGTAACTATGCAGTTTTGAACTGTTACCACACAACTTCCTGCTGAAGTTTCATCCGCTTCATCTGAGTCAGGTTTTCACCTTTGTGCACACTCGCCTTTGCACATACTGAGCCCAGGGCACCTTTTGCCTTTCTTCCACATTGCATGCATCTGGGACATTTTACACTTGGAGGCAAATTCTTCCTGACATGGTGGCCATGGGAAGAAGAGGACAGCAAAATGTGATCCTGATCCTGATTTCAAGTGTGGACATCAGTGTGACCTCGATGCAGAGTTTCACTGGTAGGTGAGATACAAAGGAGGATGAATCCAGGCCAAAGAACTCAAGGATGCACCCAGAGTTTCTTGGCAGTGAAGACAAGCCCTGTTTCTTTCTTAGTATCTATCTCAGATTTTGTTAAGAGGAACCTGTTAACTATGGGCCTTTGCAGACTGCCAGAAATAGTGTAAATTGAGTCCTCTTTAACTGCCCTGACTCAGTGCTAGGGAATCATGGGAATTGTAGTTTATTGTGGCACCAGAGCTCTCTGACAGAGAAGGCTCTATGTCTCAGGAAAAAAAATACAATTCCCATGATTCCCTAGCACTGAGCCAGGGCAGTTAAAGTGGACTCAATTTACACTATTTCTAGCAGTCTGCAAAGGCCCTATATCACTTCTGCAAATTGTTGTGATGATTGTGGAATATAAACCCAAATATCATGGCTTAAAAAAAGGTCTAGTGAGTAATTCACTAAGCACCAGTGTAGAGTATTAAAGTTTAAGAATGAACTGTTAAGATAAATGCCACTTTTTGTGTCAGCATAAGCATGCTGTACTCTTGGAAAACTTTTCATTATACATGAACACAATGTCTTACTTAGGCTATTAAACCTCTGGCATAAAAGTAGCCAGGATTAGAACAGAAGACAAAGTGCAGTGTCTGTGTGAGGAGGGAAGGATTTGTTGAAAGGGGTGCATCAGTACTACAGAATCATACTGAGTTCATACCACCTCAGATGTCATGGCACCATCTAATAGGGATTTTGGTTTGGAGCAGGTCATATAATTCACTGTTACAGACACTCGTACTCTCTCATAGAGAATTGTAAATAGTTCCCAAAACTACAAATCCCATGACTGTATACAAAGCAGCCATCGGGGGTTTGAAACTGATATAAATGTCTAGTGCAGATATGTAATCAGCATTTTAAGGTCAACAAAGTGTGCATTTGTCCATGAGAAAGAGAAAAATAATTATTAGGTGAGGAGGAGTTCTCTTCGCTAAATCTGAGCTAACTGATTCTTGTATATAAAGCTAGATGGAGCTGTTGATTGTTGTTCAAGTAATTTGGATTTATGATGACCCTAAAGTGAACCTATAACAGTGTTTTCTTGGTGAGAATTGTTCATAGGGGGTTTGCCATTGCCTTTCTGAAAGATTTCTGCCTTTCTGAGGCTGAGAGAATGTGACTTGCCTAATGCCACCCAATGGGTTGCGATGGCCAGGTTTTTGTGGCTCTCAGGGCACCCGAGGATGTTTGCTGCTGCTGTTCTTGTTGTTCCCTAATATGGAGGGCATTTCTAGCATGTTTGGAAGCTGTTTTGGAGCCCTCAGGGTAAAAACACTATGCCTTTTAACAAGCATTCAGTTTATAGTATGGGAAGTACAATATGAGCAAAAATGAAATGGTGACTACTCCTCTTATCCTGAAATATGTTTGCTGTGGATTGTGCATCTGAGAAAGTTGTGCCATTATTCATACTCTCCCTTTGGACACATATGTGTGACTATTAACCAGACTCTTCAAGGGCAAGGCAAAATTAAACTATAATGCAATTTAGAAGATGATTGCTCAGATTTGGTCATTTTACACACAGTGAATGAGAGTCAATAAAGAAAAGGAGCTGATCACTGGATGATCCTCTTTGTACTGGAAATAGATGTACCTATTGAATTTGACCCATACTGATGACTGCCAACTTTGTTTTGTTCATTTTTGATAGGAACTTACAGAATTTTTCCAGTTCTTGATAAGAAAGGACTCATGAAAGTTAATGAGAAAATCTTATCCTAAAAAAAAAAAAAAAAAGAACATGGGGTTTCACAGTTTTCAAATGTGAGAGAAATGAAACTGACAGATTCTTCCATTCCTGACGCTTGCTTTCCTGAATCTAATTTCAAGGGCATTTTTCTAATTGTAAAGGATTCTGCATCTCTCTCTCTGTCTCTCTCTCTCTCTGTGATCTGTGTGTTCCAGTCATAAACAGTACCATCCTACTGCTATGTGTCAGATATTCAGAAGGAATCAGCATTAACATGCAGGTTCTGTGCACTACATTCATTTCCCAATTTGGGTTTGTAGATTTTCCATGATTAAATTAGTTCAGCCCTACATTTACCTTTGGTGAAACACCACTGTAATTAATTATTCTATGTTTGAATGTGAATATTAAATTATATTCCTGATGCCCAATGCTTCCTTAGTATTCTAATGAAACCTTATTTTCTGCTCCATGTGTAACTTGTGACATTTTACTCTTACAAACCACAGACCAGGAAATGCATTTCATATTCCTTATACCTTAACATAGGCTGCCATCCACACATTCCTTATTGTGAGGCAGCCATAAGGATTGTGCTGCTCTCTATGTAGGCTGATTTGTATCTGTAAGCTGTTCACTTGAATTACATTCAGTCATACCATACTGTTGATTATGATTCCCGGATTTCAGAGCCTGGTTCGGAGTTGCATGGCTTGGTCCTTCTTCTAATCCTCAAAATAAGAGGTAGAGGCATCAGTAGGAGGGTGCAGGGTGTATGGACTCCATAAGGTGACACCCTAATGGTGGTGACACCACTGCTCCCCAAACTTCTGCTTTTTGGCAGGAATGGGCTGTGGCATTCACCTACATCCCTTTAAAATCCTAAAGCTCAGTACAAGAAAAGGCATGAGTGGGGCAAGGCTCAGTAAGGAGAGAAAGGAGAGGCTGTAGAGATTTTTTTTAAAAAAAATACTATTTTAAAATTCTTTTAAAACATCACATTTTACTAAATTTTCACTTTAATCATGGAAACTATGTAAATGTAAATGTATTTAGTCTGTGCTTATGCTATTGTAATTTAAATGTGTAGTTTTAATTTTGCTAGTTTATCTCACAACTATTGCTATTTAAATTCAGCAATATACAGGAATGATGATTTATGGGTAACATCAGTACAAAAATATAATTAATTATTATTAATTATATTAACATTATTAACATTCTGTGTGGTGCGATGCGGGAGGAGACCAATGGGGGGGGTGACACCATGAGATCACACTGGGTGACACCAACCCTAGCAGTGCCACTGGTGGGAGAAATTTCAGGACAAGAGTGGCACCTTGAAAAGAATGTATGTTATGATGTATTGCAGTCTCCCATTTGTCAGGCTGCTTTGGAGTGGACTGCTTTTGACTATATAGTGGTCCATCTGGTTCCCTCTTCGCCCTTGCCAGTTTCTTAAACTATGGGTAGCACCAAGGCTCAGCAAGGAACCCCTAAACATGAGAAAATGCTGAACAGGATTATGTGTTTTAGGCTTCACTCAGTATGGTACTACAGAATTACTACTCTCTGCTTTTTTATTCATTCTCACCTTCTTATATCAATCCTAAGTGTTTGAACTTAAAGCTACAGTAGAATTTCCTTTTTTGATCTGAAGCACACGTGGTTTGTACCATTGTTAGCAAAAATGAGGTATGATACAAATGTTCTTCAGCTTTACTTTGGTGTTCACATATTACCTTCAAAGCTCTGGCTGCCCCCGGAAGTGGAGGATTGATGTGTCCGGCCGCCCCTAGAAGTGGAGGATTGAGGCCGAGGCTGCCAGACACCTCAGCCCTGATCCTCCCTTTCGCCGCCTGTGAAAGGAGTGCTAAAATAGCACTCCTTCCGCAAGCCACAAAAGGGGTGCCCCAAGAGGCATGGCACGCCTCTTTGGCATCTCTTCCGGTTCAGCGTGTCTGGACGCTGAGCCAGAAGGACGTCATCGGAACGCCTGTCGTGTAGATGGGCCGTCGCTCCGATGACGTCCTCAGGAAGGGAATGGGGCGCCCAGCATTTGGCTGCCCCTCCCCTTCCTGGGATTGAAGACTGTGTTTTTCACTGTCTGCATCCCCCCTTAGTCATCTTCTTATTTCCCAACACCAGCCAACAACTACTGATTATTCCTGATAATGGTCTGAGCAAATGTGAAGTAGTGGTAACATAAGAGTTGACCGGTCCTCATAAAAGGACTGTGATTATTGTTCCTGCATTTCCAGCATGTTTGGAGGCTGTTTGGAGGCTACCAATTGTTGGCTGAGCCATTGTATAGACAATCTTGTAACAATTTCAATATCTACATTATCAACTTTTATTCTGTAGATTTTCTTTGCTCATTATTTTTGTTCTTTAAATATTGAACTGTAAATCTGCTTCTGTATTTTCATCCATAAATTTCTTTAATAGTTGTTTCAAGTCTTTCCTCTTTTCTGCTTGTAATACAATGTTATTTGCTTATCTTAAATTATTGAGGCTTCTTCCTTAACGTTTTCACAGCTACTTCATTTGAGTCTAATCCCATTTGATAGGTGATATATCATGGATGCTAGATATAAATTAAACAGATATTGTAATAAAGTGTACCTTTGTCTGACACTCCAGCTAACTAAAAACCATTATATTTCTCCATATTCAATCCTAAAAGTGGTCTCTTTCCCAGAGTATAGGCTACATACCAAGACATACAAACACTTTGGCACACCCATTTCTTTTAATGCAATTTATATTTTGTTGTGATCTATGCTTTTTTGAACTCTATGAACTAGCATTCCTGTGATGAACACATATTTAAAGGTGCTTTTCCAAGTGTTTTCAGCAACTTTCAAGAGGTGTTTCAAACGTATTTACCCAAATAGAATATTTGATTCCTGCCTCATTCACACTTACAATCATTGTTACAATTCTGCAGATGGATTATTTAACATTTCACTGAACGAATCCTACATTATAAATCCTGGTATCTGTTATAGCTGTAGTGGGATAAATCCAGTGACTGGAAAAAAAAAAGGCATTCTTGGAGGTGTAATTCAAAAAGTAACATTTCTAAGGTCTGGTTTGGTGATATTGTAAAACTGCATCAAATAATAAGATAATGTGCACATATAGCACCCCAGCACATACAGTCACCTATCACAATTATAGTAATCACCTACAAGATACCACTTCTTGTTGTTGCCATAAAGATGGTCTGGCAGTAGCAACACACGCAGAGATTGCTTAGCTGCCATTGTTAACCTACACATTTAAATAATTTGTAGATTTAATATTTCTGTTATATTTTTAAGCTAAATGTTCCCATATTGTATTTTCTACATACATAATAACATACTCTGGACAAATAGTGTATTTCCAGAATGTAGTTGATTTGTTTTTATTGTTTTAATTGTTCAGGGGGAAAAACAAAATTCCCATGTACATAATAAAGCTGGAAAAGAGAGCCTGACAAATGACACAATTAGGGATATTGGGTTGGTTTCTTACTAGCCATAATAGCTGTATATTAAAATAATTTGTCTTTTTCCATATTAGATCCAAAATGTTAATACATTTTGAACAATTCTTCCAAAAATTACATTCTTTTGATTTCTTAAAAGCTACCATAGACTAATTATGGTATTTTTAAAAAGTTATCACTGGATTGAAAAGGTATTACTAAAAAGATACAAAGTATTTGACTTTTGTACATGTCACAAACTAACACAGTGTTGTTTCACAGTAATATTATGTTCTGACTTAACAGTAATATATATATATATATATAAAAGCACTGAAGTCTATTTATACTAGTAGGCTGCTGATGAATGTCTAACTTTGTGTTGCAGGGTGGCCCAGGCTTGTTTGCTTGCTTGCCTGTTTTAGTGCTTATTTTGTAAGCAACTTAATGCCATTAACAATAGCAAGTACATTTCTATACTGCTTATCAGTTCACTTAAGCATTCCCTAAGGGGTTTACAATGTGTAAGCTAATTGCCCCCAACAAGCTGGGTACTAATTTAGCACCCTCAGATGGATGCAAGCCTGAGTCAAGCCTGAGCCCATGGCTGGTATTGAACTCACAACCTTATGGTTTATGAGTGAGTGGCTGCAGTATAGGTGTTTAACCACTGCATCACCATGGCTCCTTTGAACTTGAACACTGTAAGGTCAAATATAATCATGTTAACTGGCAGTGTTCTGAATCATACGTTACAGCTTTAGACTGATCTTGATGTTCATCATTTCATCTAATCACTTTGTGTGTGTGTGTGTGTGTGTGTGTGCACATGAATAATGATATAATATCTGGTGAGCACAATCCTGAGAAGCCCTTTTTTTTTTTTTTTTTTTTGGTATGTTGTATTGTGTGCTGAACTGCACGATAAGAGATGGGCTTTTGGTGGATCTTACCACCCAGTAAATGTATGCAGTGTTAGAGCATACACTAGATATCTGCACTTCTCATTCTTTAGTTTATACTTATCACACATCTCTTTCCATTCAACTTGTTTATAATGAAAATGTGCCTGTCCAGGTAATCCTTGGTATCATTTTCAGAAGGGGGTTTATATGATGAAGAACCATGGAAATATGGCTATAGTTAAGCAGTGTAGTAATTGCTCATAATTCGCCACTATTTTTTTCAAATATGTTCATGACAGTGCCGATGATGTTTTAAAATGTATGTCTTGATTTTATGAGTCTAAAATATCAACTTTTGAAAATATTAACCCTGAATGTGAATAATGATATTATTGAAAAAGAGAAAAAGGAAGTAGTAGTAGTAGGACAATTCATCCAGCTTCTACACCTATATATGTTAACTTGGATACATCATGCTTCTCCTTGTTGCCCTTGTTTTTCTGACTGTGCTGCATATTTTTATTTGAATTAATTGTATGCTCATAGCAAAAATGGGTAATAATTTCAGAGGGAACATCCATGCTAGTTTATTGCAACAAAACAACAACAACAACAACAAAGATACATGTACCTAAAAGGCTATCAACTAAATAAAATTGAGATATCTCGTCCAGAAGACAGTTGGGAAGTGTTCACTGAATTCATCCCTGAAAGCATAGTCTGAGCATCCTCATGGTAGGCCATCAGGCATTTGATGGTCTAGTACCTTTTCTTCTTTAGTGCTTTTCTGGAGACACATGCTACTCAGTGTTTCCATTGTGTCATTGTGCTTCCCCCAAATTGTGCACAAACACTGTACAATGGTACCTCTACTTACGAAATTAATTCATTCCAGCAGCCATT
>CM034701.1:252636619-252649284 GCA_020142125.1 Phrynosoma platyrhinos
CCTTCCTTGCCCCCAAGACAGCCCTTTTAGCCGTCTGCTTCCCCCCCTAGTAGGGGGTGGCTCCTGCTGCTTCTGCTGTGGCAGGGAACACAGGGAAGGTGAAGCAGCAGCAAGGGAGATGCACAATCACACACACCACCATATAGAAGGCATACACACAACCACTGGCCCGCCGTTGCTGCCACTTCCAGGGATCTTCTCCCTTCTTCTTTTCTCTCTTTCTCGTCTCTGGATTCTCTACCAGGAAGGTTCAAAGTAACTTTCCAAGCTGGGGTCGCCAGCGAAATAGGAGAGGGACAACGACTATAGGGTTGTTGTTTTTTTCCAGATTGTGTGGCTATGTGTTCCAGGAGAGTTTATATATTCTTGACGTTTTGCCTGCATCTGTGTCTGGCATCTTCAGAGGGTTGGTGGCATGGAAATGAGTGGGGTGTGTGTATATACATACACACACACACATATTGAAATCAAATCTGATGGGTTTTTTTAATTTTTATTTGGTGTGCGTTGGAAGAGGAGTAGTCTTATACGGCGAGTATATCCCAAACTCTATATTTTATACTGGAAAAGTTGGGAGTCGTCTTATACACCCAGTCACCAGAAAATACAGTAGATTCATAACCATGAATGATGTCAAGCACTTGCAAGTTGGATCCAAAAGGCTTTGCAGGATGTTCTGTGATTGCAGTCCTACAGTTTCTGCACAGCACCCCTTTACATTGGAAAAGTTGAAGGACTCCATCTCAGATTAGCTATGAATAACACTGTATATATGCTTGCTGTGTACTTGCAATGGCTATGTGAATTCAGCAACTGAGTATTGTCTTGTGGCAGACATAAATGAGCACTGCAAATTGATTCTTCAGCAGTTCTAGGGTACACTAGCATTATTTCCTCACTCGTTTACCAAAATATTTTACAATTTTTTTGGTAATGGAAAAATAATAACAGCATAACAAATTAAGAGAAAATAGCTGTCTAATAGAACTGACATTGCATTTTATTGACCCAGGCAATAACACAATCTGTTGTTGTTGCAGGTGCCTTTGTTTGTTATTCCCACAGGGAGAGTAAGCACAAACATCCTTTCCTGTTGTTTCTTTCTGATTTATCTAGGCCTGAACAATTTGTTAATCACAGGATATTATTTAATCAGCAGGGCAAATAGTATGTGGGTGTTAAACGTATTTCTGAATAACTCATAATTTAGCTCGTAGAAGCAAAATATAACAAAATAAAAAAGGAACTGAACTTGGGTGTTTAGCTTTGTGTTAAGCTTTTTGCATGTTAGGGACCAATTCAAATCTTCTTTGTTTGCTGAACAGAGGGCTTCCCAAACTCTTTCCAGATGAGTGTGTTTGCACCTAGCCCACAATCAAAAACAAATGATAAAACACCACACTATAAAATGCTAAAAGGCACAGAGTGGGGCCAGGAGGATGGCTCATGATGGCATTGCCATTGTGAGACCTAGGATGAGGTCTTGAGTTATTCTTGTGCCAGATCTCAGGGTGAAGTTTTATGGGACTGCAAATCATGGAAGAGTTGGCTCAAGACCTTGTAGGTATATAAAGGCTGACAGACATGGTGGACTGCCATTTTGGCTGAACCTTCAGCACACCCCTCCCACCTGCACTTGCTCATGTATCATGTTCCTAGTGAATCCTCCGGATTTGACTGGGTGTCTTCAGGGGCAGGTGAAGAAATTTCTCTCATGATATTGTAGAATGGTTTTTTCACATTCGCTGTGGTATCTTCCCACCATTTATGGCTAAATTTTGTACTTTTCTGCTCTGTTTGTATGATTATTGCTTTGCTCCCCTGCAGCTGGCATTCCAGTTGCTTTTTCTGCTTTATCATAACTGACAGATATAGAAGGGAAAAAGAAACATCAGGCCTAACTTAAATTGGGGGAGGAAAGCCCTGGGGTGGCTAGAAGGACAAAAGAGAAGGGGAACCTGCAGTTGGAATGGGTGCAGATGGCCTCACTTGCAGCCACCTATTTGGACATGTCACACTGATTGGCTAATATAAAAAGCCCTGCCCAGTTGTTTCCTAGATCTACATGGAGGACAACCCCAGTTGAACATTTTCTGGTTTTGAGATCAGTGGACCCCTTGTCCCCTCAACCTTACTTTGCCTACACATTTCCTATCTGAGGAAGATAGTAATTATGAATGTATATAATTTGTGATTGTGTATTTGCATTAAAAATTGTGGCTCCCATATTCAACCCATAACATGGTGCCTTGCTTCTTTGTCTCGATACAAAACATTTTCATATGCAAAATACGCATACAAGTGCCATGTGGGAGGATCACATGAGCATGAAATCTGCTCTTTGTGGATTCAAAGTGTATGTTTAGTTCCATGTTGAGAAATAGCATTTAAATATGTGAACAGCATGTATGAAAGATATGAAAAACTAGTTGCAATTGATGCTACAATCCTAATTCAATGGTATTGAGCCCCATCTTTCCACTACAGATAGTACTGAAAATAGCTAAGAACATTTAACATATAAACTAAAATATACAATTATAATTTAAAAACACACAAAACAAAATCAGTTAAAATACAGTAACAAAAATAAATAAGCATTACCATCTAGTTATATGCTTACTTGCTGAAGAGTGAGAAAACTGCATGATTAAAAATATCTGGCTGCCAGATGAAGAACAAGATGAAACTGGCCTGATCTCCCTTAGCAGACATTTCAGAAGCTGGAAAAACCACTGAGAAAGATGAAAGTTTCTCTCTCTCTTGTTTCTGCCAAATGTCCCTTTGGTGGTGGATAGAAACAGAGAAGGACTTCTTCTGCATATCATAAAATTTGGGGAAGTTCATATGGAAAAAGCAATCTTTCAAAGTAATGTATTCCAGAGCTTGGAATGTTACTTCGAAAATAAAACCAATTGTTTACTCTTATTCTGATCACCCAACAGGTTGTTGCTGTTAACACACTCCAGAAATGTGACTATTTGTTATCATTGCAGTTAATAATGTGCTACTGGAGAGAGAGAAAAAATAAATACAAGAAAATGCTGTCTTTTCATCTAACTTACCAATTAAGATACTGAATTTTGGACATTCTGAAAAAATGCTTTAAAAACATTAGGAATAATTATTCTGTTAACACTTTATTCTCAAACGCTTTGGACTACAATCCCACAACAAATCTGTTGGAGATAGGGTGGGAACTTGTAGTCCATCACAAAAGTGCCAGGTTGACTGGAGGTCTATATAGACAGACACATTTCATACAAATATTTGTGTTGTCAATATGTCTCCACTCTTTTGTCTAGTTGTCTGTTTCAGGCTGCACCATGAGATAGCCATCCATGTGACTCTACATGAACCTCTTGCCATTGCTCAAACCTAGTCAACATATAAAGTAGTGAGTACAGAGCAAACACATATACTTGTTCTGCTGAAAAGTAGTGCACTACAGCCATTGCTGTTATTTGATAAAGAATTGCAGGAGACTGTAACTCAAATATTAGAGGTATTTATAGATGTTCCTAATCAGATGTTGTCTTCTTGACTACTCCATTGACAGTTTCATGTGTTTATATTTTCATTTAATAATAAAAATGTTCCTATGGCTGCCAATAAAAAAGGTGATAAATAGCTGGAAGGTGAAGCTGCAGCCATAGCTCAAACGGCTCTCATATACTAATGTTTTTTTTTCCATGTGATCATTTTAAAATAAACAATTTATATTTTATTTCTATACCAAAACATTCAGAACTTAAACATAAATATCAATTTATCTAGGAGTACATTTGGCCCTCCACATTTGTAGCTTTGACTTTTGCAGATTTGATTATTTGCAGTTTGATTAATATGTTCTCTCTAGGAATTCCCAGGTGCAGCTCAGCCAGACATTGACCATAGAGTTGTGCGGGAGAACCTAAGAGTTCTTCCTCTAGATACTTGTAGGTCCTCCAGCATGGTTCTATGATCAACCTCTGGCAGATGGTGGCCATAGAATTGTACTGGAGGACCTGGAGATTCCTAGAAAGGTCTCCTCTCAGGTAAAAAGAATAGTGTTGTTGTTGTTGTTGTTTATTTGCAGTTTTTCCACATTTACAAAGGTCCTTCATCCCTAACCTCAGTGAATGTAGAGGGACCACTGTAAACCATTTAAATTTAGTGAGTAAACATGAATGGGAATAATTATTGCAGTAACATGCTTTCACCAGCCTAAATCCTGTGCTTTACTCTCAGGTAGAATCACTGAATCAACTAGGGGGCCCTTCCCACTACAATTTACAGAGAATTGTGATTCGCTGTATTTGTGCCTTGTTCTTACTGTGAATGGTTTAAGAAGTGACCCCGGTCATTCGGAGTCGCTTTGAACCACCACAAATAAACAACAACAACAACAACACACAGACTGTGTGTAGTTTTCTGGCGGTCTTTTTGGAATAAATCGATTCAGAACCATGTTCAACAAGTGTTAATGATGGACCTGAATTGCATTTTACACTTTATATTTTACTGGAGGGGCCTCTCAGCTACTCGTCCTCCTCTTACTTCTCCTTCTCCAGAGAGAAGAGCTCTCAGGGCTCTTTATTGCTGGTGAGTGAGTGAGCAGGCGAGTGAGCAAGAGTGTGAGCAGGGTTGCCAGCAGGTGGGAAAGCCCAGTGCTCAACCTCCATTGCCCTTGCCACCCAGAGGGTCCTGATCGGGTCCCTCCTGCCCCAGAGCTGGTTCCCTCCAGAAGTGGCACAAATGGCCTCAGTTGCTTCAGCCACCCAGTGTTAACATGATTTGTGAACCAATTTAAATGTAAGTGGTAATGGCCCCTAGATTTGTGTATGTTTTGTCTCATTATTCAGCAGTTGATGGAATGGGTATACTCTAGTTTGATCAAATCATCAGGATTTTGCCTGTTCGTAGTGATAATGAATTCCACAATATTATATAACATAACTCTATTATTATTCTTGTATAATACATGTATTTTCTCTCCCTTTTGTTCATGTAAGCAAAAACAAAAACAAAAACCCTCTCCTTACTCCTAATTGGCAAGTATCACTTAAGCCACAGAAACTTCATTCCTGGTTGTTCATGTCAATACCATTGAATCAATTTATTAAAGAAAAAAAGTAGTCTAGGGATTTATAATTTTTAATCAGTGCTTGATCTAAAGCCATTTCAGCTTTCAAGCAATAATGCATGTAAGGTCCTTTTCATTGCCCAAACGGTAATGGGTACAAGGGTATCCTGGCCACACACAGAAGACTAAAAGATAGCTTTGCCATAGGAGGACTTTATCGGATTTATCAGGTGAATGGCTTGCTGGCTAGCTTTGCACTACAGTAACTGATAAAAAATGTCCAGAGTATTAAGAGAGTTGTCTTTTCTTTTTTTTAACTTTAACGTCAACCAAAGACATGCATAAAACAGCAGATTGTTGCCACAGAATCAAAGAGAGCGGTATTGTTACTTTAACAAAAATCTCAAGGCCAGTGGAATTGTGCAAATACCGTATAATTCTTTGGTTCTACAAAATGTGATAGGCATTGGATGAGGGGGGTTTATTGTACTTGTCAAAATCTTCCAGTATTTGATGAGGCTTTGAGGTGTTTTACACTCTGAAATGAAGTGTAACATGCTTATCTCACTCCCATTGTGTGGCCAGAACCTAGTCAAACTGACAATTAAATCAGCAACACCTTCTATTTTACCAGAGGGTGGTAGACCAGCTTATTCAAGGAGGGCATGCCCCATAACAAATATAGATTGGGCCTCCATCACTTTCCCTGGATGCCTGACATTTACCACCTGAGACAGCTTCCTCAGCCTGCCTATTGGTTGTTCTGATTCTGAGTCTCTCTGAAGTCTCTAGTTCAGATGTCACCTCAGCCACAAGATGACCAGCTGCTATTGCTTTGACTACAACCATTCCTGCCTTTCTAATCTGCACTGATGGAATTAAGCACTTGAAATGTCCTGGCTCAGTTATTGTGGCTTTTCCCCTGCAAGTATTGGATTCAGGAGCTTCAAAACTGAGCACTGAGGATTTCATTGAGCCACATGACTCAAAAAAGTGTCTGCTGACTTCCTTGGTAGTGAGGTGATGGCTTCACTCCATTTTTAGCTCAAACTTTAAAGGTGATATCCAAATGTTAAACTTCTTGGGATTCTGCGCCTTGGACAATTTATTTAAGGTTTGGAAGCCTGGAATCAATTCACCATCCAACAGATATGAAAACCACCAACCACCATGACTAAATCTTGTCATTCTTTGTTTGCTCTAGCTGCCTTTATTTATCATGGGCTAGCATTGATAAATCATGGCTAAATCCCAGATTAATTAATGATCTGTTTTTACTCGTGCTAAGAATTTGATGATAAAGATATATATTTAAGGTCAGTCTTAATTCAGATAATCCAGAAAATAGAACTCAGTTTATTTTTTATTAAAAGGAAACCATTCTCCTGTGAATCCAGACTGACTGAGCAATATGCAGATAATCTAAAATGGATATACATAATGTGAAATCCAACTAGAAACTAATGATCCTCCTGGATTTTCAAAGAAAAAATTCAGGAAAACGGGGGGTGGGGGTGGGGAAAAACACTAGAAGAGGATAGAAGGCTTGTTCACCTCTCATCAGCACCTAAGGAAGGATTTGGGTTAAAAAACATTGGATGATTTACATTTAAATTAGAAACTTAGATGTTTGCTTTTTCTGAAGTCCTGTCTCTAACATCTCTGCTAAAAAAAATCCCCTGGAAAGACATGTTAGGAAAGCTGTTTTGTGGCTGATATAATTTTCTTCGTAAGACTGCAGTGACTGAATCTGCTCAGGGAATATTTGACTAGAAAAGTTGCACAAGACATATTCACATTCCTTTAAATATTGCACGCAAATGTATTCACCTTTCCCTGGTAGCTAACTGAATATACAGCAAGGATGGGAAAATTGCTGATGTATTACAATTCCCATTAGCCCTAGACTACATATTTGATTATGAAGGACAATGGTAACTGCAGTGCAGCAACATTTGCGGGATCATACATTTCCCACATCCCACAACATTTGAGGGACCATACATTTCCCACATCTGAGGGACCATACATTTCCCACAGGGCATTAGGATTGGGATGGAGAGATTATTGAAAGGCTTGGGGTGGTAGTAAATAAGGAGCCACTAGCCAAGGCCCAGGCTCCAATGAGAATCACCTCTTTATCCTCTTACCCCCTTATTTCCTGAGCCTTAATATAGCTCCAGAGGACTATTCCCATCCTCAGGAGACACAACATTTTCTTGCCCCTCAACATAGCCACAATTTTCCCATCCATGTTATATGTCTTAATCCTGGTATCTCCTTAATTTTTTTTTTGGGGGGGGGGGTCTGTGTCTGTAAGCAAGTGAAGGCCTGCCACCCAAAGGCTGTGTAAGGATAGTATTATCCTCCAGAATTGATTGTAATTCCTTGATTATGTGTTTGGGTGGTTTCACCTGAAAACTTGAGCAACAACTAGTGGTGATTTGTCACTTTCTTGGTTTGGACTATCTTGTAGTAAATTGTTCCTGTTGCCAGTCTTGCCTTGTTAATTGTTCTCTTTTTCACATCATTAGGGTGGGCATTGTTATTCGAAAAATGTCTGATGAAAAATCCATGAGTTTAAAGTCCCTGTCCCATGGGTCTGATCAGATGTGGTTTAACTGAAGGGCTTGGCTGTAAATGATATATCTGATAGCATGTTCTGCATGGAAGCTGGAGATGCATAAGTACAGTGCATCCTTCTCATCCATGAAAGTTAAATTTGCCCTCCCCTCATGGATGTGAAAAACAAACACATGCTCAAGCCCCATTATAGTCAATGGGTGGTGATGTGTATGTGACCATGTTGGCACAGCTGCATGTACATGCTATCACTGACAATAATGGGATAGAGTGGTTCGCAGACACTTAAGACTATGGATGGCTAGCCCACCAATATGGTAGGCCCATTGTATATGTGGTGGCTTTCATTATAGCACAGTATCTAGCTATCCATTGTGTAGCTGCATAGTTGTGTCTAGAAAGTTTTGCTTTCTTGATCTGGGTTAATGGCACTATGCAAGTTTTTGAAATTCTAGTGCAGTTTCTCAACCGAGTCCTTTCCATGATTCCAAATGAAAAAGATGCCATCAATGTATCTCAAATAGAGGAAAGATTCTGGGTGTGGAGCTGTTGCTCCAGGTCAACCATGAAAATGTTTTTCATAAGCTGCTCTGGGAGCCTTTTGGGCTGAAGGGTGGAGTATAAATACTAAAACAAACAAAACAAAAAAGTTGTGGTGCCATACAAGTGATCAAAATAGTGCCATTAACTTGAAATACATATTCTTCCCAAAATGAAGTGGTTAACGAGTGGACATAAAATGACAAAGTTATATGCTGCAGCTCCATTCTTTCATGGAATTCTTGATGACTTTAATAATAATAATAATAATAATAATAATAATAATAATAATAATAATTTATTATTTTTATGCTGCCTCTCTGCAGCGCAATCGAGGCGGCTTGCAGCAGGTTAAAACAACATTACAAGTTAAAACAGTCAAACAACCCCCTCCCTAACCCACCCACCTCTTAAAAATATATTAAACTATAACAAGATTAAAATACAAAATAAAAGAAAACAATACAGTACAAATAAATAGCAGCTTAGCAGCAAAAGAGCTGGAATCATTGTCATTTCCTTATACTTTTCTTTGGGCCGGGATGTTATTCAGGAAAGGCCTGCCGGAAGAGAACCACCTTTACTACTTTTTTAAAGCAGTCAAGAGTAGTAGTAAGACAGATCTCATCCAGCAGGCCATTGCATAATCTGGGGGCAGAGGCAGAGAAAGTGCTCTGGGAGGTCGCCGACAGTCTGGTTTTTATGGGCTGTAACAGGTTCATCCCAGAGGACTGAAGTGCCCAGGGAGGATCGTAGGGAAGGAGGTGGTCCCAAAGATAAGTTGGACCCAAGCCATGTAGGGCTTTAAAGGTCAAAACCAACACCTTGTACTGTGCTCGGAAACTAATAGGTAGCCAGTGGAGAGATTTCAGCACTGGTGTAATGTGCTCTCTCCTAGATGTACCAGTAAGTAACCTAACTGCCATATTTTGAACTAATTGAAGTTTCTGAGTTAAGCACAAGGGTAGCCCCATGTAGAGCATGTTACAGAAGTCCAGACGTGAGGTTACCAGAGCGTGTATCACAGTTTTGAGATCCCTACTTTCCAAGAAAGGGCACAGCTGGCGTATCAGCCAAAGCTGATAACAGGCTGTCCTGACCGTCTCATTCACCTGATTTGTCATGTGAAGCGACGAATCTAGGGGTACCCCCAGGCTGCGAACACAGTCCTTGGAAGAGAATGTGACTCCATCCAGAGCTGGAAGTTGTATTCCCAGACCTGGTTTTGGGCCCGTGACTGTTAACACCTCTGTTTTGCCTGGATTCAGTCTCAATCTGTTTTTCCTCATCCAGTCAATTACCGCCTTAAGACAATCATTGAGAGGAGAAATGCCATCTGAAGTCTGAGCCAATGACCGGGTCATGAAGAGGTATATCTGGGTGTCATCAGCATACTGAAGACACTGTGTTTCATGGCTCCGAATGATCTCTCCCAGCGGCTTCATATAAATATTAAATAGCATCGAGGACAGGATGGCGCCCTGAGGGACACCACAATTAAGCTCTATTTTGGAAGAACAACTGTCCCCAAGCCTCACCCTCTGGGATCTGCCCGAGAGGAAGGAACGGAACCACTGCAAAGCAGTGCCTCCAATTCCTAACTCTCTCAGGTGGTCCAAGAGGATGGAATGGTCTATTGTATCAAAGGCCACTGAGAGGTCCAAGAACACCAGCAGGGGCACACTACCCCTGTCGATAATCAAGCAGAGGTTGTCAGCCAGCACAACCATGGCAGTCTCAACTCCATATCCTGTCCTAAAGCCGGTTTGAAATAGTCATCCTTGTAAGGTATGTTGGTGTAGAGTGATTCCACGTTCATAGAGAATAGGATGGCATTCACTGAGAGGTTGTGAGTAGGCTATATTTTCCTTAGGAATCTAGTACTTTCCCTGCACATTTCTAAAATGGAAGTGCATGCTTGATTTCAAAACCGTCTTTAATGTTTCTGCTCCTTCTTCTTGCACTGAATCATGCATTAGGCAAAAGTGAGGGGTAGAAATGATGGTCCCATTCAACAGCTCTTGGAACTAATGTTTCACCTGTAATCATTTGACTGTAATGTTTTATAACCATAATAACATAGTAATAATTGCTGATATATTAGAAAGATTGTATTAACTGGCAATGCTGATAATTGTGGATGGGAATCATGCAACAAGGTTTTAAAGGATCATATGAGGGTTTGGGGCATTTTGGTCATCTTTACAAGTTAAGTATATCTTTATTCATGAAAGTATCTCTTTGGTAATGAATTACAAGTCATTTTTGTGATCATTAGTAATAATGGTGACCATTTTTGTTTTTAATTAGCTTGCATTGAGTAATTAATTATTTCTTAGAAAGGTACACTCAGGATTTCTAACTCCATCAAGAGATGTTCCATGTTGTTTGTAACTCAAATTCACCTGTAGTTTCTAACCTTAGGAATTTCAACATCAACTCTGCATTCAGGTTTTGTTTCCATGTTGAAGGTGGTTGTATATAACCCTCCCATTTTAAAAGTTACTTCATTTGAGGATTACTTATGTAGTCACTATTTCTTGTAATGGGGCAGAAGTATATTGGAAGAGCTTGACTGAGACCTTACATTTGTTAGGAATTTTGTATGCTGTTACTTCATATACAACATCAGTTCAAGGTTGTTGTTTTTTACTTTGACTGCACCAACTGTATTTACAAGAGGCATTAAAAATGAATGGTGTTTTCCTTTGCTCTGAAGTTTCCTTGGTAGCAAGATCTAATCCAGAGATTCTCTATAATTCATGACTAAAACAATAATAAAAATGAAGGCATTTCCTCTAATTTCCCCTGTTCATGATTGTGATTTTCTGACTTCCATAAAAATATTCTTAGTAACTGTGGTGAATAGAGGTCCAGCTGGCCAATCAGGAGACAGCTGAGAGCCAGCCAATGGGAGTTCAGCTGGGAGTAGTATAAAAGCCCAGGCTGACAGTTAGAGAGAAGAAGAAGATTTGGGTTAGAGAGTGTTGTGTTTAAGGTGTTCCTGAGGGAACTCAATTTTTTGGAGATAGAGTTTAGAAAGGGTAAACTCTGAACACTCACAGAGCTCTGAAAGAGAGAGTTACTGTGGTGTTTTCTCCAGTTAGATGTTGTCAGCCAGTGGGGCTGAGGTATTGTGATTAAAATAGTAACATATGTCATAAGTCTGTAACTAAGAAATATTATAATAGCAAATTGTGAAACAAGTTACGTTTATTGCATGTTGATGTAAAATAAACTTTTCTTTTTTTATTCCAACATCACTTGGCCTCTGTTTTAGTCACAAAACACGCTGCCAATATTTTGTTATTCTGGAGGTAGGGCTACACTAAAAAGGCAGTGCCCTGACACTTTATTAGTTGGTAGAAGTGGGGATAACAAGTTCCCAAAGTATAGCTAGCTATAATTAAAATGTAAAAGTAGGAAGGTGGCAGTCGTGTGTGCCACAGTAACATTGGTTAGGGTCATGCTCCATATTACATTTTCATGAAGAATCATTCCCATCTCTGGAAACATGTATGACAAAGGATATGTGACCATTAACTAGAAATGTCAACAAATGGTAGTATTTTTTTTTTCACTCTGAGGTGAGACCCAGATTTTTTTTCTTGCTTACAATGGATTATTTTAACATGCAAAAGTGGAATCAAGTAAAATGAGACTAACTGGATACACAAGTATGTTAATATCAAAAACCATGGCTGGAACACTGTGGAGTCCTTCAACTGATAGAAGTGTCTTTGATCTAGCAAAGGATTTCATTAATACAAGCAGAAGGGCTTTTTAAGGGCTTCTTCTTCCTCTAATTCTCTATTCCTCTTGCACACACAAACATCCCCATGTTAGTTTCATCCTGTTCTAGAGAAGTCTCCCTGGAGGAGGTTTCAGGTGCTGTAGGGCAAAAGAGAAGTTAGCAAAATTGTCCCTCTTCGATTATCTGAAGTCTCCCCAGAGCAAAAATACTTTTGTGAATACCATTGGATTACACCCTCTTTCATAATATTGACTACTGCATTAGAAACACTTGACAGAACATAAAACTCTAGCAAGATTAATAGAAAGACAGAAGAAAACAAATGAAGTCATTAGAATTTTGCAGCATAAAAAATAATATTTAGGGAGCCAATGCTTATGATTCTAATGATATTCACGAGTCTTCTTCTGTCTGAGTTGGTTCACAGGAGTGATGCAATATTTCTCAAGTTCAACAAAAAAAATTGTACATTTTCTCAATAATTCTGTTTGAATTGCAAAAGTCAGATATTTGAGTAAGGCTAATTTAATGGTATCCCAACTGCTGAAGGAATGCTGCTAATATCCAATGCAGCATCAGCCATCGCAGGTATTAAAATTGGCATCTGAGGCTAGAAATGGGTCATGGATGCTCTAGAAGAAATATAACATGTGACTAGATTCCTCTCCCCCTAAAAAATATAATAATAATAATAATAATTTTTATTTAATACCCCGCCCCTCT
>CM034701.1:252652161-252676336 GCA_020142125.1 Phrynosoma platyrhinos
GGATGCAGCCTTGTCTGACTCCTTTGCCAATTGGGAACCATTCTGTGTGTCTATGTTATGTTCTGACAGTAGCTTCTTGTCCTGAGTACAGATTCCTCATCAGGACTATCAGATGTGTTGACAATCTCATGTCTTTAAGGGCATTCCATAGCCTTTCAGGATCTATGCCGTCAAAGCCTTTGCTATAGTCTATAAAGCACATGCTGATTTTCTTTTGGAATTCCCTGGTGCGCTCCTTTAGCCATCGTATGTTTGCAATGTGGTCCCTTGTGCCTCTTCCTTTCCTGAACCTCACTTGGACCTCTAGGATTTCTCTCTGCATGTGTGGTTAGAGTCTGTGGACCTTTACAGACTGCCAGAAATAATGCAGCTTGAGGCCACTTTAACTGTCCTGGCTCAGTGCTAGGGAATCATGGGAGCTCTGGTGCCACAATAAACTACAGTTCCCATGATTCTCTAGCACTGAACCTGGAAAGTTAAAGTGGCCTCAAGCTGCATTAGAATAGAACAAGTTTTATTGATTAAGTCGTCTGACCATATCAACAATAGAATACAGTATTTCAAATACAAAATACAAATACAAAATACAGCATATCAAAATACAAACAAATAGTAAAATAGCTCAGTCCTAAAACAAATGTAAAATTAAATGAAGTTAAAACATATTTGCTCAAATAAACAGCTAGATTAATAAAATGGTATACAAAATAAACTGCCAATACAATATAAAACAACAAGCTAAAACTGAGGAAAATGACTAAAAACTAAGGAGTTTAAATAAGCTCATCATCATAACACGACACTCCATGATGAATAATGAATTGCTCTCTCAAATGAGCAGCTTTTATAAGAAATTTTGCCATACATCTCACTAAATGTAAATTCTCTCTGGAGAGAAAATAAGATAATTTAACAATAGGCTCCCAATTATTTGTTCTAGCCAGGTAAGATTTTAAATAGTGAGATCTCTCCTTAACATATATACTACAATCAAACAGGATATGTATAGTGTCCTCTAAAGCAGAGGCACCACAAATACATGCTCTTTTGTGGTAAGGTATTTTTCAGAATCAACCTGATCTGACCATAGATTTTAATTGCTCAAATCTAGCTCTTGTGAAAGCTGTTCTCTGGCTTTGTGTTAGCTGTAGTCTGAAAAAAAAGTTTTATTTTTGAATAGCCATTTTAAAGATTTACAACCTGCCATCTCAGCTATATCTGTTTGAGCACTAATATCCCAAATCCTTTGTTTTAGAATTTCCCGGGCTTTACGATCCACAGAGAGAAGAAACGAAAAAGACAAGCCTAACTGGTGTAATGATAGGGAAAGCTGGGATACCCAAAGGTTCAGGTGGCCAATAGCTAACTGTTCATTCAAACAAAGTTTGGGAAATCTCCCTAACTCCATTTTATGGATCTTTAACAGTAATTAAAGGCCTTTTCCAAGACCTGACATTGGGTTGAATAGGTTCCAAGTTCTGCTCTCATTGCTTGTTCTGGAGTGGATCTATCTAATCCAAGAATCCTCCTGAGGAAGCTGCTCTGGGCCTGTTCCAAAAAAAGGTGCTTTCAAATAGCCTCAAAGTTCTGCTCCGTATGACAAGATGGGCATAATTTTGGCATTATAAACTTTTAGGATAGGGGATATACTGGAGGGATAATTGTAATTTATCAGTTTATAAAGAGCATAGGATTTTGCAATAGCTCTCTGTTTACTTCTTCTAAGGTGGTTTATCCAATTTCCTGGGTTTGAAAACATTAACCCTAGATATAAGAAGGATTTAACTTGCTCTATCGGAGTTCCCTCCAAAAACCAATTATAATTTTTATGCCTTTTCCTTTTTATATATATATGCACATTTTATAGATATAAATAATGGTTGAAAAATTAGGAATAGCAGTGGTTACTTTGCAAATACATTAATGGTTTTTCTTTTTTCAAATTATGTTTCTACAATAGATTAGCAGTCAAGATGTTACATTGTTGCTTCTCTATTATGAGTCCTCTTCCTTTTTCTCTCTTTATCTTCTTCTAGTACATTATAGTAAAGATATATACATCCCTTTATGATAAAATTCATACATCCCACATTATAAAATAGAAAAAAAAGAAAAAAGAAAATGCATTTTCCCAAAAACCATCACCTCAGACTTAAGAGAGTAATAGGTGGTTAGATTTTGAAGACGCCATCTCAGACCCACTTGCGTACGGGCAATCAGGACCATGTCATCGGCATAAAGGAGGACATTGAGGAATGTATTACCTATCTTTGGTGTATGCACCGATGTGGAAGAAAGGTGGCCTGGGATATTGTTAATGTATAAATTAAATAGAGTGTGAGCCAAGATACAACCTTGTCTAACTCCGTTATACACATTAACTTTCTTGGTCAACACTCCATTGGTGCCCATACACACCTTTAAACAGGTGTCTGAGTGCAGGGCTTTAAGCAGAAATAATAATTCTGGTTCCATATTCATTCCTGTCAATTTAGTCCAAAGAATACCTCTGCTGATTGTATCGAATGCTGCTCTAAGGTCAATAAATGCTGTAAAAAGTCTTTTACCTTCAGACATATACTTTGTAATGAGATGATGCAAAATAAAGCAGTTGTCCATAGTAGATCTCAGTGGTCCAAATCATGCTTGTTCTTCCACTAACTGATTTTTTAACAACAATCCAGTCCTCAATTCTGCCTGATAGATGCTTAGTATACAGCTTGGCCACAATCAATCAGGCTTATGGGTGTATAATTCCTGGGGTCCCCTTTCTCACCTTTTTTGTATATAGGAACTGTGATAGACAATTTCCATCCAGAAGGGAAGTGACCTATGTTATTAATAAAGGTAAACCGAGCGGCCAAGCTGCATTATTTCTGGCCATCTGTAAAGGCCCTATGTTGCAGAATTTTGAGCATGATTTTGCTTATATGGGAGATCAGTGCTATGGTCCTATAGTTGCTGCAGTCTCTTGTGTCTCATTTTGTGAATGGGGATGTATATTGATCGCTTCCAATCTGTTGACCATTGTTTTGTTTTCCATATCTGTTGACATATGTTGATTAGCACTAGAGTTGACTCTGTCAGTGTGGATTGCAGCAGTTCAATTGGAATATCATCTATTCCTCATGATTTGTTTTTTGCTATTTCTCTTATTGCAGTTTCCACCTCACTTTTTAGAATTTGGGGTTCATCTTCATATGGCTCTTCATTCCATGTGTCCTTCATTTTGTCATCTCTTTTGTATAATTCTTCTGTGTATTGCATCCAACATCTTTTTGTTCCTTCATTGTCTTGAATTATGTTGTTTTTGTTTTTATTGCAATCCTGTTAGGATACCATAAAGTAGGGATAGTAAGAGTATTTTAAAAAAAAAAATTAATTGTAAAAAAAGCCACATCGTTTGACTGTTGAGAAGAATCCTTGATGAGAAGTATCCTGGACTGATGAGAATCTCACAGTTCAGGACTTACTCTGCACAAAATCCACACATGGTTGTTTAGCATAAGAAACAACATTTTTGTGTGTATGTATGGGAAATAACATTTTATTCCAGAAATATTAATTCCTGTGTTTTCTTTGCATAAAATGTTGTAATTGAGAATTTATTCTGCATAATATTTGCACATGGTTGATTTGCATAGAAAACAGCATTTTCTGTGTATTTTCTCTCAAAAATAAAATGTATGATTTTCAAAGACATTCTCCTAGCAGGAAGAAAACATCTGAAATTAATTGTTACAACATTGAAGAAAACACTTAGGGAAGAATTATATTCTGAGGTAAAATTGTGATAATTTCAATTTGGCATGTTCATGCATAATTGGATGGCAGGAGTGGCAGAATGTGATCTATGGGCCTTAACTGCAACCTGCCAGCCCTCTCCCCCAGACTGCCTCCAATCCCAAGTTTCCATCCTCATAGTAATTTATTGTACCCCCAGAGATTCTGAGGTGGAAAATGCTACTTAAATGTTATTCCCACTGCTTCTCTTTTAGGCCAAAGGAGGATGTAATATAGAGATGCAATTCTTTGTTAATTTTGTTCCCAAAGGAAACAAGAAATCATTCACAATTTTTTTCCTACCATGAGAGTCTTTTGTGAAGACTAATCACAGTTACGAATTTACTATGTGCAAAAATTGCATACTGAATGTTTGTGCAGAAAGTAGAATTTTACATAATATTTCTGCACAAAAATAATACTTTGTGTGCAGAAAATGCAGATTCCAATACAGGGGATGTTATATCTGGGGACAGATTCTGCACAGACTTTGTTTTTGTTTTTTATTTTGTTCTTGTACAGAAAACAACATTTCCTGTGAGGGAAATAACATTTCACAATGTTTGCTGTACTATTCATGCACCAGAAATGCTGCTCACTGTGCAGAAAATGCTGCTTTCTGCACAAAAATATGAAGCTGTGAAGATTCCCATCTGTTCAGGATTTTCTTTGTCAGTGTTTCTCAACATTTGCAAAATATTTTCAAAAATTCATTTCATCCCTACCGTAGCTTGAATATATTAGCAGACATTTTGAATTGTTTGCATGACAATAGGAGATGCAATGTTTTTCAATGTAATTTTGAAACATCCGTTTGTATTGTATTTGTGCTTTCTTTTTGCTTATTATCAGTGGTATAGATAAAATAATATGTAACATGTGGCATTATATGCACATATAATGAGAACCAGTATGATGTAGTGATTTGAGCGTTGCACCCCTGAATATTTCTTACTTAAGAAAATCCTGTGAAATTTATGGGGTCACCAGAAGTCAATAGGTGGCTTGAAGGCTGAGACAAACACATACACAAATGTCCTAGGAATTTTGAAATTAAATGTGACTTAACTCTTTGGAGATGAAAATACTATGGAATTTAAAAATATACCTTTGCTTAGAAAAAACTGTCTCCTCCTTGTTTTTTTCTTATTTTAGGGACTGGATTTTATGCTTGCTGCTGTTATTTGAAAAATAACAATTTCATACTTTGTGACCTAATACAGTGGGTATGTGTTATCATTGCTTTTAAATCCCCCTTCATTTCACTGTAATGATGTGTGAATCCTTATAGTGTTGTTTGCTGACTATCAAAGTGTGTCTGCATTTACAGGTAGTATATTAAGGATGATGTGGCTTTGCTTTTTAATATCCTGGCTAGAGTTATGCTGATGGTGAAAGATCAATAATTGTAGCATCTTTTTCAATTCTGTCCTTTTACTCTGTAGAATTTTGGTATTGTATTTTGAACTTTATTATAAATGTATTCCTTTAAAATAGTATTTCTAGCTAGACATCCTACTTTATGCTGTTGAACTTGATTTTTTTTCTTATTTCGCTAAATATTTCAATAAAGACACGAATCTGTCCATTATAACTATAAAAAAAATTAAACAAATTTATGGCTACAAACTGTAGCCATATACAGGCATTTCTATAATTGGGTCCATAGCTCACCTTGATTTACCCAACAATGGGGGGGTTGCAGACTGCCAGAAATAGTGCAAATTGAATCCACTTTTAGGGTTAGGATTAGTGCTAGGGAATCATGGGAATTGTTTTTCCCATCCCTCTGAGACATCGAACCTTCTCTGTCAGAGAGCTTTGGTGCCACAATAAAGTACAGTTCCCATGATTCCCTAACCCTAACCCTAAAAGTGGACTCAATTTGCACTATTTCTGGCAGTCTGCAACCCCCAATATTGGATTTATAGCCAGCATGTAGCATCTTTTGAGAATTCCACATCTTTTATATCCAAAGCAAATGAAAGATCTCCCTATTATCACCACTATAGAGAATAGTTTTGCAGAAATCACAGGAAACAACCAGGCACTGATGTGTCTTTGGACTTTATCACATGGGGAAAATCCTGTACAAAAACATGTTTTAAATTGAAAAAAGCCCACAAAAGCGGGTTGATTTTCACATGATGCCATTGTTAAACTGTTGTTAACCTGAACAGAAAGTAGTCAATAGCTGCTCCTTTTTACTTTCAGAAAATCCCTCTTTTGCAGGTTTTTCCCAGCTTTTAAATCCCGTTTCTGCATGGGATTTCCCCCGTGTGATAAAGCCCTTTGTTATTATTTGGAAATGATTAGAAACTTTAACATTTGTAAGAACATATATATTTTCTTAAAAAAATATTTTGTAAGAAATAACAATAAAAATTATTATTATTATTATTATTATTATTATTATTATTATTATTATTATTAAAAATGTATGTGGTAAATGTGTTGTTATATTCCGGACATGATAACCTTGACAGATCTATCACTCGCTGTTAACCATTCATTCTTGTTTGGGCCCTACCCTTTTGTTTTCAAGTACTGTGATTTGATTGCTATGTATGTTGTGAGTGTGATAGCTTCTGGGCTGCAATCTATCTGTCTAAAGTATGTGCTGTGTGCCTATATTTCTTTTGTGGCTATAGCAGCCCTGATACATACACAGAAAGCTGTTGTTTGGACCCTGGTCTCTGTCTTTGTGTGTGTACATGTTTAGGGTTCTTGAAATGAGTTGAGAACATCAGGGGCCAGTGGGGGCAGGATCGATCATCTCACACATTCTGTAATGTATTTTAATATAATAACTGAAGTATAATCTGAACATTCATTGGAAAACAGAGTGGATTTTTGGCAGGTGGCGACAATACTAAACCCATTCAGGCATTCAAAGGAGAGTGGTGATGTGATTACTGATGTGATCCCTGTTGTGTGGCCCGATTACCCTCAACTCACTAATGGACAGTGATGTGCAGAATGACATCACTTATACTTCTTATATTTCTTAGACCACTAATAATGAACCTAGGCACCATATCCTGCCTGATCTTGGAAGCTAAGCAGGGTCAGTCCTGGTTAAAATTTGGATGGGAGCCTGCCAGTGAATACATGGTGCTGTAGGCTATATTTCAGAGGAAGAAACTGGCAAAACCACCTTTGAGTATTCCTTGCCTAAGAAAACCCTATGAAATTCATAGAGTCACCATAAATCAACAGGTGACTTGAAGGTACCTATATGTGCAGAGAACTGTATGGTGGGGCAGTGGGCTAGAGCTTGCAAAAGGTGCAGAAGTATGAAAGTTCCTAGAATTTTTTTCCAGCAAGCATACCCCAAATGTTAATGTTTACAAATTCTACATACCTCCAATGGATCAGAACTTTTCTGCTATCAGGAGATGGAGCAGAACACCAAGACATCTATTATGTCCCTGTTTCCCTCTCACACGACCTCTTTCACTTTTGTGATCAGATGGGGCTAATATGTTCTTTACTTCTCTGAAAAAATGACTAAAGAGAAGTGTCATCATGGGCATTTTTCCCCTTTTCATTCTGACTCAATTCTCTAATAAAGAAATCTGTAAAATGATATGCCCTTTTGTTGGCTTCTGTAAAATAATGTATGGTCCCCTATCTGTCTTTTGGTGTGATTGGTATAACTTCCTGACTGTTCCATTTTTAGGAAGTCTGTTAGTATGTATTAGTAATAACTATAAGTCAGGCATAGATAGTGATGTAAAGCTGATTGTCACATTAAGCTGCAAAGGTCATGTCTTCCCAGAGGCGAGGGCCTTCTCGCCAAAAAATAATTTATCTGTATTTAGCAGTCAAATTTGAGTTTTCAATTTCATAGCAATATGTCACACTAGAAATGGACTGTTTCCTGGTATGAATGCTGATGTTGCTTGTAGGAAAGCTCTCAAGGTTGTTAGAGTGAAAGATGCAATGGGCAAAACTGTCTTCCTAGAGTCCCACCAGCCCACTGATGGGTCCAGGTCATTTCTGCTGCATTGCTCAGAAAACAGTTGGATTCTAGCCTATATAGTTCTCTAGTCTTTTCAGTTTCCTTGAAAGTTCCTCCTCCAATTTTACTATTTCTTTCTACCAGTCTGCATCCTTTTTCTAAGCCATGTGGGAAAGTTAAGATCTGACTTTGACTGTGGCATTCAATTTTGCCTGAATTTTTATTTCCACGGTTCTGATTTAGCACCCCTCTCTGTAAAACTATGGCTGCCAAGAGTCTCATCATGCTAATAGAAAGCTTTTTAACATGTTCCAACACAGACTTCCACATTATCAGAATAATGTTAGTACATTAGAGGACTGTGAAGGAGAATGCCAGCTATTAATATGCCCACAAGACTATTGTGGATGAGAACCAAACAACTGCTCAGTTATTGTTGTTTTAAATCCTTTAAATAGCAGATGTCTGTATGATATATTACAAAATACATTTGAAATTCAAGGGGATTGCTTCTTAAGTAACTGATGGTTCTTTCTTTGCTGGGTAATTGTAATTAATTTTCATAAGGTCCACTGCACACTTTCAAACTCTAGCAGATGGTAAACCATATTTTAAAAGTTTTTAAACAGATGTTGGTGGGTGGAGTGCAAAATGTCAGCGATCATAAAAGCCTACACTTTCTTGTCACCTTTTAAACTTGCCCCTTCCAGATCACTGAGGGTATGAAGTCTATGAAAAGAGAATATACACCCAGAAGCAGCAGAAGAAAAGTAAGACCCACAACAAAGTATTGCAGTTTAGAGTTATCATGTTATAAACATTGTCCTTTCCTAAGGTGCATTATTCTGCCCTTCCCCAACATTCAACAGGTATTTCATGTTTGCCATATCCCCCCCTTTTTTGTACTTGAGATTCCCCTATGTTTATCTCTCCCTCTGATACAAGGTTTGCTATAAGGACTGCCTGATCCCCAGAATAATAAGACTGTGATTATTAGAATTTCTCATATTTTGGATATATACTCTGAATCTAGAAATTGTAATGAGTTTCTGACATGACATGGTTGTTGTAAGGTGACAGTAGTTGTTAGGAGATTAAAATAACTAATAGGATTTTTGTTGTTAACATTTTTAACCAATTTGGATGACAAATCAATTTTAATGAATTGTTTGAAAGTGTGCATTCACATGTTCATCTAATGTATTTGGGGGTGCATTGGAAAGGTGATAATGGTTAAAAACAGGGAGGGGGAATAACCTGTCACAACAACAGACCACCCAGGCCCTGCATTCATGTTAAAATGTCTGAGCATCTGTAGAAAAAAAGAAAATATTGAAACTTCTGAAGGGCATCAGTATTATTTTCCCCAGTGTAACTGGAGAGGTATACATCTGAAATGGGGTTGGAAAAAGCATGCAGTCTAATCTTATTTAATGCAGATTATTTTCCTTACATGTAAATAAATATCTCTTTATGGAAAAAATAGTAACATGCAGTTGCTGTAGATACTGGAGGCTGGAACAATGCAAGGATTTGTGGTATTTCCCCCCCCCCCCCAAAATGGCTTTGTATTTTCAAGCAGATGTTTTGAGCTAGTTCTGAAATGGACTGCCAACTTACTTTCAAATGGGTTCGACATAGAAGTACTTTCCCATAGAACCACAGGTGATTTTTGCGTAGTGTAATAGGGTTGTTTTTGTTGTTTTTTTAAGAAATAGTATGAAGGAAATTGGATGTGAATATAGGCTGCTCATACTTGCCTGACAAAGAGAGAAGGTTAATGGGGGAAAAAATAAATAATCTAGAATCAATTGGGGTTTGCATATTGTATTTCTTCCCTGTAACCACAAAGTGACAGACCTACTGTGTAATTTGTTGAGCTAGGAGAAAATCTTAGCCAGTATTTAATAATAAAGAACTTGAAGTTCAGAAGTTTGCTTGTTCAGTTAGTTTACTGCATATTTACACTTTTTTTTAATGCAAATGTAAGTGTAAACTTGAAAAAGCAGATCTTAAGTTTCTGTTAAAACATAATTAGTCATAGCTACAATACCAAAATTTTTAAAAAGTTTTTTTGCTGTTCTTTATTCATAGATCACTAAAATAGTTCTTTTATTTTCTCATTAAAACATCAGAATGTTACAATACTGTACAAAACAGTGAGACCACAAATCCCCTGTAACTAAAAAATATAACTAAAACAGTTGATGTTATAGAACAAAAGGATTAGAGTAAACTTTCATTGTGCCAACATAGCTTGCCTTTACCCCACATACCAGGAAGGGAATTTACCATATGATCTACAATCCTATCACATATCACTCACCACCATCACCCACTGGATTTGTGTCCTCAGCACAAGAAAATACCTATACGTCCACCAAAAGAGAGAACCTTTTTGAGAAAAATTCAGTATTCCCCAATGATACAGCAGTTGGTCAGAACGTTGTTGAATATTGTAAAAAAAAGATGCTCAGTGTACCACTGTAATGCAAGAAGTTCTGTCTTACTCTTGCTAGCTCTCTCATACACGTCCATACCTAACAAAGCATAACTCAACCTTGTTTAATATTTCACCAAGGAAAGTGAATAATATGGTAGGAAAATAAACATCAAAATTTGGCAATTTGTTTCCCTCTTTGCCTAAATGTGGTAATAGCTTTCATAAATGCCAGTTGTAGTTGCAATCCTGATGAGGCAAATGAATGGATACACTTAATGCAATGAAATACATACATACAGTCCCTCAATTCTACTTCAGGTTAATTTTTGACTTGAAAACCATTCTGAAGTGTCTTCAGTGTTCAGTTTCAAAGTCAAATGATGGTGCTATGGGAAAGCATATGTAATATTCTAGAGACTAGATGTAGGTCTCATGACACCCTTTTATTGCCTTAAACATTGTGCTCTATATCAAAACATCACTGGCAATATAGCACCAGTCTGACGTTATTTCCCCCCTGTTTTTGTGGAACAGTACCTTATTTAAAGGTACTGTTCCACAAAAATATCCAAGAAGTCCCTGATAATGGGTGCCATCTCATTCACATAGGAAAATGAAGAGAACAAGCTGATAAACTGCACCTGCTTACTTTGCAGTTTGTTTCAATTTTTACTTACTTCCCTTGAACCCTCTCACTTAACCTCTCTCTGGCCTTGTTTCATGTTTTTGAATAGCTGGACCACTCTCCTTTCCTTGGCTCATTTTACATCTTTGTCATGTTCTCTTCCTTTGCCTCTTGCACTCCATTATTGCTTCTTCCACCATCCCTTCCCTTGACTCAGCTTGTGCTTCTGAGAAGGTGCAGCCAACACCCAGAGCATACATCACACTATACATTGCTCACCTTCTGGCCACACACCACAATTCTGGTAAAATATTGGTATTACAGAAAATGGCCCAGCATGCCAAATTTCCAGAGAGCCATGCCCATCAAATCCACCAAAAGACTAGATGTGAGTGATGAAACAAGCCACAATAAATAAATAAATAAATAAAAAATAAACCACCTTGCAAAGATTTAGCAAAACATCCATTCTCCAGAAAATAGCCTGGAATGCCAACTTTCCCAGGGAGCCATGCCTACCCAATTCACCATCACACACAGTGTAGATGGGGGTGATGCAAGAAGCCAATGTCTCCACCATTTCCTGTGTTGTCTTTGCAAGGAGATCTGTAAAACAAAATTCAGCTAAATAATTCATGAAAAGGTAGACTTTGGTTTTTAATACTGGCCTAGGGAAGTAGAAACTTGTATTAAAAAAACATTGAGTGCTGTCAAATGGTAAAATTCTGCTGCCACTAGCAAAGCAAGCATGAGACTTGATTCATTGGCTAAACACACCCAAAGGCAGGAGGTGGCTTGTTTCTCACAAAACTATTTAATAGAAGAATGGTTTTACCACATAACTCTGATCCTGTAAGAGTTACAGACTTGCTTTTTAAAGTCTGGAATCCAGCACAGATAATGGTACAGATAGGTATTAAATGGCTTGCCTAGAAACCAAGTGAAATCCAGGCAACCAATTGCAATGGCAACATATTCAGGGAGATGGGATTGTCCCTTTCCTGTAGCAATTACAGAAGCAGTTCTGTCAGTGAGTATGCCTCAGTAAATAATGGCCAATGGCTACAATTTAGGGAACTCCAATTTAGAGAATTCCAACCTTGCAAAAATCTCACTGGGATCAGTGGGATTAATTGTGGTGTGGGCTTCAAAGAGATCTTGAGTGCAACTGGATGGTGAGTCATGGTTCTCTGGATCATGGCCTTTTAGTGAAAAGTATTACATATGGAACATCCATGATCCCCACCTCCAGTTTTAGCTCAAATATTTATAGTATCCCAAGCATTTAAAACCTTTAAACATTTCAGAACTTTCTTTCCATAATATAGGTACCTGCTAATATAAATGCCATCCAGTGTACCTAAAAGCTGCTTTGATTGGTTACCCAGCCATCCTCATAAGTTTTAGGTGCCCGCAGGACAGAAGGGAATCACCCTGTTCTGTTTCTACTGTCAGATGCACATTACTGAATTTTGGGCATCTAGAGATTCTTTGTAATGCCTTCTGGATTGGCATAACCTTTGTAGGTTCACATAACCTATTTTATTTCATTTAATTGAGGGTGTCTCCTTATGAAAGTAAACCCAATTAAACCCATGTGTTGTCTTGACAATATAATCTTGATGCTTCTTGGCCTCTCTTCCTCATTTCTAATCCAGTCTTATGTGCACTAATATTAACAGCTCTACTAAACTGGCAGAGTTAAATGTAACCTGTAATTTGTACATTTCCAGGCTAACTAAAGTTGTAAAACAGAAATGTAGACTTGGGCAAATGACAGTAGAAACAATAAGAAAATAAGCTAGATGTCAGAGTAACTGTCTTGTGCATCAACTATTATTAATCTTTGTTTATTTAATTTCTGCATATAAGAATGAATTATTATTCAGCATCCCCTCATTCATATTAACACAAAGGCTTCTGAAATTTTTAAAGCACTATTTGTGTTTTTAAACCTTGACGGGGTAAATCTGCTTGTGCAAAATTGTATAAGGTTTTCTCCAGACAGGAAACATGTTTTTGTCAACTAACACATTTCCTGTGATTTTTTTTAAAAAAGGAAAATTTGTGCAAATACCATGCATGGAAAAACAACTACATGTAGTTTTCAGATGCAGAAAAGACCCCCCCCCACACACACACACCTTTAAAAGCATGTTTTCAGCTAAGGAAAATGATATGCAAAAGGATTCCACCATCCACCAAAAAAATAAAAATAAATTCCAAATGTGAATAGTAGCTGTTTGGCCTTCCTTTGGTTGGCTTCTCAAGACTCAAAACGCCCATTCTACATCTAGGATGTGATTATAAATGAATATGTTTCATATCCCTAGTTGTTAACTATGGTCACAATATTTCATATTAATGTGACAGCTGTTGGGTCCTTCCTATCAAGATCATCTGAATGCTGACCCATGTAGTGACAGAGCTGAGCCTTATTCCTAATTATCTGGGCTACAGAAATCTTCTATCAGTTACTGCTTTGTATTTTACCTTCAGGCAATTTAGGGATTTGTTTGCAGGAGTTCACCGGCCAAACTGTGCATTACTCTATGAGTTCAGAGTAATAAACCCTTGAAAGTTAAAGCATGGCTTTTCAAGAGCAAAAGTGCAGAGCTTAAGCAATGTCTCTGTCACTAGCCAAATCTGTGAGAGTGATTGTGAGCAGGGATGTAATGCTTTGTTATTTTCATGCTCATATGAAGGAATGAGCATTTTTAGCAATTTTGTTCCTGTTGTGGGAAAGTTTTCAAAAACTGCAAATTTTCACATACTATTCACAGTTTGGGACATACTCTACACAAATTTTACACAAGGTTTTTTTTCCTGTCAAAAATCCAGCAAACAGTGATATCTTTATTGGCCAACCAAAATGCACAATATACATGTTGCAAGCTTTCGAAGCTTCAATGGCTTCTTCATCAGGCAAGGTGTTACAAATGAAACAGGAGAAAAAAATTGAAGATGTTAGTCATAGGCCTGCATTTAGCTGTTTTTCTTCTAATTTAAGATGGTATAGAAGGGTATATCTTGCAGGCTGGCATCTCCTCCTTCTGGACATGTGGCAAGTGGGAGATTTTAAAAGTCCAGGAAATTTAACATCCATTTGCATCAAAATAAAGACCCTTTTTTTGCAATCAAATAAGTCTCCATCCTGTTGAGGCTGCAGGCCCTTTGATAGGCATAGGACACTGGATTTCTTAAGAAACCTCCATGCTTTTGCATCAAGAAAATCTTAAGTGGTGTTGAGGTAAAACATGCCAATGCAGTCCATATTTAAGAAGAAAAAAAATGTTTTGTTGGGGGACAAAACCTCAAATAGGAAGGTCCCAGTCCACTGGCTGACTCTTTAGGATTTTTTTAGGGGTGGGGGTTGTTTGTTTGCTTTTAATAGAATCATAGAATCATAAGTTGGAAGAGACAAGGGCCATCTAGTCCAACCCATACCATGCAGGAACTCATAATCAAACCACCCTCAACAGTTTTAATAGGAAACAGCATTTTTTAATTGCATAGAAAATTCTATAGTGGGGGGGTCTTAATTGTGTGCAAAATTCACACATCGTTTTCTTTGATGCAGGGAAAAAACATTTTCTGCTAAACAAAAACAAAACCTACATGCAAAGTTTCTGCACAATATTTCCCAAACTACAAAGATTCTCATCCATCTATGATTCTCTTCCCCATGGACTCCTGACACTTGAGAAAAACTTCAACTATTTTTCAAAATGTTTCCAACTATTTTTCAGTTTTCACACACACACACACACACACACAAGCCACAAAGTTGTGAGTTCAGTACCAGCCAGGGTCTCAGGGTTGACTCAATGTTGCATCCTTCTGAGGTCCTAAAATGAGTACCCAACTTGTTGGGGGCAATTGGCTTACACATTGTAAACTGCTTAGGGAGTGCTTAAGTATGCTGATAAGTGGTATGGAAATGTACTTCCTATTGCTATTGCTAGTTCTTTCTTTCTCTCTCCAAATAACAATTCTCAGATAGTAGAAAGGGAATGGAAGAGGGCAGAGGGATATTTTCATACAGTAAGGAGCACTGAGCAAGACAGGGTGAAGGCTGGAGATAAGACAAGGCATATTGGAGGAGGAAAGAACCATTGAGCAGTGCAGTTAGTAAATGGAGGGAGATTATGATGGCAATTTCATGACATGTCAATTTCAAAAAGAATCAGGCCAACATTGGTTCAATCCACACTGCAGACATAATCCAGTTTGACACTGTTTTACCTGCCCTGGCTCAGTGCTAGGGAATTCTAGAGACTGTTGTTTTGTGAGACATTTAGCCTTCTCTGTCAGGGAGCTCTGATGCCACAATAAACTACAATCCCTGGGGTTCTCTAGCATTGAGCCAGAACAGTTAAAGCAGTGTCAAACTGGATTATTTCTACAATGTGGATTGGACCATTGACGTTACTGCTGATGAACCTTGGATAAGGCCACAACAAAAAATATTGTCCGATTTCCCCTTTAGAATTCTATTCTCTGTGTGGCTTAGTGAACCCAGAAAAAAAATCACATATTGGTAACTAATTAATGAACCTTATTTGGTTTAGCAGCTCAAATGTGTTCCATACTCTAATATGGTAGATGTGAGTATTCCTTCTCTATTTAAAATGTTTAAGTTGCCATATGAGACCATTTGGTGGTATGGATTTTTCAGCCATTTATTTTTCATGACATAAAAATGTATGAGCCATATGGCAATGCCAGTTGTGTATCTCTCATTAGGGACTATCGGGGGGGGGGGGGCAATCCTGAAGGACATTAAGGAAGATAAATTAATATTAGTGTTTCTTTAATGTTTAACTATTTTATGCCAGAAGCACCACTGTTGAGGTGTGAACTGCAAAGATCTATATGTAATTCATTTCCCTCTTTGGAATGTGTGAGAAAAAAAATGATGCCCATTTTGTAACAAGAGCACAAAAATACTGTTTGTGGCTTGTACAGCCATTGGTTCTGCAGCAGCCAAGAAATGTTGTTGCTTTGGAAATGCTGCTTTCCTAGCTTGTCATATGGACTGAGAAAGTTCTGGTGCAAAAATAAGTAGTACTAAACTAAAATGCCAAGTTCATTTCAAGGTCTATTACAAACATTGATCTACTTCTCTATGCCTCACCCCCATTTACTATTTGGCATTGAGAAGGAGGAAGGGAGAGAAATGGCCAGGAAATGTGTTTTTTAAGCTTTTGGAAGGATGTTTTGTGAGAGAGTAGTAAACATCAGTCTTTCTGAAAACTGTTTCTTTTTACAGTGACAATCACATTTCGTTGGGTTCTTAATTGTTACCTGAGCTTACTGTCATGGCAGAATTGTCACCATGTGGTCAATGAATCAATCCACATTTTAATTGCTTGGTCTCTAAGAAATCTGTAGCAATGAAATTCTGCTTGCTTCAGAATTTTTTTTATTTGTTGTTGGTGAGCAGTGACAGAATCTGATTCTCAGTTAGCTGCCAAGAAAGAGTTTATTACTGTATTAATTCTTGTGAGGCCTCCCAGCAATGAAACTTCCTGCAAAAGGAGGCCAAGCTAGCTCTGTTTTTTTGTCTTTCCACCAACAGGGGGAAACAAACCAACCAACTAGTTTTTTAAAAAAAATCCAGCTAGGTTTTAAGGCAGTTTATATGTCTTTTTAACTGACTAGCTTTTGTCCTTTCATTATAATTTTATATTGTATATTTAATCCTGTTAACAACTTCAGGCATATTTAAAGTGGGAAGGTTGGATGTAAATTTGTATTGACATTCACTATTGGAGTTACAGATTCATAACTTAGAATTACATACCTTTAAACACTCCATATTCAGCAAGATTATGTAGTCTTACTGATGACTATGTAAATGTTTTCACCAAACCTACCTTAATAGCCAGCCACCTGGATCAGGTGAAGGAGATGCATAGCAGGGTGAAAGAGATGTTTCCAAATTTCTCCTACTTATGAGTGAGTCTACAATCATCAATGTGAGTAACCTTGTTGCAAGTAATTGTCTCCAGAGGGAAGCCCAATGGGATGCAGCCCTTCCCCAAATTTTTCAATTGGATTGGGCATTTTAATGGTGTTAGGAAACTCTACCTTGGCATGGTTATGGGATTATTTTTATTTCTGTGCTTCATCTGCATTTCTGATTTTCTGGCCCATTTGTAATAGAACCTTTTTTTTCCCCCACTAACATTATTGGCATATCTCTCATAATGGAAAAACATTTTATTTCTCCCCTTTTCCTCTTATCTTAGTTCCTATTCTTTTTTTGGATAAATTATTTAGAAAGAACAAGAATATCTTTAATGTATTTTGAGATTTATGGCCGACAGGGGTCTTGCTGCAAGCCCTGGGGAGGATAGTTTTTGGCCAAGATGTATCAAAGTTTTCATTTAAGCCCTGTCCTTGTTTTGTCTGCTCAGAATAATTCAAGACTCTCCAACTTTAATCTCAGTCTTCGTTTTTGTTGTGAGCCTTCGAGTTGTTTCTGATTTATAGTGACCCTAAGAAAAACCTATCATGGCATTTTCTTGGCAAGATTTGTTCAGAGAAAGTTTGCCATTGTTGTCCTCTGAAACTGACAGCATGGTGACCTGTCCAAGGTCATCCAGTGAGTTTCATGCCTAACATGGGGAATTGAACCCTGGTCTCCAGAGTTACAATCCAGTACTCAAACCACTACATCAGAATAATGCCCTCTCTCTCCACAAACATCCCCCCCGCACACACTACTTGTTTGATGGGTCTCTTCTAGTAGGGATGTGCTGGTAGGATGAAGTCCAATCCTAGAACCACATTGGGCTTATTGTTAGTAGTGCATGAGAGATGACATGAGAACAAAATGTATGCTGAAGTTGCACCCCCTTGGTAAAAAATTGTTTTCAGCATTACGTTATCTGAAGCATACTGACAAGATTTAATAATAATAATAATAATAATAATAATAATAATAATAATAAAATTTATTTATATCCCGCCCTTTGGAGGCCCAATCAGGGCAGCTTACAACAATAAAAACAATACAATAACCCAATCCAACCCTCCCCCCTTAAAACAGTATTAAATCTGCAGAATTTAAAATCCACAATCAACAAAACAATTAAAACCCAATAATAAAACCCACGGCAGTAATCCTCGCCATCCTTAGATGGGGCCACGTAAGGATCACTGGGGTGGGAGTACCCGTCTTGACAGCCCTCTTGAAGCTGTCTAATGATGTCAACAGACGGATCTCGTCCGGCAGGTCATTCCAGAGTGTGGAAAGATTTCCTTTCACAAACAGAGGAAGAAAAAATACTAATGTTGGCTGTCATTCTGTATTCCAGTTATAGATTTGTAACTTTCTGTTATGTATTCTAAATTACCCCATATTTAGTAAGACTCGGAGGCTGTGATGCCGAGGGAAGCCTCCTTGGGGGCACCCGTGGGAGCGCTGGGCCTCTTGAAGGCCTGTCACTGCTAAGGGAAGCATCCTGGGGGGGCCTGCCATTGTGCATATGCGTGCGTGACGCGGGAGGGCGGTGCCCACCATTTTGTTTTTCAAAATGGTGGTGTGTGTGCACCCTCATGCATGCGGGGGGGGGCAAGCGTGCGTACGTGCACAAGCGTGCACACACACCAGCCCCCAGCCCCATTCCCCCCCCCCGGCCTGTCGGCAAAAAAGGTTGCTGACCCCTGATTTATGCAGTCAAAGGCTTAGCTATAGTCTATAAAACACATGCTGATTTTATTTTGGAATTCTTTGGTACACTCCATTAGAAATCATATGTTTGTAATGTAGTTTCTAGTGTCTCTTCCTTTCCTGTACCCTGCTTGTACCACTGGGATTTCTTGTGTGGGTTGGAATCTGTGTTGGAGAATTTTGAGCATGATTTTGTTTGCATGGGAGAATAATGTTATGGTCCTATAGTTGCTGCAGTTTTTTTGTGTCTCTTTTTTTTTCTGGACTAGGATGTATACTGATCATTTCCAATCTGTTGGCCATCATTTTGCTTGCATATCTGTTAACATATGTTGGTTAGCACTAGAGTTGATTCTGCCAGTATGGTTTGTAGCAGATTGATTGGAATATCATCTGTTTCTTGTGATTTATTTTTTCCAATTTCTCTTATTGCAGCTTCCACCTTGACTTTTAGAATATGGGGGTTCATCTTCATATGACTCTTCATTCCATGTTTCTTTCATTTTTTTCATCTCTTTTGTATAACTATTCTGTGTATTGAATCTAGTGTCTTTTTATTTCTTCCTGGTCTGGAATTATGTTCTTTTTATTATCATAGAGCATCCCAGTCCTTAGTTTTAACTTCCCTTTGATTTCCCAGACCTTGTGAAAGATGTCTTTCATTCTTCCTTTTGTTGTTGTTGTTGTCTTCTCTTTCTCTGCATTGATCATTGTAGCAGTTGTCCTTTTCTTTCACACTAGTCGTTGTACAATTACATCCATGGTTCTGATTTTGTTTTTGTCTCTCTTTTGTTTTGCTTCTCTTCTTTAATTTTCTGCTTGAAGCATTTTATCTGTCATCTATTGAGTCTTCTCTTTCTTTTCAGCTACTGTATATGTCTATCTGTATCCTTCCTTTATTATGTCTTATTGTATGAATATGTAAATGTCCTCCCAACTCACCTTAACAGCCAGCAGGTGCATCAAGTGGAAGATGTCCATTCAGCTGCTGATTGGGGTTTAAGGAAGATAATATTTCTGGTACACTCCCACCAGTGAGTGAGGCTGCGACAATCAGAAGCTGGAGACCTATTGCACATCCTTGTTGCAATCTCATGTGCTAGACTCATTCACTGGTGGGAGCTGGAAATGTCGTCCTCTTTGTATCCCAATTGGCAGGTGAACAGACTTCCTTTGCCCAATATGGCTGCTGGTTGTTAGGGTGGGTTTCGGGTAGAAGGGGGCCAGGAGATGTTATTTAGTTAGACATACATAATTAAGTAGCCTGTGTAATATACTGTGACTGCTGATAAATGCGTATTTGCTTTAAAAATAGCCACATTCGAAGAGTAGGGTATAAATACAATAAATAACTAATGCACGGTTAGGTGGAGATTGAAATATTTAAATAGAGCTACTGCCGTCAGTAGAAAAAGGATGGACATTCTACATCATGAAAACACCTGGCAACATGGGAAAATATTCCACTTGTTTCTACAGATCTGTTCATTACGTTTTCATTTTGTCCATCCCATTTTTCTTGATAATCAAGATTCTCCTTCAGCCATTCTATATTTCCATCTATCATTTCCTGCATAGGCTATTTGTTGGATGCCATATCTTTTATTAGCCAGATTTAGCTTCTAAGCTTTTTTCACTATGAGGGCTTTTAAAAGAGCAATTACACTCCTATTTTCTTATCAACTCTACTTCCTTGCCGCTGTGACTGCACCATTCTTCTTCTTTAAGCACCCTGGAATATGTGTGTTTACATTCATCTGTCAGTCTGTATGTCTATCCACACTTTTAAGTGCATTGCTTTGTGCTCAACTTTTCTCTTGTAATCCTAATATAAAAGTAACGATTTCTGGTGCGTTTAGCTGGATTAGTCTGTGGCAGAAACAGTCACAACCAACATCTTGATGTGACATCTTGATTAATATACTTTATTGGGATAAACTCTCATGAATTACAGCCTGTTTCATCTGATGCATGGAGTGTTGCCTTGTAGGTGCTTGACAGATTAGTATACATGTTGCTGAGTGGCTGAGGAACAGAAATCCATGGGGTAAGAGTAAATTGAAATGCAGATGAGCACAAACAGTGATTGTAACCTTAAGAGTGGCCATTAACAAGTTGGGTGGCAACTTAGATTGCTTAAAAGCTTATTTCCTTTTCAAATCAAATCACAGAGGATGAGTTGAACCTCTTGATGAATTTTTGTTCAGACACATTTCCAAATGCTTACTCCATTCCCAAACATGTGTATAATGGTGTATCAGCATTCCATGCATCTGTTGAAGTACTCCACTATACACACACATATATATTAAAAACACTAACATACTAACATACTACACTGTTATAGCACCATATTCCACTTTAACCACTATGGCAATATTTTGTGAAATTCTGGAGTTTGTAGTTTAGTGAGATCCAGGAGCATTTGGGCTGAGAAATCTATAGGTCCCTGCCTAAACTGCAAATCCCAGCATTCCATAGGATGAGGCCATGCCAACTAAAGTGTAGTGTGATAGAGTAGTAAATAATTTTAGTCTTCAAGGTCCCACAGGACTTTTTGCTATAATATCACTTAACAGAAATTCCTAACTTCACAGGAGTAGTTGTTGTTGTTGTTGTTGTTGTTGTGTGCCTTCAAATCATTTCTGATTTATGGTGACCCTAAGGCAAGGGGGTTTTCTTGGCAAGATTTGTTCAGAGGAAGTCTGCCTTCTTCTGAGGCGGGGAGCATGTAACTTTCCCAAGCTTCCCCAGTGACTTTCACAGCCAAGCTGGTAATTGAACCCTGGTTTCCAGGTTCTCTTCACAAGGGTTAGGAACCAGTTTAATTCACACGAGTGCTTTTTCAGTCTCCCCATCCTCTTTTTCTTCTCTTTTTTGTTTCTTGCTGAGCTTTCCCTACTACCATACTGGTGTGTGTTCAGCTTTATCTGGTAGCAGGTTTCTTCTATCTCCCTTCTCCCTCACCTTCTCTCCCCATTGCCTTTTAACTGTTGAAGATGTTCCAGGCCCTGTTGAAGACATTTGAGAAGTAGTAGTACTGGAGTACTCTTGATGACTTGTGGGGAAATGAATTTTTGGCAGTTTTCCTTTTGGGGGATGTAGGGAGGTTGGCCACCAATTGACTGAAAATGATATTACAGGCTACAGCTAGGTTTTAATTAACTAACATTGGTCAATCAGTTGTAAAAATAAAGTGATTCCAAGGTGCACATACTCAGGGTCTCTGTCATATTTCCTACTTGCAGGTGGCAAGGTTTCATGTTCTTAGGCAGGGGTCGGCAACCTTTTTGGGGGTGGGGCCAGTCCCCATGCCCCCTGGGCTGCACCAGTGCGCATGCGCGCACACCCACAGGTTGCGGTGGTGTGCACACGTGCACTACCAGGAGGGCTCCCTCAACCACACCAGGGCTCAGAGAGGCCCAGCGTGGCCGCGGGGGTTCCCCAGGAGGACTCCCTCGACCATGCCGGGCCTCCAAGAGGCCCAGTGCAGATGAAGGGGCCCCCCAGGAGGACTCCCTCAACTGTGCTGGGCTTCTGAGAGACTCAGCGCGGCAGCGGGGGCCCCCATGAGGGCTCCCTTGACCATGCCGGGCCGCCGGGGCGCCATTTTGGATTGGAGACAAAAATGATCTGTGAATAGTTTGCTACAGAAAAAGAGCTCTAAGGAGACTTACAAACTTTGCATGCTCATGAGGGAATAACTTCTCTTGGCTGCCATGGGGTTTACTGATGACCAGAGATGCCTGAGATTACACTGTCAATATTATATGGTGAAAACAGCATGTTTCCTTGCAGAAACTGCACTTTTATTGAGTTTTTATACCATCTAAATGAAAATCAAGCAGATTGTTAACTGAATTCAGCAGCAGCCCATTTGATTTAAATACACAAGCCTTGTCTTTGAGCTTCAGTTGTATTTGACACAATACTCGTCATTCCAGGATGTGCTGGGTGGTGGTGGTGTATGCTGTACTACAGCACAGCCTGAAGAAACTATTATACCCTTGCACAGGGTATATTTAATTACTGCAAGATGATATTAATCCATACTGGCATATCACTAGAGAGCTATTAAAACATTCTCATATATAAGCTCTATGTATAAAAGCCAGCATGGTGTAATGGCTTGAGTATTGTACTATGGAGACCAGGGTTTGAATCCCTACATGGCTGTGGAAACCCACTGGATGACCTTGGGCAAGTCATACACTTACAACATCGGATGAAGGCAATGGCAAACAAGTCTATACCTATCATGATAGGTTCAATTTAAATGTCACCATAAGTCAGAAATGACTTTAAAGCACACAGTAACAACAGCAGCGAAAAAGAAAGTGTGAAATAATGTACTTTCTCCTCTCCTTATTGCTATATTATTCCCTTCTACACTGTCTACACCACGGGTAGGCAAGAATTACATCCTTGATTTGATTGTCCTGGAGTGCTGTGGAAGAATTATTCTGCAGAAAAATACTTGGGATATTATTGTGTAAAAACCCCACAGCATTTATGTGCAGAAAATCCTGTTTCCTACATTGAAAACATATTTTCTGTGTGGAAAACATTTTTGTGCAAAAAATCTTATGTATATTTCTTTGCAGAATAATTTTTCCACAGCACTTCAGAGTACTGAAATATTGAGAGAATGCTGGGGAGAATTTTTCATTTTCTTCTCAGCACATTCACAAGTGTGTGTGTGAGCACTTACATGCACACGTATGCCAAAAGGGTTCCTTTTATGTACTGAACTACAAATATTGCTCTTTAGTTCCACAATCCCAGTGAAAACTGAATTAATCAGTTCCAGGGTGAGGGGAATATTCACAACCAGGGAGCAAATGAACAGCTATATGTTATGGTTTCCCCAATGATTCTTCCAACTCTGCAATTTCTTTTCCACTCATTACAAGAGAAAGAAACAGCTTGGAACCTTGTTTTTTCTTGGAATGCCTAGATCCTCCTGCCTGAGGAACTGTCTTTCTGTAAGTGAAAAACCTACTAGATCAAACAGGAGTTATTATCATATGACAATTGATGTTATTAGCTACTATGCTAAGTTTGCATCATTTTGCTGGATGGGTGATTTTTAAAAGTTTTATCTGCGTGCATGTGTGTACACATAATGGCATACATATATGAGTTACACTGTTTTATAGCAAGATGCATTCCCATTTTCCACTGAAATAATGAAACACAGACACTTTTTAATGTTTTTAATCTGGGTGCAAAGGTGTCTGAAAAGCACACTTGAAAACACATTTTTCTGATTTCTATGACTGCTGTTCTCAACTGTATCTTCTGTTTGTTTGTTTTTTAAAAAAACTATGGACCTTATCACAAGGGGCCCAAAGCAGTTAGAACCCAAATGAAATCCTGACCTGATACGTATTATTTTTCCATGTGTCCACACGACATCGCACAGAACCCCGACAGAACCCCAACAGAATGTGACAAGAACCGAGATCTTTTGAATTTCAGTTTTTTTGGGAATTGCAATTGCACGACGGGAATCATTTCACTTTTGCCGTCAGTCCGATCACCCAATACGTATTGTTGAGCATTTCCCCAATACGTATTGGGGAGCATTTTTCCGCCTGTGCTCCAAGGAGGACCTGAGCGCAGGCCCTGCACAGGGTCCTCTGGCTTGGCAGGGAGAGGAGGCGAGGAGGCGTCATT
>CM034701.1:252702024-252712442 GCA_020142125.1 Phrynosoma platyrhinos
GTCCCTCGGCCCTTAAAGGGGAAAGGTTGCCTACCCCTGGTCTAACATATTAGGACAAAAACTGTCCCACGCTAGTTTTTGGCAAGCCATTATGCCTATTTCATTTCATTTTACTTGCAAACCATGGTCAGAAATGCCCCACACTTCACACAATGCAAGTTTATTTTTAATACTCCTGTAGTAAGATTAATATATAGTAGCAAAAAAACATAATGAAGTGTGGGGCATTTTTGACTCATGGTTTGCATAATATTATATTATTATTATTATTATTATTATTAATAATAATAATAGGATTAAACTGGCCTAAGTATCCTAAAAACACCAGATCTTTGTCTGATAAGCTAAGTGGGGCCACCCTAGTTAGAACTTGGATGGGGGAACCACCAATGAATACCAGGTACTGTAGGCTATATTACAAAGGAAGGAACTGGCAAAACTACCTTTGAGTATTCCTTTACTAAGAAAATCCTGTGAAATTTGTGGAGTAATTATAAGCCAATGGGTGGCTTGAAGACACATACACACACAGTAAGATTAAGAACAAACTTTACTCTCCAATAATATTTATTGCATTTCTAAGTGCTTAATTTTGGTCGGATCATATCTTGTATAAAGTTGTTTGTCAGAGAACTCCAAACCAAACTAAAGATAACACTTTGACTTTGTTTGCATTGAGAATATGAAAAGTTTGTCTATGAGTTTCAGAGAGAATTCATAGAATACATATACTGTATATCTGTTTGTCTTGCAGAAACTGGACTATCACTTATGTTCAGCTCTAGGTGTGTGGCTGCTTTATTTCATCAGAGACAAGGGAAAATAAATGTGAATAAGGACCTAGATAAGAACAAGCACAATGAAAACCAGGTTATTAAAATGAATACAAATATGACATATTGGCCAAAAGCAGTGTATGAAAAAGAGTAAATTGGGCAATTCTTTAGAGATGTGAGCAGTGGGGTTAAGAGATAAAATGGCACAAGAGATGAACCAGTTATTTTTCTTATCCTGTATATCTCACCACCTTTTTCTCTGTCACCTAATTCTCTTTTTGTCAAATGTCTGTATGTTGCTGTATTTCTTGTCATATAGTAATTTATTACTCCTTGTCAGTACAGCTTAGCTAAAGTTTCACCTAATTTTACTTTAGAATCTGTCATGTTAAAAAAATCTCTCATCCTGATGCCAAAAATAACCAAGTTAGTTTTCTCTGATACTGCAGTATTGATACTGATATTGATATTGCAGTATTGATAAGTACTCATCAGTTTAAGGAAACTTTATAATTTTCATTATATTTTCATCCATATTGTAGCGTTATGATGTTTCTAATTTTTTTCTGAAAAATATGCCAGGCATAATTGATTTATATTATCTTACAAAATAAAGCAAACAAAAAAAAATGCACAGTAATAAAAATAAATTAAAAATGAGCAAAACTTAATATATTAATAGCAGGCAATAGCAAGTACATGTCTATACCACTTACTGATGTACTAAGCAGTTTACAAATTGTAAGCTAATTTGCCCCAAGAAGCTCAATGGATACTCATTTTAGCAACCTCAGAAGGATGCCAGGCTGAGGCAACCTGGGGGCCTTGGCTGGTATTGAACTCACAACCTTGTGGTCTGTGAGTGAGTGGCTGCAGTATAGGCATTTAACCACTGTGCCACCAGGCCTCCTTAAAAAAAGAAAATTATTATTAAATGATTATTTATTTAATTAATAGTCATAAAATTATTTATTAAGAAAAAATAAATTAATAAAACATCAGTATTTTATGCTGTATTAATATGAAACTTGGGATGCATCTGCACTGCAGAATTAATGAAGTTTGATACCACTCTAATTGTTGTGGCTCCAAATGAATATTTGTAGTTTTGTGAGACATTTAAGCCTTCCCAGAGGCCATCCTCTGAAGTGCTCTAGTGCCACAAATTCCTGGATTCCATAGGATAGAGCCATGGCAGTTAAAGCAGTGTTGAACAGCATAAATACTACAGTGTGGCTGTAGCCTTGGGCAGACAATATTGGGCCTAAGCAGACTGCCAGAAATAGTGCACATTAAATTGAGGCACTGCTCTGACTCAGTGCTAGGGAATCATGGGAACTGTAATTTATTGTGGCACCAGAGCTCTCTGACAGAGAAGGCTCAATGTCTCAGAAAAAAATACAATTCTCATGATTCCCTAGCACTGAGCCAGGGCAGTGCCTCAATTTAATGTGCACTATTTCTGGCAGTCTGCTTAGGCCTATTGTTTCCTACTCACAGAAAAAGAGGGGCATATCTGAATGCAGCCCATTTTTTTTTTTAGAACAATAAAATCACAGCAGTTTTGATTAATCAAAAGCAGATAAACATGAACTGTGGCTTCTGGGATGCACAGCGGGGGTTGAGTCGAGGGGTGTTAATTTGTTTTTTAAAAAAAGTCCTTTAAGCCTCCAGGAGTGAGAACAGAAGTGATGTTGTTGTCATCCACCACCCAAACTCAAAACTAGAAATGCACTTTTGTCATCTTTGCATATTTGTAGGTTTTGTGTAGTCCCCAGTGAAACATTTAGGTGGAACTCACAAATCCCTGAAGTTAATCACATCTCATCAGAACAAATTATAAGCATTCAAGGTCACACAATTTGTAACCTTGATGGGCCAAAAAAAAAAAAAATCCCCTTTTTAGGGGCTGTTCACACTACATTATAAACTGATTTGCAAACCGGTTTAAAAGGAGGTTGTTCACACTTGCTCCAATTTTCATGACCCAAATTCAAGGGGATCCGGGGCAAATCCCCCTTAACCTGTTTTTTTTTTTTTTTTTGGAAACTGAGTTTTTAGCATGTCTTTTCAAAAGAACTGGGATTTTTTTTTTTACCAGCCACAAATGGGAACTTGCTGATTTAATCCAGAGCACAGGAACGGAGGGGTTATTGTGCAGGGGGCAGATCATGCCCACCTCTTTGCTGTCTTCCTGCCAGCCAAAGCCAAAGCCAAGGAGGGGGTTCTCCTGGGAACATCATTAGACTGTGCTGTTTTTAAAAATGTTTTTTAAAACATCTTTGCTATCGCATGGCTGCAGTAGATGGTACCTTTAAATACTCACATCATCAATATGACAAAGATGCACATCATTTGATTGACATTTTAAAAAGCCTATCAGTGGTGGTGGTGGGGGTTAAGGGTCTGAAAAACCAAGGATTCTTTAGAGGGGCTTGTCATCGCCATCCTTCAAGGCTTACAGGAGGGGAATTACCCCCAGGAGAAACTATTGTGGGGGTTTCTTGGCAAGGGGTCCTCAGAAGGACTTGCTATCCCCAAGGCTGATGGGGGGGATGCTCCCAAGAAGAAGCTATCATGGGGGCTTCATGGCAATGGGTCCTCACAGGGACTTGGATGGAAGAAACAGGAATAAATGTGGTGCTGAGGAGGAGGAGAGGAAGGTTTTCCATGGGACTGGGATGAAAAGAATGGGAATAAATGGGGTGCTGAGGAGGAGGAAGGTTTTCCAGGGGACTGGGATGGAAGGAACAGGGTTAAATATGGTACTGAGGAGGAGGAGGAAGAGGAAAAAGGTTTCCCATGGGACTAGGGAGGAAGGTGAATTTTTTTTTTTTTTTTTTTTTTTTTTTTTTTTTTTTTTTTTTTTTTTTACCAATGTCTGATTTCCAGAGCACTTGAAAATCGGGGGAGCGGGTCTCTTAGGAACACGATGAGAGGGTGGATTTTTTTTTAATTAACAGCTTATGCACACTGTTGCTTTTGTGTAGTTGCCACTGGGGGGCTGGGTTAGGCCATCCTCTGAAGCTGAGACAGTCTGACTCCCCTAAAGTGAAAATATTGTGGAGGTTTCTTGGGAAGTGATCTTCAGAGGGGCTTGCCATTGCCATCCTCTGAGGCTGAGGGAGGGATTCCTCCAAACAGTGTGATGTAGATGTGCATCATTTGATTGGCAGTTTTAAAAAAAATATCAGAGAACAATTGAAATGGCAGCTCCGTTTTAAATCAATACAAATAGTAATGTGAACTTTAACAAGGTTAAATTGCCACTGAGAGATTTGATCGGGGCAAACATAGTGGGATTTTTGATTTGGTATTGCATCATCAAATCTCCCCGGATCTACTCAGTACAAAAACACACAAAAAATGGGAGCTTAGAAAACATTTTCTTTCCTCCCTCACCCCCAGCCATAAAATCCAAGAGTCACAAGGTTCAACAGAACTATGTAATCACATATGATCTATACTACAGTGGCTTGAAAAACTGTGGATTGGATCCAGACTCTACTTTTTTGTGGCTGGAACAGCTTTTTCTGTTGCTAGAAAACCTTTTGATCCAATGGAAAAAATGTCTAGCTGAAAGACAAGACAATTTTTGCTGACTTCCACCTCATGGCAGGGAGCCTGGGGGCCCCCCACTTAGAGGAGTTGAAGACAGCAACTGTGGAGGAGTTAGGAGGGGCAGGCATTAGTGTTGCCTCTTCCCTCTTTTGTTTGAAGAATATCCTAGCCTATGTCCCCAGGTCCTCATTGTCCATTTGGGTGGCAATGACTTGTGCCATTAAAGGGGAAGGGTCTGGTGATTCAGGCCAAAAATGACCTATGGGAAATCAAGTGAAAATGTCTGGGTGTTATGGTGGTTTGGTCATCCCTAGAAGTGTATGGAGTGGTGATGGGGTCTCTCAGTGTCTTGACAGAGTCTGGAAGAAGATTAACTGGGAGAAGAATGCAATGTCATGAGGTTTGGGGATAATTTTGCCATATCTGGACATCAGACTTGACTGTCCTGAATTATATAGAGGTGATGAGATACTATTGTCTGATTAGGGCAACGGCTTCTTTTTAAGGTACTTGCAAAGTGGCCTTAGGACCATTCTAAATAGTCTACAGCTTTACTCATATGAATGGCAGCAGTGACAAAAAGTGGGAAAGAACTGTGATCAGTGGACACCCATTTCCAGTGAAAGGTGGTTCCCAGTATGGGAAGCAGAATAGCTTTTGGGATCAGACTAGAGTGGGTTCCCAACAAAGTTATGTGGCTTGTCCTGGGAGGGTTTTCCTGGTCAGAATGACCAGCTGGCCAAGATCACCCATAAGCTTACAGGATGTTGTTGGTGCTTCTGACATTTGTTCTTTGAGGCTGAGGAGCACTTGGACTCAAGTGAACTTAACTTTTAGGCAACCCTACTGCAGGCTAAGAGGTTTAAAGAGTATAGTTACTAAATTGGCCTAGTTAACTTATCACCTGTATCTCATCTTTTTATTTCCAAGAGGATGGGCAAAGGAGACAGCTTTTGCTGATTTCTACACCCTTTTATAGTCTCCCCCACACAGCTACTGTATCTAGGAATCTGCCAACAAATCTTGAATTTTTTCCAGCCGATGGTGTCAAAAAAACCTTAGAAGTCCATTGTTACCATTCAAATACCAGTGCTTAGAAACTTACTTTTAAAAGTTACAATTACTGGATAAGTTAGATCAGTGGTCCCCAATCTTTTTTGGGGGTACAGCCCCCTTTTTTCCTGGGTGATAACCCTAGCCCCCCCATGCATATTTCTTGATATTAGATCTACTATTCTATTGCACTTTCAAAACAACCAATCTCAACTGCTGCTCCCTTTGCCACCTGGTCACCCTGGGAGCAGCAACCAAATGGCTGCCTGAGTAGTGACTGAGAAGCCTCTCACCCATGCTGGCCTTGCATCAGAGCATCACTAGGTGGTATGGGGGGTTCAGGCTGCACTGGGTGCCACCATAAGTGGGGTGACACCATGGCCAACACCCTAGCAATGCCACTGTTGGTCCCTAAACATCTGTGTTTTGGAAGAAATGACATAATATTAACGTACGCTTTAAGACATGAGGAGCTCAGCAGAAGTGATGTGACCAGAAAGTGGGCCAAATGAGGCCTCTCCTTTCTCCCTCCACTAAGCTTCACACAGTCTCTGGAAGAAGAGGAGACAGGGCAGGACTTTCTGGGCTTCTCCATCCTTCTGGTATGGCCTGGCCTCATCTGTGTGAGAGAGAGAAGCAGGCAGGAGAATCAGAGTGTGAGGAAGGTTGCTGTCTGCCCTGGACACAAGAGCCTCCAGCTTCAGAAATAGAGTACAGGAGGAACCCAGGGATCCTTTATCCTCTTTACTCTAAAAGTAGAAGGAAGTTATGTCAATTCTGTTTTCTGTTTTGGGAGCTTGAGGCTACTGTTTTCCCATTCTAAGAACAGCCTTCTGCTTTGGGAGTTAAAAGAAGGAAGAATCCCTGGATTCCTTCTGCACCTTGCTCCTGAATCTGGACTATCTTGTGTGAATGAGGGACAGCAACCTCCAGTTCCAGGAGTTAGGAGGATGAAGAGGATGTTTAGGAGTTGTTTATGTCACAACTATTACCATTACATTAAGTGATATATGGAATTATTAAAGTGTAACATTAGTACAAAAAAATACAAAGGATTTTGTATGGTCTGGTAGGGAAGAAATCAATGGAGGAGGGTGACAACATTGAGTTATCTCACCAGGTGACCGTCCTAGTGACAGCCCTGCCTTGCAGCAAAGGCCGGTGTGGACAAAAGGCCTCTTGGTTGCTACTCAGCCAGTTGCTCAGTTGCTGATTTCAAGGCGACCAGATACAAAAGTAGAAGCTTTCCCTGGTGAGGAACTACATCAGGGTGGACAGGGCACAGCCAGTATGTGTGTAAGGGTTTAGAGAGGCCACATGATCTGGACTGGAGACTCGCATGGAAGGGGAAAGGGAGAGATTTTAACTACTGGCAAAGGCAAAGGAGTCTTTCCAAGAATTAACCCCACATACTTCTCCCCTTTCTTCACCAGAACATGCCTTCCCCACACAGCTTAAAATGCCCCCCCTCACATTGTTTCTTCTACCACCTCTTCGCTCAGCCTGTCTGTCAAAATAAAGCAGAAGTAGTGGTGCAACACCAACCTGCTAGCCAAGTCCTGGCAAAGCCCATAAAGCTTAAACAGGGTCCCAAATCTGAAAGCTCCTTTTTCTGGCACTTCTCCTCTGCTGCCATGTGCTGTAACACGTCACTCTAATCAATGTCTATCTGTCCCAAAATAGTGTTGCTCCAAGCCGCTGAAGTGATGCTGTGTACCGAAGCATCACAAGACTTTTCCAAATGCCACTACTAGTGAAAGAGCTAAGAGAATGAGCTCATGTGGGGAGGTGAAGAGAGGAGACACCTGAAAGAATGAAGCAATTAGTGAGGCTGTATGTTGGTTTTAAGGGGCCCTTGAAAGAAGTTTCATGCAACCCTCATCCCCACCATGGTCCTAAACCCTTGTGGTTCCCTAAGCCCCACCACCACCCCCTTTTTTCCCCCTTTCCCCCTGCTGTCCCCTTTCCCCCTCACGACCCCTGGATCTTTCCACCACCCCCAAGGGGCCTGTACCACCGACTTTGGGAATCACTAAGTTAGATAGTGTTGCAATTTAGTTTTAAAGTAACAATTTCCTTTCCCATTTCTCCAAAGTAACCAAATAGCTACTTTTAGGGTTTTTAAAAAATAAATTCTTACTGGGAAAAAAAGCCATTGGTTTGTATTAAAAAATAAAATTTCCACAGACCCAATTCACTGTTACATTAACACTCACAACAGATCACAAAGTAGGAATGCAAGATAGTGCTTAAACTATGTGACATTCTTTCTCCACCATTTATTCAAGTTACATTCCCATATATAATATATTACACACACACTCACACAAATGGCAGAGCTGCTGTTAAAATTGTTCCACAAAAGGAGTGAAGTTCAATTATAATAAAGTTAAATTGCAATCATATTGCGATATACTTACATTTTTGTTATCAGGGAAATGAACTCATTGTAAATAAATAGCCATTTGTAACTCTTTCCTTCCAAACTAAACCAAGACTTTTATTGGGTTGATGCCAATCAAGTAAATTCATATTAATTGAGACTGAATCCTCTAAGCATCTTTATAGTAAAATAAATCCAAAAGATAAGGAAAATGGATATTGCATTTCTTTCCTTCTCTGGTCACAGGGAGTTAAAATGCCCCCAAGCCATTCATTCCATCTACTTTTTATTTATATTGTAGCTGGTAGTGTCTGGGAAAGCAGCCAAGAATGCTGATAGCCAAAATCCAAACAAAATACAAAGGAAACTGCTTATGGAGCTTTGTGCAGTTTAAAGCAAAGAAGATACAAAGCAAAGTCCAAGGTGCAAACCATAGAGTAGTCAAGCAGTCCAAGGTCAAGGGTTCCAGCAAGGCAAGATGATCAGGGGTTCCAGATAGTCAAGATGGCTAGACAGTTTGATATTCAAAGGTCTGGGCTGAGAAGACAAGGAAGGTCAGGATCAAGTGCGCTTTCACCAGCAAACTCAGATAACCTCTGACAACTGGTCTGGTGTCCTTCACCTATTTATATTTCCAGCTCTCATGAGCTCAGCTGTTTGTTGATTAGATGGCATTTCTCATAAAGCCTCCTCAAATGCCAGAGGCACACTCTTTCAGCTCTTTGCTGGTTGAAGGTAGGTATGTCCTCTTTATACCCTTCCATGCCTGAAGGCTCTGCTGCTGGGAGGCTTGGTTGCTGAGCCTCCTTGGAGGCCACAGACTCTGCTTGAGCTGACAGGGCAGAACTAGGGCCAGGCTCAGGTTCAAACTGAGGCTCTGGCTCAGCTTCCTTGTCATCCTCTGAGTCCTCAGGCTGGCTGGGCATGACACTTACACACCTCAGATTTCCCATGTTGTTCCGATTTAGTATTCACCCATGGTTTCAAACTGGGTTTTGTCTATTGTTTTTTTAAATGTGCTACACAATAATGGCATTGCATATAAGTCTTGAAAAGTTGCATGCTATTAAGATCAGATGTCCCTGAACACCCCTTTTATACCATCATTTCTATGTTAACTATAATTTCCAAGAGAAGACAGGCCAAGTTACCATACCATAGAATGTGAAAATTTTCCCATCAAATTTCATACACTGCCACTTTATGAGCCTTTAAAAATATGCTTTGTTTGAAAATGACTTTTAAAAAGATTAGTTCCATCTGAATAGCCCATTTTATTGATGGAATTGCATCTTTATATGGTCCTTTCTTCTAATATAGAAAAAAATTCTTAAAATTATGACAACACCTAAGGGAAATCCAGATACCAAACAGGCATTATAAGCCAAGATAATTTATTAAGAGAAACTGACTTGTTTATGTGTTGTAGAGACAATAGCTTAATGAGCTCTCTTAAAAATATCAAGTTATGTACTACAAATCAAGTGGCTAATAACTGGTGTTGCTTTAATAACTTGACATTTTTTGAGTTTGTTAATGCAATCCCCCCTGATCTCTGATGTAAATATAGTCTTTTGAGGACACATATGTAAGACAAAATTTAGCTCTGAAAAACCCTTATAACTTTGATGGATTATCACACTGAGATTGGGTAATTCTCATGAGAGACATCAAACCTGACAGACTGTATATGGGAGAATTTCAGAGTCAAATAGGCTCCCTCAGATTCCACATCTGAGATCTTATTATATCCAACAAAGGAGGAAAAGGTCCTTTAAAAACATGTCTAAATCAAAATTCCCCACCTCAGCCTTCATATTACTATTTGATTAATCCATCAACCCTTTTCACTATTCTTGTTTCTGCTCATCAACTGTTTAAGACACTGGTGTTTTTGTAGATTTTCAGTCTCTTCTTAGTGGCCAGAACAAGGCTTTAGCCACTAAGATGTGAAACATTCACTTTATGAAGCAGAAAGCCATTCTGAATGTCAAAGTACATATTACTTTAAAGACATAACTGGCAGCCACATCTCTTTTCTCCTCTCCTTGCTAAAATAAGTGTGAGCATCTGATTTAGATCAAAGCAAAATGAAGAGGCAGCGGGGGGCTTTAACTCATGGCCCTCAGATGTGGTATATTCCAGGTGGGATGGTAGTTTGTGTGCTTGTCTGCAAATTTACTTGCATATGTAAGGCTGGCCATATATACAGATGGAAACACCACCTTGTATCTTTTTGCATATTGTCAGTTGTGACAGTGACAATGTGGCACTATCCAAAATCTCTTTATTTTCCTTTTAAAACCACTTTTACTCCTATGTCATCTTGTGCCACAGTTGCCACCAATTCATGACTAAGACCTGCGTTTCCCCCAAGCTACTCAAGTTTCCTCAAAATTGGTAGTGTGTAACTGTATCTTGGAAAGCACTCCAAACAGTCATTTATTGAAACAACATTATAAACTTATTTCCAGGTTAACTTAAATATAGTATCACTTGTGTGGGGTGTTGTTCAGATTTGATACATTGTTGGCATACTTTATTTGTTACACTGTGTTACACTTGTGGTTTCTTATCCTTATAGTTTGTTACAGTAACCCAAAACCATTCAAAATCTTTATTATATTCTTATTTCTTACACCTTT
>CM034701.1:252728668-252740824 GCA_020142125.1 Phrynosoma platyrhinos
CTTGGAGTGCCAGGATATTTATATGGGCATGAACAGACTCTTTTGATACTATTTCAGGCTATTTGTTATAAATATTCATATAGACAGATATACCTATACTATGCCACCTTTCTCCCAGAAAGGGATCTAAGGTGGCTCACAAGATAAAAAAAACATTTTAAAGACTTTACAATAGAAAATTAAAAACAATTAAAACCATCTAGATAAAACAGTATAAAATTAAGACAAAAATATGCATAAGTTAAACACATAACTAAAACACACATTCTATTCAGAGAGAAACATAGCAGTGGCTGGGAACTTCAACTTTATTACAATTATATGTGTGTACCTAAGCAGCCTAATTATGTGACCCCAATTTAGCTCTTTTATTCTCTCTTTATTAACACCCAGGCAATGCATGGCTGCTCCAATCAGAGGTTTGGACCTTTTCATTCTGCAATAAATAAATAAATAAATAAATAAATAAATATTTTCAGATTCTAAGTAAGCGAGTTCTCCCTCCAAGTGCATCAGGATACTGACCAAGGTATGCTCAGTAGTCTAACTTTATGACCTTCTTATCAGCTATGAGTAAGGATGTGTTAAGTAACTGAATCAATTCCAAGCTGTTTGAGAGTGATGCCATTGAAGAAGCCATGAGAAGGACAGGGCTGCCTTTGAAGCACACACTCATCTCAACTCATTGGTCTAAAACAGTGGTTGCCAAATTTTGCTCCTCTGGGTATTTTGGGTTTCAGCTCACAGAAGCCCCAGCTATCTTGGCCAACATTCTGAAATTCTGGGAGATGAAATCCAAAATACTTGGTAGACCAAAGTTTGGGAACCACTAGTCTGAGGAGTTGATTGCATTAAAAAAATAAACTGTCTTACCCCTGCCATTTTGAATTCCATTATGGGATGCAGCAGCATATTATCACATGCAAAATGCTGGTGGTTCCACCACCCAGCTGCATCCTGCCTAAAACCCAGCTAAAATCCACACTCAGCTGGCAGTATCGGCATCATTTTGCATACGATAATACCCAGCTGCATCCCATAATAGAATTCAAAATGGCAGGAGTAAGACAATTTATTTTTTAATGAAATGAACTCCTAAAACATATCACATATGCCCTTACCCAAGCAAGCCCATGGAAGAAAGGGCTGAAGATAGGAGAATGGCAATCTAATCACATAGTTAAATTTGTAATTAAGTTGGTGCAAGCCAATTTTGAAATAATAGGCATCTAATTTGGTGCTAAACCTTCAAGGGGTTTTAAAAATCCAGTGTTTGATTCTGAATGAGTTGGGGTGGGGGGATTTCCATATGTGAATTTTTTTGTTCTCATTCACAGCCTGACATGAATGGAAACTGAGCTCTGGTGATACTGTGGTTAAATGCCTGTACTGCACAAGGTTGCAAGTTCAATACCAGCCAGGGCTCAGGCTTGACTCAAGCTTGCATCTTTTCAAGGTTGCTAAAATGAGTACCCAGCTTGTTGGGGGCAATTAGCTTATAGTTGTAAACTGTTTAGAGACTGCATAGTGTGGTATGAAGTGATATATAAATGAAGCTGCTATTGCTAAATGTTAGAAATGGATTTTGTGGGATTTTGCTTAAGAGTAAAGATAGAATAACTTGGCTGAGCACTGGATGCCTAGCAGTGCACACCAGGTCAGGTCTTCCTAGTTCCCTAGCCAGTGCAATTCCTGGTTTTATTATACCACTAGACCAGTGGAATAGTGTTGATACAACAGGTCAGCCTGTGTCAGAGCGGTAACATGTTGGGAGATGCAGATGCTGCATAAAGCTGTCAATGTGTGAAGAGAGAGGCCAGGAATTGTGGTCAAAAGTCATAGACCTTTTGGTTTCTGTAAGTATGCGCATATGCTAATAGGGCTAAAAGAAGCTATTGTACTGCATTTGCCAGAACCACCCTTGAGTTATAACTTTTGTCTTTGTACAAAATAAGAGACGAGACAAATTTCATTTTTTTTTTGTCATTTAGGCAACCAAAGTGCTTAGCTTTTATCTTTCTGTGTTCTGATTAACCAAAACAATAAAACATGTATTGATGGCCAAACAAAAGAATATATCAGAAATCCATTCTGTTTTCCTAACTGTCATTTACCTCAATGTCTCTTTGTCCCCTTAAAAGTGAAAAAAAACAAAAACCTTAGGTGATTTCCTAGTGGAAGGGTATCTCTGATTTTCTAAATTAAATCAATAAACACTGTTAAAGAAACTTGTTCAGGCACCTTTGTTGCATTGGACAATTCCCTTCCTTAAACACTATTTTACTTTCTTGTCAGCCAGGAAACATCTAAAAACGAGAGAAAGTGTATGAAATAATAAATCTAGAGTAATGTGAATCAAAGACTTAACTGTCACACTTTATATACAGTTTATGTACATTAAAGAACACTGTGAGACACAAGACATTTGCTTACAAATACTTTGAAGTTAATACCATTTATTATTTTACCTTAGACTATAGTGCCTTTTCATATACAGAATTATATTTCCTCTGCCATGAAAACACTCAGCTAAAAAGTACATTTCCATAGATTTTGGGAAGTGCAGATTAACTTGGTTCCTTAAAAAGAGGTGGAAGAAAAATAACCACATATTAGTCAGAACATTATGTTGCTTGTTTACCACGCTGAATATGGTTCATTCAACAAACCATAGATAAAACAATTCTTGGTTTAGCACTGTGTGTACACAGCTCAGTGGCTATTTTATAAATACAGGTATTCTCCCATTAATGAAGTAGATATTTCTGGACATTACTCCTTTACAGAAAATTTGGGAACAGAGGTAGAAACAACATGGAAAGGATAGGTTCCTGCATTACAAAAAAATAAGAGCAGTTTCAACATGTTTCAGCAAACTTTTTATGCAAAACTAACAAGGTGTGTGTGTGTGTGTGTGTGTGTGTGTGTGTGTGTGAAATGAAGCAATGAAGTCAGGCAAACTTTACATAAGTAAACTGAAACTTTTTGAACATCCTATAGACTAGGGGTAGGCAACCTTTTTGAGCTGGGGGACAGGTTGCTGTCCCTCAGACAACTGGAAGGCCGAAGCACCAAAAATAAATAAATAACTAAATACATAAAAATAAACATACATTTTTTAAAAAAATTAAAAAATAAAATATATATGCATGCACACTCTCTCAGCCCCAGAAAAGCCATGGCAAACCCTCTGTGGAGATTTTGCCAAGAAAACCCCAAGGACAAGTAATAACAACAATAATATAATCATAGCGGGGGGCGGCGGGGGGCGGCAGCAGCAGGACCGGCCTGGGGCCAGTCCAAAGGCCTCGGGGGGCCGCATCCGGCCCCTGGGCCTTAGGTTGCCTACCCCTGCTATAGACCATTTGAAAAGGTTCCCCCCAAAATGTATACAAGAATAATTTATTCTTTCACCAGTCCCCATTTTTCTGATCGTTTCCATTTTAGTAGCCATACTTCTGGATCTCTGTGGGTTTTTTAAAAAAAAAAATATGCCAGAGGGAGCTGGTGACATACGTTTATCTACTTCCCCCATTTCTCTCAGTTTTGCTGTTCATGCCTACTCAGTAAGGGATTCTTAAATCAGCTGCTGTTTTCCTGGCCTGTTGTGCTACAGTAGGGAGCTTATCACTTGGGGTTTTAAATTGAATTAAGCCTCCCAGGCTGCAGCCGGGAAGCAAGATGGAAATAAGGATTATTGCATGCTAAATTGCTGTCAAATTACTAGCCGCCATTAGCTTGGATTCCAGCGAGGCTCAGCTGGTGCTTTTTAGAAGCTGGAAAGCATTCTGATTTCTAAAAAGCACTGGCTAAGCCTGGCTGGGATTTGGGTTGATGGCAGCCGGCGATTCAGCAGCGATTTAGTATGCAATAATCCCCACCTCCATCCCACCTCCCAGCTTCAGCCCAGGAGGCTTAATTCAATTTAAAATGCCAAGTCATAGTCTCCTAGGACTTGTTTCACTAGAATCCCATTCTTTCCAAACTCAAAGTTTTTATTGCATGGTACAGCAGATGTACTGCTGCAACCTAATGCCAAAAGTCTGTGGCTGAATCCTCACTTCAGAAATAATCCAGGTTGACACCATTTTAACGGCCATGACTCAATGCTATGGATTTCTGGGGACTGTAGTTGTTGTGGCACCAGAGCTCTGTGACAGTGAAGGCCAAATGTCTCCCAAAACTACAGTTTCCAAAATTTCATGACATGGAGCCATGGCAGTTAAAATGATGTCAAACTGGATTGTTTCTGCAGTGCGGACACAGCCTATTCCACTCCAGCCCTCTTTCATGGTTTCCATTTTGGTAACCATTTCTCCGAGTGCCAATACTGCTATTAAAAAAAAAGCACCTTCCAGCTAAACAGAGGATAAGGAGGAAAAGTGGGGGCTGGGCAGGTGTAAAAAAGACTTTGTAAAAAGGAGCTTCTTTCTTAAGTGAGATAGGCCTATATTTTTATAGGCTTGTGTACTGGGCATGTAAACCACTAATTTGTTTGCTATATTTTCATTCAGACATTTTTATTTTTAAAATACTAAGTGCCTTAACAGATTTTCTACCACAATGCAAATTCTAGTATAAAACGTATAAAAACGTCTCTAAGTATTGTGAAGAAGAAGAAATGCCTTATTATTACATTTGTTGTTACAGAATCAAGGAGTATCCCACAATATTCAAACAACCAGAGCCAGAAAATAGATATTCACCTGAGATGCATAATTTGTTTTCAGTAATCCCCAACCCTCCTCTTCTTTTTCTTTTTATCCCCCCTCCAAAAAACATATATTGCCAATATTTCCTTGAGTACATTTGTTGGGATACATTTTTCCCCCCAGTTAAAAGCAACATGGGATGTTGTTACAACTTTTCAGGTTGCAATGTTATAAAATGCGTACTTTGTAGCTCTAGTTCTGTGCAATTTCTGCGATAAAACATGACTGTAAAATGTCCCTGAACTTGGATTTATTATAGAGAAGCCACTATTACCTCTATGTGGCTTCATGGTTTCAGTATAATATTCAACATGTCTAAGAAAGGGCACTTGAATTCTTTAAGAAGTTATTAATGAGGAAGAACACACAAGCTAGGAAGGGCTACAGCAGTTTGCTCTTCCCTGAGCCTACAAGGAAAGGCTAGATTCTGCCCCCCTCCTCTCCTTCTTGTTGAGTTAACTGGGTGAAAACTACTTTTGCTACTTGTGCATTTTGACTCAGTTTTTACCAATGACAGTAAGCTGAGTTCAAAGAATTAAAATGGGAGGAAGAGAGTGAAACTCAGATATTGTAAAAGCAGCTGAACAACTGACCACAGAGGATTAATTGAGTCTGTTCAGGACAAATTTGGATATTTGGAGGCTATGTATATTTTGTTTGTCAAAAACAACAGCCCCAAGGCAAAACTAAACAACATGACCCAACTTTGCTTATGTTCAAAAGCATATTGAAGGGAAGTTAACAACTAATGGTACATTGGAATAAAAACAACAACAACAACAAAAACACATACCATCCCTACTGAGATTGCAGTGTTCATTGCAGCTGACTCTTGGGCCAAATAGTTGCCTAATTTGTTCTATTAACTTGCAGTTTCTAAGGCCATTATTATTATTATTACTACTACTACTACTACTACTCCACCCCTCTGCAGAGCAATCGGGGTGGCTTACAACATTAAAATTTACATTGATACAATCCCCGTCCCATCCTAAACAACCCCAGAACCCACCCATGATGAAGTAGGAGGGGGGTTACATGCATTTTTGCACAAAATGTGTCCAACTGCACATTAGAATAATGCCTGGGCAAACTCAAATAAAGTGGTGAAAGATTTAGTGGCACCCTTGTGTTCTCTTACCTGAAATGTTTGTGAAATTTTGGTGGTTGCATTGGGGTGAAATAATTGAACAACTTGTAGTGTTTTATATGACTGGCACAACTTCTTTGTGCCAATTTCTGCCAACTTCAAAAACTTGCTTTCTGCTCTTAAGAAGAAAACAGTCTATTAAAGTCTATGGGAGCTAAAATAGCGTAGTGGCTTAAGCATTGGACTTCTGTTCTGGAGACCAGGGTTCAAATTCCCGCTCAGTCATGGAAACCCACTGTGTGGCCTTGGTTAAGTCATACTCTCTCTGCCTCAGAGGGAGGCCATGGCAAACCTCCTCTGATGAAACTCGCCAAGAAAACCCTATGACAGGCTCTTCTTAGGGTCACCATAGGTTGGAAATGACAAAGGCACACGCACATGCACACATACACACACAGAATCTGTGTAGGCAACCTGGGACAACTGAAAAGGAGGTGATGCTTTTTTAAAAAATCACACAGGTTGATAGGAGACCATTCCAGCAAGGAAGGAATCACCAATGAGTTTTATGTATCACACTAACTTCTAGGAGTTTCACATCTCCAGTATTTTAATAACAGCAATTTATGAAGTAACCTTCAAGGTAGAGCAAAGGCAGCAGGTAGCTCCATTTATCCTATCCATTTTACCAATATTCCAAGCAATGCTCCTTTTTATTTACTTTGTTTTGTCACCACATTGAAATAATTTTCCCCTTTATGTTCAAAAATGAGTTACTTGAGTTCAAGTAATGTCTGAGTTTTTCTCTTTGACCTATGTTGTCTTTGTGCTACCTTAAACAAAGAATTAAATGCACTCCTCAAATTATTTTGTCTTCTTTTAACTCATTTCCTTCAAAGATTGAAGACATTAAAATATTACTTAGTAATAATATATACTACTTAAACAGCTAATCTTCCTTCAAACATCTTATCTAAAGCATGTGTTATTTTCCCCTCACTTTGAGGGGAAAGGTTCAGTGTGTTTTGAGACTTGTCACACAAGTTAACAATGGTAAACTAAAACATTAGAAGTGGAAAATATGGTGAAAGTACAGCATGATTCAAATAATGTGAGTGTATATCCAATATATTTGAATGATTCAAGTATGAGAGTGCATCTTACTCAAGGTATTATATGGGAAGCATAAAGAACAAGATATTTAAGTCATGAGAATAAGGGCTTATCTACACGAATCGAATAAAGCAGTCTCTTCTAGTTTTCGCAGCAAGATGTCCAGATGATGTCCAGGACAATTTGGACTGAATTTGGCCTTTTCAGCACCTCAGGGCTTTAATCCTTTTTCTAAAGTGAGGAATTACTCCAGATTTGAGTAGAAAATCTGGATATTTGCTTATTCCTGTGGACTGCATTCCATAGCAATATTGGTGAGGGACTAGGGGCCCTAGAGGTTCTTTGTAGGCAGGACTGTTTGGGACTGGCAAGCCTGGTGTATATGTGCTATTCTACATCAATATATGTCCAGGCATGATATCACTAGAAGGTTAGATAAGACACCCCCTTCGTCCTCCTTGCCTGCCCACCCAAGTGTTGCATTCATGGTTACTCCTTTTACTCTTCCTCTCTCCTCTGATCCTTCCTGCTCCCCAGTCCTTCACTAGTTTGCTCATGTGGAAATCTGCAGTGTATCTATGAGATGATGTGGGGAGGGAGTGTGTGAGATCTCCTCCCTAAACTGCTAATCCATGATTCGATTGGATGGAGCCATGACAATTAAAGGATGTATCTCATTGTCAGGAAAATCTATTTTACCTTCTAGGTTACCCCCAATCTGCAGTGACCAAAGGCTTGTCTACACACATTGGGGTGAGTTCTGGAGAACTGTCCACACACATTTCTCCCCTTCAAACTCATCCCAGTCCTGATAAATCGCAGTATGCATAGCCACACAGCCATGGCATGTGAACGTACATATTTCTGATCTCCTCCCTGACACTGACATCACTATGGAGCCAGGTCCACATGTGTGCACAGATATCTGGATTTTCTGCTCAAAGCTGGGATAGTTCACCACTTTTTATACCTCTAGATTAAAGACCTGAGGCAATGAAAAGACCCAGATTCAGTCCCAATCACCTCATACATCATTTGAACATCTTGCTATGAAAACTAGATGGGACCATTTTATTTGGCCCATGTAAATGTGCCCAGAATGGAATCATAGTACTATAACTGTATATTGTGAAGGGCCTACAGTTAGTATCACCATTACCATCTTCTTCTGTGTTTAGAGAAAGGAAAGGGTGCTAGTTTACAGAGGTTTACTAAAGCTTCACTATCTGATGTAACCTAAAAGCATAGCATACAGTTTAATGCAGGGGTCCCCAAACTTTTTGAACCGGCCCCCAGATCTCTGGGGGGTGGTGGAGGCACGTGTGTGCATGTGCACAACTCGAGTGCCATTTTGTTTTCCAAAATGGTGCCTGGAGTCATGTGCATGCACCTGGCATCGCGTGTGCATGCGCACGACTCCAGGCACCATTTTGGAAAACAAAATGGAATTGAAATAGTGTGCATGCTCACGCGATGCAGGGTGCCATTTTGTTTTCCAAAATGGCACCCGGAGTCTTGTGCATGCGCACACCGGGTGCATGCGCACGACTCCAGACACCATTTTGAAATACAAAATGGCACCTGGCGGCATGCGCGGGCTCCAGCAGTGGCAGGACCGGCCATGGGCCAGTAGGAAGGCCTCGACAGGCTGGGTCCAGCCCACAGGCCGTAGTTTGGGGACCCCTGCTCCAATGAAGAGAGCATTTAAAATAAAACTTTAATGTGGTTTATTTATTAAAAAGTTTAGAGTTATATTAGGCTGTAACAGCTTGAAGAAATAAATCAAAGTATCAGCAGAGAGCAAGTGTGGTGCAGTGGGTTGAGTGTTGGACTAGGACTCTGGGTTTGAATCTTGGGTCCACCATGGAAACCCACTGGGAGACCTTGTGAAGTCCCACTCTCTCAGCCTCAGGGGAAGATAATAGCAAACCCCCTCTGAAGAAACTTTTCAAGAAAACCCATTATAGGGTCTCCTTAGGGTCACCATAAGTGAGAAATGACTTGAATGCACACAACAACAAATCAGAAGATTGCATTCATTAGGACTGATTTTTTTTTAAAGCTTTATTATAGTAAGCAATTTTTAAGGGCTCATCTTCAGGTTGAATACAGGAAAGCAGAGACCAGAGTATAGATGTATCTGTATGGCCCTCAGTGCTTCTTCAAAAACTCAAGATTAAAACATTGAAGCACTGATGTATTAATTAAAGAGTTAATATCCAGAGGACTGACATTTTATGTACCTTCTAATTTAAATTGTATTAGATAATATTGAGTGTATGTCTGGATGTTATGGGTTTCTATTGCAACCCCTCTCAGGATGTTTGCATCCTGTTTGCAAAGAAAATCATAGTGAGCAATATGACTATGAAAATATATAAATCTTCTTGCCATAACAAATCATTTTGATTTCTAAATTAATATGTTTACAAAATGGGATTGTAAAAGCTTTTCTCCCTTCCTTAAATTGTAAGGAAAACAGAGACATTGAAATGGCTTTAATATCAGGTTGTGCAAACTAATTACATCAATGTTCATCAATTTCATCTCACAAACAGTAGAGATTTTAGCTTAGTTTTTATGGCATTGTATGTAAGTGTCTGGATGTTTTCTTCATTCCAGTATGTTAAAAAAGATAAGTCAAAGTTTTAATCTTCATCTAAATTCTGGAGCATTCCCGGTGCTTCTTGCACACTCTGCAAATCTTCAGATATCCAATAACCACAGCAATTATTGAGGAAATTGTTCTGTGGCAAAACACTAGGGCAAGCTGATTGAATTACTTTCTTCTAGATTGATCTGTCCATAAGAATGTCACTGCAAGAGATTAAATCTGTTTTATGTGAGAAGCACCTGTACATACATCACCATTCTGTGTTCCTTTTGTTGTCATCTGAAATGGTTGGTTGGTAATAGGTAAGGTGATTCATCATTATCTCTAGTGCCTGGGAAATGGTCCAGGTTGACTTCAGTTGAAGTGACCTATTAGAAGCACTTTAGGATTTGTGAACTTGAAAATAGCATGTTGTGAGGAGGTTTTCTCATTACGAATACCACAAACCCATTTGATATTACCCCTTCCCCCACCGCTGCCACCACTGCCTGCAAAGATTAATGTTGGAACAAATTTTAATGTTTAATCCATTTTATTAGCAGAAGTGAAATCTGTTAATAGAAGTATTCTCTTAACCCACGGCTCCTTTTTGCATTGTTAGCCAACATCACATCCATACAAATTTAAAAATGAATAAAAATGTGCACTGATCCTTACCCTCCAAAAACATGCCACCTTGTTAATGTTTCCCCTTATACTTTGCTTATACAAGCAAATGTTTCAGATTTAACCTAAAACCATTGCTGACCTAACTTCAGGTTGGTAAGATGTAAGATTCCCCTGAAGATTTTAAAATACCCTAGTTAAACCGAGAAAAATAGTTTAGCTTGATTCCCCACTCTGTCTTGGAGGACTGAAGGTCCCAAGCTGAAAATTCTCCAAACTTTCCATCATTTCTTGGCTTCTAGGAAGATCTGCACCTTTGGATTAGTTACCACAAGCATTCATATCAAATTTGTTATTTTTCCTCTTCCTCTAGCCAGAAATAGGTACTTGAAGCTCTGATAGCTTTTTATACATTGTCATTTTTAGCTTCAGGGAGAAATCAGGACTCCATCTCTGGGTTAATTTGCTATGGAATGGCATAAGAGTGGGCACCTTGAACACTCTAGATTTTGTACTGCAATTCCCAGCATTCATCACCATTGGCTAGCCTGGCTAGAATCAATAGGAGTTGCAGTCCAGAGACACTTCTATCATAGACACACACACCCCCAAAGGCTCAAAGTATGGTACTTCACTACCCAAGAAATAAATACCTTATTTTCCTGCGTATAAGACTACTTTTTAACCTGCAAAATCTGTGGTTAAAGTGGGGGTGTCGTCTTATACGCCGGGTATAAGGATAAGGAGGATGGAGGTGCTGAAACTCTATATTTTGACTGGAAAAATGGCGGGTCGTCTTATATGCCGGAAAATACGGTAGTTCTGAAAGCAGATTTTTTAAAAAAAACCATAAAAATGAGGGATCAGAACTGCTGTTTTCCAGATGTTTCTCTCCTCCAACTCCCAGCAGTTTAGCCAGTTTAGCTGATGGTATGGGATTATGGGAGCTGCAGTTCAAAAATATCTGGAGGGTGACAGTTGCCGATTTCTGATCTCACCTAACACTGTGTGTTTTTCAGGAAGTAATTATAAATACCTCTGGGCTTCTCAATTACCAATAAAACTAGCATGACAAAGAAGTACTGTTGGCCTCTTAATAGTAAAACATCAAAATAACAGATGTCTGGGCAGGTGTTAAATTTTTATGTCAGACATAAAGATTTTGTGAAATACACACATGTAGTTTAATTATCTATTTGCATCCTCATAATCAGTATTTTTCTCTTTTAGTCTTTTCCCCACAAAGCCTTTTATTCCAAGGAGCAACCGTGCAGAGAAATCTCCAGCTGTGCTGTTATTTTTTTTAAAAAAATATATATAATAAATTTACTTTCCCTCCTAAAACAGAAAAGAAGAAGAAGAAAAGCTTATGTTGGCATTCCCAACTATGAGGTTTACATCTTCAGTTTTCTTGTCACACCAATAAATAATACAAATGATCCTTTATACAGACCTGATAAATTTATATGCAGGCATTTGGCATCACCTAAAAAGTCAAAAGAGATGATTGTTAGCGAACAAAGTTTTCAAAAGTGGACACCACATTTATTTCTAATGATTAATTCAAAAGAAAGTAATAATGGAAAGACTGGCAAATAAGAAATTGTGATAGTTTCCACAGGAAATTACTAAATGTGGATTAAGATTTAGCAATATATTAGAATTGCCAGAATCAAAAATGAAACAGTATTTACTAACAAACTGGAGAGTATTTATGCAAATTGGTAAAATATGTTGATTTAGCTGCTCAAAAATATTTTTTTTTCTGGGGTGGGGAAAGATGAGTTTCCTGCACTCTCTGAGCCCCCTGAAAGGTCTTCCCAAATTTCTGGATTTCCATGAAAGTGCTCTGTGTGATGAATCTCTGAATCCTTTGTTCAGAGCTTAGTAAAGAGCTTTCATATATGAGGCAAACTGCACTCAATAACCTGACCATCATCATGTTTCAGTTGAGCCTTGCTTCAGTTTCAAAGTTTTCCTCAGATCTGTACTCAAAAAATAAATTGCCATAAAGTCCTATT
>CM034701.1:252740924-252760452 GCA_020142125.1 Phrynosoma platyrhinos
TATTTCAAACTTTAAACATATAGAATCTCAAGCAATAAGAGTAAAGATCTCAGAATGCATTATAATATACTTAAGATACATCTGGCCACATTCCAATGCTCTTTATCAGCAGAAGATGGTACCATGGGCCCCTTTGCACAGATTGCCTGTGTCTCCTATCAGTGATTTATTATGGCTGCTATATACCACTCTGGCGTCTTAATGCACCAGGTCCTTCAAAAGGGCAATCTGTTTCTAAACATTCTTGCTGTTAAAACCTTCCAGCATTTCATCCCTTCTCAGAGGCCGCAACTCCCAGAATCCTCTCTATGTGGCCACTTGGCATCTATTTTTCTACATTTCTAACATAGGGCCTTTGCAGACTTCCAGAAATAGTGCAAATTGAGTCCACTTTAACTGCCCTGGCTCAGTGCTAGGGAATTATGGGAATTGTATTTTTTCTGAGACATTGAGCCTTGTCTGTCAGAGAGCTCTGGTGCCACAATAAACTACAGTTCTCATGATTCCTTAGCACTGAGTCAGAGCAGTTAAAGTGGACTCAATTTATTTCTGGCAGTCTGCAAAGACCTATAAATAGTTAAAATATGTATTGATTATTGAAACTTTTCCATCTCATGATTCCGCTGATTCTGCCTGAAAGTGTATCTATAGGCAATTGAATTGTTTGACCTAATACCACTGAAACAGTTCTGAGTCTGAAGTAATGAGAATTGGCACAGAATTTTGTTATATATACTTATATCTGTGATGACTAGTATATAGAAATAATGGTGCTGTTATCAAGTAATAGCTGAGGATGTGCAGACCAGCCTTGAGCTATTTGTGGCCCTCCAGATGTTATTGGTCTATAATTTTAACCATCCCTGACAACTGGCCAAGGCTCCTGGCAATTACAGTCAAAAATACTTAGGGACATGCCCATCCCTACTTCAGTGTGAAGATTTGCTTTGAAATTGGAAATATTGGAGTCATATTTACCAATACATTCTTGCCAGGATATCCTATAGTTGAGAATGATCCTTCAGGTTCTCTAGTTTTGATAGTTGTCTTAGGATTGTTCCTTTTCAAGGAAGTATAGGACTTTCCTTTTTTTAGCCAACAGTTGCACTCAGTTTTTTAATATCTCTCTTCCTTTTCAAGGCATGAGCAGCTTGCTTCTATGCCTCACTTTGTCACATGGAGGAAAAAACATGAGGTATAGAACATGTTTCCCATGCCTTGAAAAGTAAAAGAGACCAAAAGACAAAAGCAAAAACTGAGTACAGCTGATTTCTAAAGAGATAAAAGTCCCATAGTTCCTTGAAAAAGAACAGTTCTGAGAGAGTTAAATGTTAGCTATTAAAATATCAATATTTCCATTAATGAGCAATAGCTTAAATAGTGAATAAAGAAAGAAAGAAACTAAGGTCCAAAACAGAATCCAGGAATAATCCAGTTTGAAACCGCTTTAATTGCCCTGGCTCAGTGGTAGGGAATTCTGGAAATTGTAGTTTATTGTGGCACCAAAGCTCTCGGATAGCGAAAGCTAAATGTCTCACAAAACTGCAGTTCCCAGAATTCCCTAGCACCGAGCCAGGGCAGTTAAAGTGGCCTCAAACTAGATTATTTCTGCAGTATGTTTTGGCCTAAAACATTAAAACATGACTATCATGAATACTATTGTGTCCAGGAGCCAAAAAAACAAACAACCCTGGGCTCTGTAAAGTTTTTACTGGGCTTGACTGTCTTGAAAAAATGGCCTTCTGGAAGAAAAAAACTACTTGTATTTTGTGCTGTTGTGTGGATTTTCCTGTAGATTTGAAATTGGTTTTTCTCTAGCCGATTTTGACAGACAATTTATCATCTCATAAAAAAGGTGAAACATCAGCTGTCTTTTGAAGTAAATGGAAGGGGTGTAGTTTAAGGGTGTAGTTCTATGTACAGGGAGAGAGAGAGAGAGCAGTAAATATCATTGAACTTAATATGACTTAACTTCTATGTAGACATGTAGAGAATTATGTTGCTGGGCTATTAATATGTTTAATTTTTTATAACTGTTTTGTTATCTGTGATGTTCATGTTGAATGTAGAAAATCAGGAAGGAAATGCTAATATTTAGATGAAAGAGAAAAGACAAATTACATGATGTAAGCGATGCTGATGCATTCCTTGTGTTCATTAGGCCATCCACAGTATTTGTTTCTTTTAAAATACTTCTTTTCTGCCTATCATGAAGGACATATCCAGGTAAGGCAGAACAATATGCAGTATAAATTTACAGCAAAACTAAAAGATCATAAAACAATCAGTAGGCCATGTGTTGAAAATCTTAATGACAAATCTTAGAAACTATAAAACACTGAAGGAAGAAGGAGAAGATGAGATGAGCCTAAAATTCAACATGAGCCTAAAGTTCACCATGATTGCAGCACATACTTGTTTGGGGGAAGGAGAGTCCTGGACATCATCAACCGTCAGCACAGAAAATATCTTCTTCTTGGTTGTTGCCAGATAGACATGTGTAATATATGGGACACAGCTACAATGTGATGAGAGCCCCAGTGCAGCAAGCCTGTATTGGAGAAGGCTCTGGGCCTAAGCAGACTGCCAGAAATAGTGCACATTAAATTGAGGCACTGCCCTGGTTCAGTGCTAGGGAATCATGGGAACTGTAATTTATTGTGGCACCAGAGCTCTCTGACAGAGAAGGCTCAATGTCTCAGAAAAAAATACAATTCCCATGATTCCCTAGCACTGAGCCAGGGCAGTGCCTCAATTTAATGTGCACTATTTCTGGCAGTCTGCTTAGGCCCTCTGTCTCAAGTTGTTTAGGGCTTACAAATTAATGTTAAAACCATTAGCTTGACTTGCTAGCAAACTAGAAGCCAGTACAGTTCTTTCAGCAATAGTTTAATCTGAAAAACAATAAACAGTAAAACAGGATCTGTTTGTGTGAATAACCTTGTCAAAAGGAACACACTTTAGACCTGTATCATAACTTCAAAAACATCCTACGCCAGTTTGACATTTGTGTGTGTGTGTGTGTGTTGTGGGGCAAGAGAGATTATTGTGCAACAGGATTTTTTTTTTTAATCATGAAAAATGTTTTTAAAACCCTGTGATATATTCCCTGTGGAATCTGTTTGGTTCACATATTGGTGGCATTCATTTTTACATAATCTATTTTGAATCACACCTTTATGTAAGGAATATAGCGAGCTGCCTTATACCATGTACCTTGATATGCTACAGCTATGTATAATATTTAGAACTGAATTGTACAGTCACAGTTATGCATCCACACAAAGCTTTCCACACACTGTTGCAGTGTTTTAAAGCTCAGAGCAGAGAAGCTTCCTTTCAAAAAGGGCAAGTGCTCTGAAATTGGAAGCCAGCTGTGAAGGCTGCTCAGTTTAAGAGAACTGCTGCTGGTATTGTTAGTGGCTGTGATTAGTAGTTTTTCATTACCTTTTGTCTACGAGTTCAGAGAGCAGTTGTGTCTGTTTATTTGTCAATCAAGATCTAAAGGACTTATACCTTTGTGAATTTCAGTGCCTACCATAACCCCCAGAATAACACCTGGATTAGAACCTCATTATTAGCTATCCACCAGATTTTGCATTCCCCAAATAGTCTGAAGTGAATAATATTTTTAAAATCAGAAATGGATGGAATGGATTTAAGGAGAACACATATGAGCATAATGCAGACCAGAAGAGAAATACTGACTTGCTCTTGTTTTTCACAGAGCACACTGTTTTATGTGAACTAGACCACATAAACAAAAGATGCAGAGATGATAAATAAATGTATGTTGGGCATATAAAATTGTGACAATGTCATCCTCACATGTGAGAATGAATACAGTGGGCCCTTGGTATCTAGTGGGTTTGTTTTTGTGATCCCCTGTGGATACTAAAATCAATGGATGCTCAAGGTTCATTATATACAATTGCATACTAAAATGGTGTCATTTCTATAAAATGCCAAAATCAAGGTTTTTTGAATGTGTGTGTGTGTGTGTGTGTGTGTGTGTGTGTGTAGCAATATTTACAAGTCATGGATAGTTGATTTTGTGGATAAAAATGTGTGGATATGAAAGGCCAACTGTAATTACCATAGTTTTCTTCCCACTGTAGCAGAAAACCAATATTTCATCAGAATATTCTCCCCATATTTGAACAGATGCTGCAGAGGAATAAAGGGGGGGGCATAGTTTTTTTGTTTTTTTGGGGGGGAGTTGTTCATAAAAGTCTTTGTGAATAGGAAAAAATGTTTTGTGTGCAGGAAATCGATTAACTGTGCAAAAACCAGGTATTAGTGCAAAAAAGTGTGCTTTTCACCACAGAATAATTCCTTCACTACACTTTGGAGGCAGTTATGAATGCGTAAGCAAGAGTTACACATCATGTTTACAATCCCTAGTATTCCCTAATTTAGGGGATACGTAGGACCTGTGAAAGCCACACAGTCCCCTCTTATTGGTCAGCAGCTACTGTGATCAATGGGTGTCAATCAGAAAGCAGCTGACGAACATTCCCCCTAACCTTCGCATGAGCAATCTCTGATGCAAGAGGGGATTGTGACAGAAACCTTGCTTCTCCTATTGTACCAAAGATCACTCAATGGAGGGAGTGGGAACATCAGTCCTCTGCTTCCTGATTGGCAGAACAGACCCCTATCAATCACAGTGGCTTCTGCCTGGTAAGTGGGAATTGGGGATGAATGGGCCAGGTGATACTAGGTAACTACAGTGGTTATGTACATACATAGCTGATAGAGAATTCTAGACTATTTTCCTACCTCTTAGTTAATGGCAAATTGGGAAGGAAAGTACAATAAGATTGAAATGAAGAGGTCCCCTTAATCCAACTTGTTCAGAAGATGCATTTCCTTCCTCTTTTTCATATGTTTATTATGTCCCAATCTTTTGGAGAAAAGCCCTTTTCTAAAGAAACCAAAAAAACTAATTTTCAGCAAGCCATGATGCTGAGCAGAAGAAATAGTGGCATAACCTAGTTGTTACAGTTGGAAAATTTTAACATTGTCTCTTCCCTTCCTAAGATAGCTAGGATTTTCTGCATGCAAACTCTGTTTTCTCTCTCCAAACATGCCATTTGCTCCTCCTGAATCACAGGGCAATAACTTTGCAAATTGGTAAACAAACAATAATAATAGCAAGCAATAGCAACATTTTCTATACCACTTATCAGTGCACTTAAGCACTCCCAAAGTGGTTTACAATATGTAAGCCAATTGCCCCCAACAAGCTGGGTACTCATTTTAGCAACCTCAGAAGGATGCCATGCTGAGTCAACCCTGAGCCCCTGGCTGGTATTGAACTCACAACTTTGTGGTTTGTAGGTGAGTGGCTGCAGTACAGGCATTTAACCACTGCACCACCTGGGCTCCTAATACCATGTGCTCCAGGAAGTTCTCTCACACAAAGATTTTCTCCTGCCCTGTTAGGTTCCCAGTCTTTCTCCTCTCTCAACTTTCTTAGGGAAAATGGTGAGATAATTATTTTTTCTTTACCTCAACTATTCATTAACTAGGTTAGGATATAGCCTCTATGCATATGTAGATTCAAATCATTAGTAAACTTTTGTTTAAACTGCAAGCAACTTTTGTTGTTTGAGACAGTCTCAGTTCTTAAAGAAGCATTGTTAGACAAGGACATGTTTCTGTTACTCTGTTGATTTAAAGCTAGACCCTATGCAGGCTTGGCTTTGATATTTATTTATTTTTCCTTAACAAAGGCTGAAGCCTTAGGAAACTTGAATTACCCTACAGTTACCTCTATTTGGAGAGGGAGCTTTGAAATTTTTAGTGGGTTTAGGAAAAACAGTACATGTTGACCGTTCTACTAACCTTAACCCTACCATCAATACTCAGTAATTCTGATTGGGTCAGAAAATATTGCAGAATTCACTAAGTGCAAGGTGGTGTTTCTTGTTCTTAAAAGGTCTACCTGGATCAGGCTTTAAAAGTATATCACAATTGTCTTCTGCCAGTGTGATTAGGAGATAATACAATTTAGCAAGAATTGCAAAGTAACCAACTGTTCCAGTTTTCCATCTGCACATTCCAAGCTGAAAAATATTGAGGCAAATTTTGATGGATTTTGCCAAACTTCAATAATTTATTAAATGAAACATGTTGGCAAATGAGAATTGTTAATGGTAATCACTGTGATAGCAATGCATCCATTTTTGAACTGACATTTATATCCCACATGGCTGTTACATTTTTTTACTATTCCTAGTTTCCCCAATACTATATAATATATCGGTTATGTCAGCAAATTAAGATTTTTTTAAGGATTTGGTTTCAATGAGAATAAATTAGTAAACTTTCCAAAGCAATAGTTGACTTGACAATACCACCTTTATTTTTCAGGAAAAAGTATCTTTTATTTAATATATTCTTATGTATTGTACATCTGAAGTGTTCGAACATTTTGGTCAAGGTTTCCATGCATAGCTTGATATCTTGCTAAGTATGGCTCAACAAGAGAAATAGCTTTTAAAAGGCACACAAAGTAACCTAGGTAACAGGAAAAAAATAGATATAAAAAGCACAACCTGAATTTGGAAAGAGATTAAAGGTAGGGGCTTACAGCCTAATGTTACCAACTGTTCATGAACAATATTTGAAGATGCTTACTAATTGTGCTTCAAGTTTTTAGTACTGGATACATTATATGCATGCATATTATCTATACTCCTAGCTACTCTAACAGAATCAATAGAAAGAGTGTGTGAAACAGAGGCTATACAGAAGGGATTTTTTTTCCTGAAAAGTAATGTGAATAGTTATGTTGATAAATCAGGGCACCTCCCCAACAACAACAACAAAAGCTATTGTAGCATTCACAGTTATGGGTAGCATATAGTCTTATTTGGATTTGCCCAAGGTCTCAAGAAGCTACTGAGAACCATACGGTTAAGACTTCTTGTATCCAGATTTTTATTATATGTATAGTAAAAACTCACTTGAGTGAGATGAGTGGATTTAACCTGTCTCAGTTTTGATTTACAAAGTTCTGCAAAGATGTGACAGAATTTTGTCTAGAAAGGGGGAACAGAAAATATCCAAATCTTTGTGTTTTGTTAAAACATTTGTATTAACAAAGATTTCCAGTTAGAGCACCATTTCAATACAGTGGCCTGAAGAAATTCTTCAGGCAGGGCAAATGAACATTTATGTATCTGTGCTTTAAATTTTCTACTCTCATTGGGAATTTTTCCTTCCACTTCAATTTGTAGAACCTTACAGACATCTTTCCTAATTTTTGGTTCTAAGAAACACTCCAGCATAGAGCTATGAAAAACCACATGCGGCATAAGGGCCTGCAGCTGATACCACTTCTCTAAACAATAAAAATATAATCAATCTGTTATGTCCTCTAGCTAAATGTTCCAATATCAGTGGGCAATGAAAACCATAAATCAAGAAAGTTCTTGACATGTAATGTCCTCATGTACAGTAATGGCAACTTTGGAGTAATTATAAACTTTTTGAGGAAACAATTTTGGCATTGGTATTTGCAGAAAAAAATAAAATGCCTTGTAATTTGCTAACTTATTTGATTGAAATCTTCCACTCATGCATAAATATTATTTGGCAGACATGAAGAATGCTATCTCCTTGCAGAATCCCACCACCAACTGCCAGGAAAGGCCACGGGGGTGGGTGGGGTAACACAGATGACAGGAGGTAGAGCCACATGTCACATAGATATGATGCCACATATTAACAATCACCAACACTTTGACTTGATTTCAATATTGTAACATTAAGGTACTGTTTTATGCTACTAAACAATATTCAGGGAAATGGGTTTACAGTGGTATCTGCTGGTGTTTGGTGCCAAAATCTGTGGATACTTTCCGTATATACTCCACTATAAGTCAACCTCATTTATAAGTCAAGGGCAGGTTTTGGGACCAAAATTATGGATTTGGATATGACCCGTAGATAAATTGAGGCTAAAACTTAGAGGCATGCAACAAAGGATCTAAAGGACGAAGCAAAGGAAAACAATGTGAAAGGACTTAGAAAATTCCAGCAGAGATAACTGTAAGTACTCACCCTAAGGCTGGATGAATGAGAGAATAGGGGGGTGTCAATGCTTCTAGGACAGATTATGCTCCTGCTTTTCACCAAGGGATGATTCCTTTTTAAATAAGACTTAAAGTATAGTACTTCCATTGACCTGTGGATAAGTCAATTCTGTTTTTTGGATCAATTTTTTGTCTAAAATTTCTAGACTTATAGATGAGTGTATACAGTAAGTCCCGTTAAATACAAGGCCGCAGCAAAATGGTATCCCTTATATAAAATGGCAAAGTCAAGATTTGCTATTTGGAATTTATATTTTGGGGAATATTTTCAAGCTGTAAATACCTGAATCCATGGATAAAGAATCAATGGATATGAGAGGCTGACTCTATACAGATTGAGTCTCCCTTACTCAAAATAGTGGGACCAGAAGTGTTTTTGATTGTGGTCTTTTAATTTTATTTATTTATTTATTTTGAATACCTGTATTTGCATATATGTATATAAGGAGGTATGTTGGAGATGAGACCCAAGCCTATTTATACAAAATTCATTTATATTTCATATACACCTTATACACAAAACCTGAAGGTAATTTTAGACAATATTTTAATAATGTTGTGCATGAAACAAAGTGGTGTGTACACTGATCCATCAGAAAGCAAATGTGTCACTCAGCCACCCATGAAATAGTTTTGTTTTTTGAAATATTTTAGATTTTGGAATTCTGGATAAGGGAGACACAACCTATGTTACTCAAGATACGTGTGGCTCCATCCCACACTATCTCTGCCCCACCAGTAAGTTTTCCTGGAAGTTTCTGGTGGGAGGGAGCAGTTTCTGTATCACTGGTCTGAATGACTACCAGTGGCTATCCAGGGTTTCAGATAGCAGTCTTTCCCACTGGGAGATGCCAGGGACTATGTTTGCATGTAGGTGCTTTCATGTTGTCTGTTGACTTATGGCAACTCCATGAATTAATAAGGTTTTCTTAGTCAAGGAATACTCAGAGGTGGTTTTGCCAGTTGCATCCTCTGAAATATAACCTACATCACCTGGTATTCATTGGCAGTCTCCTATCCAAATATTAACTAGAGCTCACTCTGCTTAGCATCCAAGAACAGATGGGATCTGGTCTCTTAGGGTATTTAGGCCTGTGTCAGGAACTACCTGGGACCTTTTTTTTTTTATTATAACATCCACTTTTTTACTGAACTTCAGCCAGTTCTTGAAGGAAAATAAATGACCCATCTATTCATAGAACTGTTATTAGATAACATATATTGGTACATAAGCACATCAAGAATTTGTCTCTGGGTCCCTTGAATTCTGTTTACTGTGGTTACATCATGTTGGTTTCCATGCAGATCTATGTTAGGTGTTTTACATGTTGAAATGAACCATTCTCATTCTTTCTCAGCACCAGGTCTGTATGATTTAAAGACATGGAGACAGCATTCTTCATTTCTGCCAAATAATATTTATTCATGAGTGGAAGATTCCAGTCAAATATGTTAGCAAATTACAAGGCTTTTTTTTTAAAATCAGTTATTTAAGTAGCACTTCTGGCTAAGTCAGCAAATTTTAATAAGATAACTACAGTTTTACATTAGACGATCTAATGAGCGCTTCAAAGACAGACTCTCCATGTATTCATATACATGTATCTATTTGCAGACTGGAGTTTAATTCATTACTTAAGTTCTTAATTCATTACTTAATTCATTACTTAAGTTCTTCACTTGTTGTGGAAACATATAGCATATAGTAACATGCATTCAGAGATACAGTGATGACCAGAGGATGCTTTCCTGTGTGTTAATACAATAGAGGGAGGCAACCTAACTTGCTGAAAGACAGGAGCTTTTATACCCTAGTCCCACTGGGATATCACAATTTCACCTAGTGACAGAGTCACAAAATATATGACATGCAACCTGATATGGCATGCAGCAACAGATCTGCCACACACATTCTTGTCAAGAGAAGCTGATACTCCCCTTCCTTGTGGGAACCCTAGAAGCAGAATTGCAGAAGACAAGATACAGATTATGTCAAATATAATCATGAATGTCATCTTAGGGGCTCTATGCATGGACCAGAAGGCCTGTGCCACCCCACCCCCCAGCCAGGCACCATTCTGTGTAGGCCCATAACAGTCTTTTGAAACCAGATGATTGTAGCAGAGTTTCCAAGTCATTGCCTGTTATATTGGAATGGGGCACCTGGCCATGTGGATGAAGCAGGGACCCAGTTTCTATCCTTGGGCCATGGCAGAGGCCTTCATAGTGGACACAGTGGCAACAGATAAGGGGGGATGCAGCAGTGGTGGCTCTACAGTGCCATGGCAGGAAGGATTGTGAACACCTGCCCATCGCTATTCCAGCCCAGATATGTATTGGGGGGTGGGAACAAGCCAGGACTGCAAGTAGGATACTACGAGGGTTGGCCTATGGTATTCTGTCTGTGCATACAGGCCCATAGTCATATCCTATATTCACTAACATTGCTGTTGCTGCATGCCATATCAAGTTGCATGAAGAATCACTTCAAATGGAAGATGGGGAGCTGAATTTTAAATACTGTCTCACATCATCATCATATCATCAGCATCTTCATCATCATCTTACTCTGGAGATCGAGCAAGTCAAGAGGAAAGTTTCCAGGCTAATTTCCCCTTTAAACATCCAGTTTTATTTTGTTTTCCAGTAGATGATCATTCAGTTCTTTCCTACCTCATAAATAAAATAAAATAGCAATTGATCCAGTTCTAAAGTCATGGAAAGGTGGACTATAATTGAAAGACCTGCAAAATTTCCAGCTGAACCCCAAAACTAGATTTCCAACAATGTGGCAATTTTAATTAGTGTTTAGATGAATGTCCAAAAGTAAAAGGGTCTGAATATAAACATCATAGTGAACCCAGCAAATTGTCTTGGGAGCTGTGAGAACAATGGATGACCATATTGTCTCACCCAGTGACTGTGAATTCCTACAGCATGTGTGTTTGAAGTACTGTGGTATGCCAAAAAGAATAAAAAGCCACATTGGGCACTGCTCCTTTAGGATAACACACAATTTATTGTATTATTGATGTATCATGTATGCATTTATGTATGTGTGTGTACGTATATTTTGTGCTTTTCAGATAAGGTCTCTCAAAGTGGTTTATGACAGGTTACAAGCTAAATACAAAATGTCAATAAAATCAATCAATAAAAATGACATAGCAAGGCAGATTAAATCCTAGCCAAAAAATAAAAAATCAAATGAAAACGGGTAGATCTAAAAGCACAGTATAGAAACATAACTTTTTGAGCTACAGCTCTCCAAGCCACTATAGCTTGGGGCTTCTGGTAGTTGTAGTCCAAAAAGAGGGAGAAACATTTGAAAGTACTGCCGGGGCTGCATCTGCACTGCAGAAATAATGCAGTTTGACACCACTTTGACTGTCATGGCTCAATGCAACAGAATAGTGGGATTTGTACTTTGCTATGGCACTAGAGCAGTCTGACAGACACAGCTAAATATCTTATTAAACTACAAAATCCCAGAATTCCATAACATTGAGCCATGGCAGTTAAAGCAGTGTCAGACTGCATTATTTTTGCAATGCAGATGCAACCTAAATGTCCTGGGCAAATGACATAAAAAGAACATTATGTGATGCCAAAAACAAGCCCTCAAACAACCTCCCTGGGATGGAGTGCCAAACACGGACCATCATATCTTAGATTGCCTTCTGCTCTATTGTTACTCCCCTGCTTTTGATAGAGGACTCAGAGAAAAGGAATGTTCATGGGAAAGAACATGACCCATTCAGTATGTGTGCATGAATAGTTTATTATGCAACCCAGATGCCTTTGGGGCCACTGAACAGAAAATAGCATACATTCATGTATTCTACTTCCAATAAAAAGTAACAAAGTAAACATATAAAGAAGGTGGGGATAGGAGATCTCATATAAGCATAAGATCAGGCACAATGTGAACACAAAATGGAGGGCAAGATGAAAATACTGTATCAGCTCCCTAGCACAAGACTGTTGAGGACATCCCTGTTTTATCTTATGCCTTGCCATTCAAGCAGTCCATGTAAATGATTTATTATGCTATTTAATCCTGTCTGGGTTTATGTATTTGTGAATTGGTTTCCACATGCCTACAGGTCCCAGAGGAGGTCATGGCTTCATTATATTAACCACAGTGCCAAGTACATAGTAAGCAAAAGTCCCCTGGGTTAAAAAAGAAAAGAAAAATAAATCCTTACATTTTATACAAGCAAGAGACAAATAGAAAGGAAAACAGAGGCACTGAGAGGTAAATTAGCTTGCACAGCACAGAGTCAAGTCAGATCAATGTTTTGGCTTGCAGGTGAATGTTTTATGCACCGAACCATAGAAGACAAAAAGGGGGAAAAATTTAATCTTATTTACTGCCTCAAGGACATGCTTTTAATTGAAAGGAAGTAACCCATGTCTGAAAGAGACAGTTTTAGCATTAATTGGTGGTAAAAGCAGTTCAGAGAATGAACAGGTTTTAACACTTGCTTTCAGGATATTTTTTTAACAGACAGAATTTCCAAAAAAGCTTGTCAATGCATTTAATATATTAAATAGAGATGTAATACTTTGGTGATTCAGTTTCCTTACTTCAGGTAGAACCTCAGAGTTGGAAAGCTTGTCTCTGACTTAAATCTGAATAATTGGCATTGGCTGGGAAACTGAATGAACTTCAGATTTCTTCACAATATCCATTTCCATGTAACCAGGAACCATGAAGTAGCTTCTCAGAACATGTTGCTTGGTTCCAATGACTATATGGATGAGGTCAATCACCCATAGCCTTCTTCCAAGTTTTGTGTTCATATACATGTATTCTTTATGATTTTATTGAATGTGTGTCTTAGCTGCTTTTCAAGAGGGAAGTCTTCCCAATTAATGTATGAAGAAAGTGTTGGGGCCACGTGAACAAGCCTTACCCCCCAAGCTCAAGGAATGTTATTTCTTCATGTGTCAAGCAAAAAGTCTGAAGGGGCTTCTGTGCCTCATCAGGATTTCTGATCACAAGGATTCTTGTACATGCATTCAGGAAAATGTATATGAAAGTTCTTTTCAGATATTCATATTTAATGAACAAAGGTCTGAAGCTCCTTCCACTGGGACATTGATGTTGGAGGAAGTTTTGGGTGGGTGACCCCCTCCCCACTGTGCCCTTTTGCTGCTTCATTAAGATGGTTGATGGGTTGCAGTTACCTTTAAGTCTATGAAAGTGACAAGGTGGTAATTCTATTGTAAAAAAGAATGGTCTGCCTACATTTCTTGAAATCACAAATGACTGACTTCCTGTTTCCATGTCTACATTTTTCTCTAGCTGTTGTTGACTCCTGCCCATTCATTGAGGCATTTGATTGAACACATACAGGTCTAAAACTGGGGATGAGTGGATTGTAGAATTCCTATAAGCCTAACCCTCCCAACTTCCGTAAAAAAAAAAATAATGGAATTATGTCAGACCTTTGTACAAGGACTCTGTACCAACACTCAAATAAATGTGATTATAAAGCCTTCATGAACAAGAACTCAACTTTATCATGATTTTTCCTCATGTGATTTTGCAACCACATTCAGCCAAACCTAGTCACAGAGTCCTCTAAGCCTTCATGCTTAATATACAAATGTGTAACTTGCTTCCAGATGCTAGGAGATTTGAGGTGGGGCTTATCTGCTACCTGCATCCATGTCTCCATGTAGAGCTTTAGATTTTCTACATTTAGGGTTGAGCAAAAATGTTTTTCCACTACTTGGCTGTATTTAAATGCCACAAAATTATACATATTTGTTATTTTCTAATTCCTGGGTCCTGTCCACAAAAGGTTTGGGTTCCCTCCCATCCTGGTGTTGTCCTGTCCAGACAACACAAACCATTAGCCTTGGGAAGGGATCAGCCAGTCCAGACACCAATCCAGTGATTCCAGACTGATTTTGACTCTAAAAGACTGGCTGTTTGCCACAGTGACAGCCAGCAGATGAGATGGCTATGTGCACCTCACCTGCCACCTCTGTTGTGTCTGCTCTAAAGGCCTTTACCATGGCCTGTTATGATGGAAGGGGGAACCCAGGTGCCTTGTTTCCACCATTGCAGGCTGCAGCAGGAGCCTTTGGAACAGATGTGACAGCAGCTGCAGGTAAGGGGCATGTGGTGGTGGGGATCCACAGCATAGTGGCAGGTGGGCATGTGAACACCTGCCTATCCCTGCACTGGCCCATGGACTGATTTGGGTGGAAACCATGGGTAGTCTACACTGGTAGACTGCCTGTCTGTTTAGGCCCCTAGTTCTTCAGACTGCTATTGGACATCTTATTTAAATTATTTCTTAAGAAGCTAGGGGACAGATGATGGAGACTTATTGTGAACCATAGCCATAGTGAAGGTAGAATAAGTGCTGCTAATATATGATTAGTGGCAGGACTAGAATTTGAGATACATATAGCTTCAGCTGAGGATACATTTATGTTACCTTCAAAAATGAAGCAATCAGATTTATCCTATTTTCTTTTAAACATGAATGAGGAAGAACAAAGCAAAACAGAAATCATTGGTGCATGTGCATGGATGGTCCTAAACATAAATGGAGTGTTCCCTTTTTTACAAATCCCTGCTTGGGTGTAATGATCTTAGGCTGATAAACCATGATGTAGCTGTCTTCCAACTTTGCAAGGTAAGATAAGCTGACAGGCAACTTGCCTTTCTAATATTTTAATCAGGTTATCAAGCAGACTGAAAACATGGGTAAGAAGCCGACATGACAGACTAGGTACAAACAACCAAAATGACTTCAGTTGCCTATTAAATAAATTGAAAGAACCAAGTGGAAAGAGGATTTGAAATAGGGAGTTGCTTTTAAAATAAAATGAACAAACTACACCACTTGCTAACCAAACCTATCTGTATTCTACAAGTGAGTAACACATTAATGCAGTTTTCAGGGGGGAAACAGACCAGACCCTATAGGCATGGTCTTGTCTCCACACTACACACTTGAAGACAAAAGTAATCTCTTTTACAACCAAACCTCTTCCCCCAGGCAGCTCCCAGAGAGGGAATGAAGCTGATCTATAGTCTTTGATGATGTGGTCCTTCAGGTGGTTTGTGTGAGGTTGAGTCAGGCTGGGTTGTGCATAGAAATGCAAATTGCAATCCTAGTAACCTATAGTTGGCTGGCTGTTCAGGTACATTTCCCACATCTTCTTCCTCCCTCTTTGTGCTCCTGGCTTCCGTGCTGAAGCTGAGGGTTGCTTAAACCAAAGATTCTTGTTAAATTTAAATGGTGAGATGGCAGTCTACTACTGCTTGCTTTTGAAAGAGGGCTTAAACTACAGCTTCACAATTTGAATGCAGTAGGAAACAGTGGCTTGTAACACTTTCAGCAGCAGTTCTTCACTTTGGAAACAAAATTATTTGATAAAAATATTGAATCCATGTATTAAAGAGCTATTTATCTGTAACTGTTATGAATCAGCAGATGCATATTAATGTACAGATCTACATTTTTTTAAAAAAAAAATGAGTATTTTAATTGCCTATTATTTGAAGAGCCCATTTGTTAGTGTCAAGGTTAGATTGTTATTCTAAAGAAAAAAGTGATTAACAGCCCTTTTTAAAAATAATGTAAGAGTGCAGTACTGTATGCTGAATGACATTGTCAATATTATTCATGTACTCTTTGATTTTTGTAAGTTAAAATTTAGCTAAATTTCCAGACTTAAATAGACTCAGCTTAACTAGGGAAAGTTTATTTTATTTTATTTCTATGTCGCTAAGGAAAGTTTATTTTATTTTACTTTATTTCTATGCACCTTTCTTCGAGAAAGGGACCCAAGGTGGCTCACAAATAAAAACTCTTTAAAAATTTATTACAATAAAACAATTAAAACATATAAAAATAATATAAAATTACAAACATTAAAACCACAATAAAACCATGATACCCATGTAGTAAACACCCCATATAAAAAAGCCATCCCATCATTACGCACTAAATGCCTGGCTGAATAAAACTATATTTGCTTGTCAACAGAAGGCAAGCAGGGAGAGGGCCAGCCTAGTCTCCCATGGAAGGGAGTCCAAGAGGGTGGGAACAGCTACCGAGAAGGTGAGCCTGTGATGGTGATGGAACCGAGAGAAAGCCTTCTCCTGAAGATCTTAGGCTCTAACAGGTTTGTATAGGGAGATACAGTATTTCAAATAGTCTGGACTTAGAACGTTTAGGGCAGGGGTAGGCAACCTAAGGCCTGGGGGCCGTATGCGCCCCCCCAAGGCCTTTGGACCAGCCCCAGGCCGGTCCTGCTGCCGCCGCCACCGCCTGCCACGATGATATTGATTATTGTTGTTATTACTTGTTCTTGGGGTTTTCTTGGCAAAATCTCTACAGGGGTTTTGCCATGGCTTTTCTGGGGCTGAGAGAGTGTGCATGCATATTTTTTAATATTTTATTTTATTTTTTTATTTTTAATGTTTATTTATTTATTTATTTATTTATTTATTTTTGGTGCTTCGACCCTCCAATTGTCTGAGGGACAGCAACCCGGCCCCCGTCTCAAAAAGGTTGCCTACCCCTGGTATAGGGCCTGACCAGCACTTTGAATTATGCATGAAAACAAACCTGTAGCCAGTGGAAATGAACAAGGAAGTTATATGCTCCCTATAACTGGCCCTGATCAGCATTCTTGTGCAGTGTTTTGCACATGTTGAAGTTTCCAAACAGTTTCCAAAGGCAGCCCCATGTAGAGTGTGTCACAGTAGTCCAAACAGGATGTAATCAAGGCATGTGTCACCGTAGTCAGATCTGACATCTTGAGAAATGGGCCCAGCTGGTGCACAAGTTTCCACTGTGTGAATGAACTTCTGGTCATTGTTGAAACCTGGGCATCCAGGCTCAGTGCTGAGTCCAGGAATACACCCAAACTGTGAGACTGAGCTTTCAGGGGGAGTGTAACCTCATCCATCTCAGGTGAAGTCCCTATTCCCTGTTCTGCTTTAGGATTGACCAGGACCACCTATGCCTTGTCTGGATTAAGTTTCAGTTTGTTTGCCCTCATCCAGTCCATTACTGACAGCAGACACACTGGTTCAGTACAGACAGACAGCTTCCTTGGAGTCAGATGGAAAGGAGAGATGGAGTTGGGTGTCATCCGCATACTGGTGACACTGCACCCCAAAACTCTGGATGACCTCTCCCAGTGGTTTCATGTAGATGTTAAATACCATGGGGGATAAAACAGATTTTTTTCTTTAGATTTTGCTTTGTTTTAAATTTTATATTTTTATGATGATTTAACTGTTGTTCTACAAATCTCCAAAAGACCATTGGCTATTCAGTAGTATAAAAATGTAACAGATAAATACATGTTGGTCTTCATTAGCATTTTAACTGAGTATATTTATGTCAATAAAGCAGATTTTAGTAAACTATTCACAAACATACTAAGGTGGTGTAGTAGAAGTACCACTGCTATTTGTCTGGGCTACTAATGCCTCTTAAGTGAGGTAGCCATCTTCCAACATTCCGAAATTATCTATTTACTTGATCCTACCACTGTATTGTTTTTGAAAGAGTGTGAAATATGAAAACCAACTTGAGAAAGCAAATGTAAGTGATGCATTTGTGGTCACAGCCCTCCAGATGCTAGTTTTTCCCCTGCTGCCTTGTTGTATGAATAACAAAAAAAGTGTTGCTATTTATTTATCATGTCTGTAGTTTTGGATGCAAATAATTGCCTTATTAATCCTCAGAGAACTTTCAAATTTAGGTAACTGTAACTATTGCAGTGACTGGGATCCAAGTGAGAAGGTTTGTTTTACCTTTGATTACACAGAATTGTGATTAGTTAGGGATTTGAAATTATGGTGCATTTGTGAGCCCCTGATATAAAATGTCTGTAACCATCCATTTCACAATGCATTATGACTGAATAGTGAGAGGAAAGCTTCACTGAAATGAGCATTTAAAAAATGGTATACAGTCACATTGCACAATAAATCACATTAAAATGTATCAATGAGGAAATTCATCTCAGTATTGATTTGATAACATATGTGTGATATCTTTATAACTGTGTATCTGTAAGTTTGAAGAACATAAAACAACAATCAGCATATCTTATGAAAGTCACCATTTTGTAGTACAAGGAATATGTTGGAGGCTTAACAGTAGGAACAGGAGTGTATTCCTTTTGGGAACTTAGAAATCTTTAGTCTGGGTTGCTAAGTATACTCTGTCTACCTGGGCATTCTTCAAATAAAAGTTTGATCCATAAAGTTAAGTCTTGCATAACATGATACTAATTTATTTATGTATGCATTTTTTTCCTGAGTGTCTTGCATCTGTCTTAATGGATTTGTTCTTATCGGCTTCACTGTAATACTTTTAAGTTTTAGAATACCACCTCTTGCTGGTGGGGAAATGCAATGTGTAGTCAGACTGGGAAGATGTGAGGCTGTTTCCAACAATCTTGTGTGCCTTGGTAATGTTAAAGAGCCCAGACTGAAGTTGCATGCATCTGAACCTCCCTAGCAGCAGGTCTCTTTTTCTGGAAGATCCTCTTCCTCTGAACTTTACAAGGATTAGCTGGTCATCTGTTAAGAGACCAATAGTAATTCTGGCCTCCCTGCAAGGTTGTGAATATAGAAAGTGGGTAGGGGGCTAATCTGCACAGATATTTTCAAGTTTGGGTGAATTGTCCTTTGAGATCATTGTTAAAAATGTGAATTTGTCCACTGCTAGATAGGTATGTACAGGAGTTAGAGAAGGTGAGAAGGCAGCTATGGTAGATTCCTGGAGGCATTGATAAGAGATGGTAAATCACATTACATGTCTGCAGAGGGCAGCCACCTTTACCACCAGTGAGAATACAGCTTGAGGGAAATTTAGCTTCATCACTGACCTCCTCCATGGGTTTTTGTGCAGACTGACAAGATTTAATCCTGAGAGATAGGGACTGCATATCTTTTTTCCCTCTTTGTCAATCTTATTTTTCAATAATAAAATGTCCCTAGTTCAACCCACACAGCTGTCTTGCCTCTTTAGGTTTGCTTCTGACTGCAATGTAACATTAGGTCTGAGAAACTGTTAGATGAAAACCTGTTGTTTTGCAAGATAAAGTAAAAGTGGCTCTATTTTGGTTGATGCTTAATTATGGTGTGACAGATATGTGGTTATTTTGAAAATAAATACAAAATTAGACAGGGTTAGAATAGTCTCTAGTAGATAGACTTCATTCCTCTATCTACTAAAGACTATTCTAACCCTGTCTATTTTTTTTATTTATTTTCAAAATAACCATGTATCTGTCTCACCATAATTAAGCATCAACCAAAACAGAGCCAGTTTTACTTTATCTTGAAAACATGAACACATACTCAGCATGAATAAAGGCTATATTATATATATATATATATATATATATATATATATATATATATA
>CM034701.1:252760792-252771774 GCA_020142125.1 Phrynosoma platyrhinos
AAAAAAAAAAAAAGAAAGAAAGAAAGAAAGAAAGAAAAGAAAAGAAAAAAGGGGCGGGGCTGAAAGAAGAGAGGATAGTGCAAGTGTTTTATTTAGACACTAAGTGTTTGGGGAATAAACAGAGTCCTTGCCAACTTGGAACAGCAGCCATTGCCAATCATACATATTGAGTCCAATTGAAATCTTTTCAATACTCCCGTGATTGCTTCTGTATTTATTTACTATGGCATATCACTTATTTTCCATCTGGAATAGGGCATGGGCAATACGTAATACATTGATATCTTTTTATATTAGGCCATACATTACTTTATACATAAATAAGTACTATAGGATGTATTTTTAAACTTTTTTATTATTACTAAAACCTCTCTTGCCTCATATTTCAAATTTGTACAGATAACTTAAATATTATTTGAACTTCTGCTGCAGCCTCAAAAGATAGAACATAGCCTCAAAAGATATAATATAGTACAACCAGATCCCTTATTTAGCAAGGGATCCACCTGCGACACTTCACACAATACAAAATCCACCTATAACCTGGAAAACTATCCCCCTTTGCAGACGGCGCTTTGCGCCATCTTGGACGTAAGGAAGGGGAGGGGCAGCGTCACGCTGGGCACCCCAACCCCTTCCTGAACACTTCATCGGAGCGCCCGTCGCTCCACATGACGGGTGCTCCAATGACGCCCTTCCACCGAAGCATCTGGACATGCTGTGATGGAAGAGACACCAAAGAGGCGCCCAACATCTCTTGTGGCACACATTCTATGACTTGCAGAAGGAGCGCTATTTTAGTGCTCCTTCCAGGGCCCTAAAAGAAGTGGATTGGGGCCGAGGAGTGCAGCTACCTTGGCCCCAGTCTGCGGTTTCTCGGGGTGTCCCACGGCTGCCCGTCTGCTTAGGGCCTATTTCTCTTAGCTGAAACAAATGGCAAAGTATTCTCTCTCGACATTTTATTGTTCCTCCAGCAATTCTATGGTATGCTTCTGTCAGACATTGACAATGGAGTCATTTTAGAGGACCTAGAAATACCTAGAGAAGTGTTCTCTCTAGGCATTTTTAGGTCCTCCAGTATGATTCTATGGTATGCTTCTACTAGAAGTTGACCGGGATAATATGTAAATGCAACTAACGAGGGACTCAAAGGTCTTCACATATAACTGAAACCATGTAATACAGTTGACCTTCTGTATCTATGGATTCTTCACCCACAGATTGAACCATCCATGGATTGAAAATGAATTCCAAAAAGCAAACCTTGACACCATTTTACTATGCCACTGTGTATAATAGGACTTGAGCATTCACAGATTTTGGTATCCATGGGGGGATCCTGGAACCAAACCCCAGTGGATACCAAGAGCCCCCTGTTCAAACTCATGTAATAAGGCATGGGTAGGCAACCTTTTTGAGCCGGGGGCCAGGTTGCTGTCCCTCAGACAATTAGGGGGCCGAAGCACCAATAAATAAATAAATAAATAAATATTTAAAAATTATAAAAGTTTTAAAAAATTAAAAATTAAAAAAATATGCATGCACACTCTCTCAGCCCCAGAAAAGCCTTGGCAAAACCCCTGTGGAGATTTTGCCAAGAAAACCCCAAGAACAAGTAATAACAACAATAATCAATATCATCATGGTGGGCAGCGGTGGCGGCGGCGGCAGGACTGGCTTGGGGCCGGTCCAAAGGCCTCAGCGGGCCGCATCCGGCCCCCGGGCCTTAGGTTGCCTACCCCTGTAATAAGGGATCCCACTGTAAGGTATCAAATGTCTAAGCAAGTATGGTATTATTGATAAGTAGTGAAATTTGTGGGTGTTTTCCAAACCAGCTTTCTCTAACCTGCCCCCTCAGATGTTTTGGCTTATAACTCTCAGAAATCCAAGCTAGCATGGTCAATGCCTATGAATTATGGGATGCAAATTCTAGAATTCCCATGGGAAACTTCAATGAGGCATTTTGGCCTTCTTGGTAGAAGTGTTGCACATAGCTTCAGTTTCTTGTTCAGGTTTCTTAGATGTTTAGTCCCAGTCCCCAGTGGGAAAAGAGGTCCTTCTAGAGCACATACAGCATCCAATGACTCCACTACATTTACCTGCAGAAAGCCCAAGCCTTACAAATCTTGACTGGGATATTTCAAACGTTTGGCCTTTTGAGAAAAAACAGTGAAGTATTTTTTTTTTCATCCTCGTACTAGAGCATGATGCTGTTTTTATGCATGTTAATGTTCAAAGGGAAAGTGTGTGGCTCTGTGGACATCATTCATACTGAAAGAGGGAATTTCATGCTGTATGTAACATTTTGGGACAATAAGCTTTTCATTTTTGCAGAATTAACAGCTGACATTTAATTTATTCAAAAGTATGATGATTTAAGTTGAATTTTAATTATTTGATCATTTGCCTCAAATGAAACACAAATATAGCATGTACTCTTTAATAATGAAACTGTTTTGGAAGCAATATTTCAGAATGAAAACAATGGCAAAGAAAGACATGTTTCATACTATTCATATACGTCTGGATTACAGTGTAATAGACAAGAGTTGTAGATGAGAAAGATGAGAGAGTTGTAAAAGTAACTCTCATTTACTTGAAAGATCCTGGCTGACCCAAAATAACTATGGCCAACTGTAGTTCATTCAAGTGACTTGGATGATCCTGAACCATTTTGTCCCTGTTTAGATGAGGTGTAGTTGGTTATTACTTGACATAGATCAAGTACTTAAAGGATTGGCTTTGGATGTGATGGATAGGGTGCAAATAAATAAATAAATATGAGCAAAAGTCCATAGATAAATAAAGAAATATGAGCAAAAATCCAAAAGCCTCCTTTGCACATAATCTATTATATATTTATTTGTTAATTTGATATAATGAAGCTTGTAGTGTTCAAGTTTTGCCACTGAGAAACCTGCCTCTTTTTCACTACTGCAAGAGAAGTACACACTTGAGATTGGTAGCGGGTTCTTTATGGCATCTTTATTAAAATATCTGTTTCATGAGAAAACAAGAGCTTCAGTGTTGTCACTTTTTGTGTGTGCTCACAAGGATATTTATCAAAAAGCAATTTTTCTATAATGTAATGCTTATTGATTTCTCCTCCACCTTATAAATCATTGCTCAGAATCAAATTCTATGATTAAAGGGAAAGGGAAATGAGAGAATGCCAGTGGTTTGTACACATGGAGTTAGTAATCTCAAATGCTTTCAAAACTTGTTTTCCCTACTAGTTTAGGTTTTCTGGGGGGGGGGGGAGTCTTTGTTTTACATTTATGTTTAACATACATTGCAGTCATTAGCATACTTGTTTGCAAATAAGAATCACTGTAAGAGACACAATTTACTTTTCAGGAAATAGGCTTAAGAACCGAATGTTAAAATGTGGGGAGAACAAAGTACTGTATTTCCCATTCATTTTAATGGACATGGTAATAATGAAGTTTATATGTTGACATAACTCCTCAGCTTCAGATTGATTATCACTATGCAGGCTTACAGTTTTTGGAAACCATTAGTACATATTGACTTTCAGAAGAATTGTACTTAAAATTTTACTTTAAATTGTCTGTTTTCTTGGGAATCTGTTTGACATAATCAGCTGCCTTGTTTTTGTTTTTGTTTTTGCTGAAATGGTGTATGGATCACTTTTGGTCAATTTCCAAATCCCTAGCCCCATGTGAAGTTGTTCCACAGAATTTTAAAGAAAATAACATAGGCCAAAATCCAGTTGTTAGCACCAACTTAGGACCTTTACAGACTGCCAGAAATAATGCAGCTTGGGGCCACTTTAACTATCCTGGTTCAGTGCTAAGGAATCATGGTAACGTAGTTTATTGTGGCACCAGAGCTCTCTGACAGAGAAGGCTCAATGTCCCAGAAAAAATACAGTTCCCATGATTCCCTAGCACTGAGCCAGGACAGTTAAAGTGACCTCAGTCTGCATTATTTCTGGCAGTCTGTAAAGGCCCTTAATAGATTAATTGGAACAATGGGAAATAAGCCACCTCTTACATAGGTTACATTGATCCAGTGTATTTGGGACTAACAACTGGACTTAGCCAGACATTCTTTATTGACTTGGATTTTTGTGAGGCAGATCTCTCCCTTGGAGGCAGCTTTTTATAAATGTCTTCATTAAGTCCAGGTTTTGAGATGTTTGTTTCTTACATTTTAATATGTTTTCCTCACAAAACTATTACAGGACTGAGATTCAAGCATTATCATAAAACAAGAGAACAAAATACAATAAAAGGACTTCATTTTTATATGTATACTGAGAATCCTGAACATTTTTTAAAAAATCAAAGGACTCAAATATGCACCAGTGAATGCTGATAGTGACTGAAATGAAATTCTTGTCCTTCACCCATAAATTTCCAAAAGAATAGGATATATTCTAGTAGGGATGCAAATAATATTTGAAAAGATTTAAAAAATGAAAAACATGCTTCTCTAGTAATTGGGAAACACTAGCTATTGTCATCCTGGAGTGATGAGAATCTTTCCAGTTTGGGACCTATTCTGCACAAAATTCACATGATATTTTTGCACAGAAAACAGCATTTTCCATGCAGAAAATAACATTTTCTGTACAGAGAATACTATTTCTGCAAAGAAATATCTGTGCAGAAAATGCTGTTTTCTGCACACACACATAAAAGTCACATGTGAATTTTGCACAAGAAGTCCTGAACTGTAAATACTCTTTGAAAAGTGCAGTCTTTGAAGTTTTTCTTCCAGAAATGAAATAATTTGCTAAAACTACTTGTTGCTTCCTTCAAGATCAAAATTAGTGAAGAATTACATCTCTATATTCTAATGAATAAGAATAAGTATAATAAATCCTACACAAATGCCAGCTATACAAAGGTCAGTAATTTAAATTGTATTGAATTCATCAGGATAATAGGAGTTTGTAGTCACAGGAGTTTGCAAAACAAAATGAAATAATAAATAATCTGAATTTGAAAGATTTCTGACTGTGCAGTCTCCTTTTGTATGTCTGGCAATTCTTTGTGCAATCTATTTGTTGGACTAACATAAGCATTTTTATGGGAGAACAAGCATATCATAACAAATTATAGAACTAATGGTCTTAAGCAAGCATATGATCAAAAACACTTTTGCAGGATTAATTCAGTTTCAGATGTTTGAAAGATTGATTAAAAGAGATTAAAGTGCCATTGTGGCAGTGCTTTTGTAGGCTGTCTTTACCAGTGAAAGATATAATCTCGAGAATTTTTCTCTTACTCTATATTGCTTCCCACATTGCAGCAGCCCTCAAGCTAATTGAAAGTGAAATGATACCTATTGTTGGTTGCTCTCGAGACACAACTTTCAGCTTTAGTTTGAAACTTGCCAGTCAAGGGGGAAAAAACTATTTCATTTAAGGTCATTTCCAGTTATATAAATCCACACACATATGCTAAAGTCAACAAAGGTAACATTTAGTTGCCATTTTGATATTGCACTTAATTGGAAGGCATCATTTTCCTTTGTTTCTTCATTTATTTAGAAAAGGTGAAGAGAGAAAAGAGAAAGTGTGTTCATTAGCAATGTCCAAAAGATTTCAGAAATAGACCAATTACAATAGAGTTAAAAGAACTCTGCACAAGAAGATTGTCTCAATAGGAGAATCTGGTTAGGACAGCTAGTCTGTTTTATGAGCTCATCGTTTTCCCCTCCTTTTGGCAATAATTTGCATGTAAGTCTATTATTATTCTTGCTCATTTGGAATGAATGACTTTGGGAAGACAATGGGTCTTGAATTATTGCATCAGATATGGAAGGATCCTGAGACACTACCTGTTTGGGTCCCAGGCATGGCTGTATTTTTGTTTGAGACATTCCATGCATTAAATTAAAGGATGCTATTTCTTTCTGACATTTGGACAAGACTTGCCATAGATATATCTGTGTGGCTACTGTGGACCTAGGACTCAGGGCATGACGTCTTTTCTCTAGTCCTCAAATTGAGGGTGAGGAGTATCAGAGTGAGGGAGCTGCCTTTAATTGTGTGTGCGCGCACGTGTGTGATGTTTAATGATATCAGCAGGGCCTGCTGCCTTGATGTCACAAGGAGTTGTTCCTTAGTCTCAGGATTTGAAGCTGAAATCTCTGATAGTTCTGCCTTGGGTGATCCTGGAAAAGGGAGATACTGAAGGCACAATTTCAAACAGTTCCAATGAGGAAGAAAAATGGGAGTTGTCTCAAGAAACCAGGATGGATGACTAAGAAACTTTCAACTGAACTAAGTTTTAAACGGAACATGTATAAGAAATGGAAAAATGGGGAAATCACCAAAGAGAAATTCAAACAAATAGCTAGCACCTGTAAGGTAAAGTCAGAAAAGCTAAAGCGCAGAATGAACTCAGGCTTGCTAGAGAGGTTAAGAACAATAAAAAGGGCTTTTTTGGGTATGTCAGCAGCAAAAAGAAAAAAGAAGGAAATGGTAGGGCCACTGTGTGAAGAAGATGGCAAAAAGTTAACAGGGGACAGAGAAAAGGCAGAATTACTCTTTGCTTCAGTCTTCTCAGAAAAGGCAAAAGGTGCTCAACCTGAGGATAATGGAGCAGAGGACAGAATAGGAGAATTTCAGCACAGAATAAGTAAAGAGATAGTACAGGAATACCTGGTTAATCTAAATGAATATGTCTCCAGGACCAGATAAATTACATCCAAGGGTATTAAAAGAACTGCCAAATGTAATATCGGAGCCATTGGCAATAATCTTTGAGAACTTCTGGAGAACAGGAGAAGTCCCAGTGGACTGGAGGAGGGCAAACATTGTCCCCATCTTCAAAAAGGGAAAAAAAGAGGATCCCAACAATTATCGTCCAGTTAGTTTGACATCAATACCAGGAAAGATGTTGGAGCAGAACATTAAACAGAGTCTGTGAATATCTGGAAGATAATTCCGTAATCACAAAAAGTCAACATGGGTTTCAGAGAAACAAGTCATGCCAGACAAATCTGATCTCTTTTTTGATAAAATTACCAGCTTGGTAGATGAAGGGAATGCTGTGGATATAGTATATCTTGATTTCAGTAAGGCCTTTGACAAGGTTCCCCATGACATTCTTGCAAACAAGCTGGTAAATGTGGGCTAGACAAAGTAATTGTTACATGGATTTGTAATTGGTTGACTGGCCGAACCCAAAGTGTGCTCAACAATGGCTCCTTTTCAACCTGGAAAGAAGTGACCAGTGGGGTGCCTCAGGGCTCTGTCCTGGGCCCAGTGCTATTCAATATCTTTATTAATGACTTGGATGACAGTATTGGAGGCATAGTTATCAAATTTGCAGACGACACCAAATTAAGAGGAGTAGCTAATATCCCAGAAGACAGGATCAAAATTCAAAATGACTTGAACAGATTAGAAAGCTTGGCCAAAGCTAACAAAGTGAAATTCAACACGGAGAAACGTAAGGTACTGCACTTAGGGTGGAAAAACGAAAAGCACAGATATACGATGGGGGACACCTGGCTGAATGAGACTATGTGTGAAAGGGATCTAGGAGTCCAGGTAGACCACAAGTTGAACATGAGTCAACAGTGCGATGCAGTAGCTAAAAAGACCAATAAAATTTTAGGCTGCATCAATAGAAGTATAGTCTCTAGATCAAGAGAAGTAATAGTGCCACACTATTCTGCTTTGGTCAGGCCTCACCTGGAATACTGTGTCCAGTTCTGGGCACCACAATTCAAAAAGGATGTGGAGAAACTGGAGAGTGTCCAAAGGAGGGCAACTAAAATGGTTAAGGATCTGGAAAACAAGCTGTATGAGGAATGGCTTAGGGAGCTGGGGATGTTTAGCCTGGAGAAGAGAAGGTTAAGAGGTGATATGATAGCTTTGTTTAAATATTTGAAGGGAAGTCAGATTGAGGAGGGAACAAGCTTGCTTTCTGCTACTCCAGAGACTAGGACCCAGAACAATGGATGCCAGCTCCAGGAAAAGAGATTCCACCTCAACATTAGGAGGAACTTCTTGATAGCAAGGGCTGTTCCACAGTGGAACACACTCCTTTGGAGTGTAGTGGAGTCTCCTTCCTTGGAGGTCTTTAAGCAGAGGCTGGATGGCCATCTGTTGGAGGTGCTTTGATTGGGAGTTCCTGCATGGCAGGGAGTTGGACTGGATGGCCCTTGTGGTCTCTTCCAACTCTATGATTCTATGGTAAACCTAATGGCTAAAGATTTCAGTGTTTTTCACAGGATGTGCTTATATTGACCACATCTTTATTTCTCATTAGGCTGGCAGCCTGATGTGGTCTATTACTCTAACAAATTTTGTAAATCATTTCTGACCAATCTGCAGTGGGGCCTGCCCAAATTTTGGTCAGCACAGAGGCAAAGGGAATTCAAGCATATCTGGCACAGTGCAAACTAAGGTGGGCACCCAATTTGGACTTCCCAGCGAACACCCCTATGGTACCTCATGATGTAAGCTTGGTCCATCTGGGGTGTTCTGCAATGATATGGCAAGAAGCCTTCTCTTGTGGTGCATAGCTTTGAGGGACAAATTGGTAGACCACATCAAGGGATAACTAACCCTGCTGTACAGGACCACCCCTCTCTGTAACGTTTGGGAATCTGACTGAGACAAGATGTAATGCCTCATAAACACCTCTAGGCTAAAGTGTTTCTCACTTAAATTGGCCTTAAGAGATGATCTCTGAAACTGCACTGTTTGTAGTTAGTTTGCTGCAGATTGATTTAACTTAAAGAAATTTAAGCACATTTAAAACTCTAGTTTTGCATCTTATCTTCATTTGGTGGTGTGAATCAAATGAGAGAGAGAGAGACAATAAAGAGGAATGGATTGGGAATATGAGCAGTGGTGTGCTACTTGACTAATGTGTAGAGCTAAACAAAATGACAAATTAGCTCAGAAGTGGGTTGCAGGCTGGTAGATGTTACTCAATTGGTTCTATTTCCTCCCAGCCCCATCATGCATTCCATTACTACTATACCACCAATTCTTCCCTCTTTCCCCTCATCTTTTCAAAAGTCCATTAGTAATTCCAATCTCTCTCTCTCCACTTTCCTTCCCTTCTCCTTTTACCATCAAGGCTGCATTGATCTTACCTTCTTGAGCTCAATTCCTTAAAGCCCAACATCTCCCTCCCTCAGTCTTATTGGACTTTATCTCTTGAAAACCCATCATACTAGGCCACTGTTGCATATGGTTTATCTCCTTCTTTTGCCTTCTGTTCTCATGTCTTCAATACACCCATTAAAAAATCCAGTACCTTTTCTTCTCTTTCTTTTTCTTCTCCATCACCATGCCACCATGCCTACCTTTTTCTTTGCCTTACCCTGCTTCATGTCTCCTCAATGGTGGGTTTTTTTTTTCATGCTTTCTCTTTCTTCATCAATTATTTGTCTGTCAGGTAGAGTGATTTGATCTGTAAATTTCCTTCAGACTTTTTGGATTACTGTGAATTCCCCCATCCCCAGTTAGAATGCTGACAAGAAAAAGCTGGATATATTTGAACAGTTTCATAATTTCAGCGTATAAAGTCATTAAAAATGCTATACCTATTAGTCTGATATTTTGTAAACATTACACACACACATACACACACCATAACAGGCTAGAGTCATTTGCAGATTTCCAGTAATAGTCAATGTGAGTATATAAAGCAGGGGTAGGCAACCTTTTCCCTTTAAGGGCCGAGGGACTTCAGCTCCCAGAAGCCTCAGCCATGTTGGCCAATAGTCCCATGTTGGCCAATAGCTCCTGGGATTCTGGGAGCTGAAGTCCCTCGGCCCTTAAAGGGGACAGGTTGCCTACCCCTGATATAAAGTATTGACAGGATTCTAGCTTCATATAATGAATTGAGTTCATATTAGATAAATTTTGCCAGCAGTTTATTTAATAGGATCTAATTGGGCATAAAAAAGAAAATAGTGTTGGAAACTATAGTCAGAACTTCATGAAACCAGTGAAAGATTTTCTGCTATGAAAAGCCTGAATCCAGTACATCAGTAGTTTCCACCCAAAATTGACTGGTCTTCTCAAAAGGGCTAAATGTGTTACTGGTAAAGCACCTTCTAACTTACTGCAGCACTGGCAAAACAACATTGGCTTTAACGTGGGATTACACCACATAGTTCATGAATGTGAAGTTTCAGGCTGTTCGCTTAATAGGGGTCATTTTCATAAAATTCAGAGGCTTATTATGGTGGAATGTGTGTGTGTGTGTGTGATATGTCTTAACTAAAGGGCTGCTCCTGTGCTTCTTTAATATGTATGTTTCTCAGACAGATAGTCTCCCCTTTAAGAACACTGTGACTGGTATGACTTTTTATATTAAACATAAAATCAGCTTTAGGTCATACAATCCAGTTTATGTTACTGAGTACAGTGTATGTTAGTAACACAACTGACCTCTGCACATTCTTCAGAAATTGACAAACAAAAGCAAACCAAACAGAATTAGAACAACCAATGATAAAGCACTTTAATTCAGAAAATCATAGTTTAGCTGGTTTGTAGATGATTGGGACAGAAATACTGTCAGATCCAAGAATATTAGAAAACAGGGAGAACTTCTGGATATATAGACTTAACATCAGATGGTCTCAGCCTATAACATAATGCCTAGCATTATTCATTTACTTGGAATACTCCCATCTTCTGGATTATATAATAGACCACTTGGATACAGCATCTTCTATCCATCTTATAACTTTTCAATATTTCCATTTTGTTAGTGAACATACACACACGCACACTTGCTATTAGGAATTTTCTTTCACCAACACATGCAAAGTTCATCCAGTCAATATTGTAGCTGGGTTACAATATAGATAATATCTTTTCCCCCCTATATATTTATTTATTTTAAAGTAATAAAAAAATATTAAATAAAAAGCACATATATAAATATGGGTTCTGCCTTTGCTATTAATTGATTTAAGCACGAGGCTACCCTCGTGCTTGATTCGGAAACTGCAATTGGTTCAAAATATGG
>CM034701.1:252771874-252798974 GCA_020142125.1 Phrynosoma platyrhinos
GGTATTAAATAAAAATTATTATTATTATTATTATTATTATTATTAATTCACAGTAAGTCAATTTCTTAACACAATGTATATTTCCTTAATATTATATAAATCCATGACATAATTCTGTGAATAAACATTTACTTTATCACAATTTCTATATTCTGCTATATTTATGTGCTCAAACAATTTGGATATCAACCAGGGATTGGGATGGAGAGGGGAGACAGTTTAGAAGGGTTCAGAAGTACAAATGGAGAGACCTCTGGCCTTTTCACAATGAATCTACTTTAACTCTCCAGGAATCCTTGGGTTCGTAATTTGGTAATGCACTAGAGCTACACTTGTTGTTGCTGTGTGCCTTCAAGTTGTTTTCAATTTAAGGCGACACTCAGGCAACCCTATCATGGGGCTTTCTTGGCAAATTTCTTCAGTGGGGGTTTGCCATTGCCATCCTCTGAGGATGAGAGTGTGTGACTTGCCCACAGTTACCCAGTGGCTGTAGATGGAATTCAAATGCTGATCTTCAGAGTCATCATCCAACACTCGAACAACTACACCATGCTGGGTCTCCAGCCTTCTGGGCTGCCTCTGATTTCATATCTGCCCAGAGGCTTACAGGAAGTTTTAGGAGATCCTCAAATTGCCAGCAAACCCAGAGTCTCTATCTTTCTCTTCCTCCTCGTTCTTTCTTTCTCTCCCTCCCCCTTTGTTTCCTCACCTGTTTAGCTCCATATCCCTAATCACAGGAATGTGGATCCCAAGAGTTTTATTATGGGTAATGTGACCTTCAGACTCCAAATGGTTCCTTACCACTTAATTGCATCCTTTATCACACAGACAACTTTGAACTGAACACCAGTGATCTCTGTCACAAGATGTTTAAGTCACATATATTGTCGCCAAAAGTGGATCAGACGGATATAAAATGTTTTGATCATTTTGTACCACAAGTTATCTTCCTCTTCTGTTTGATTACTTTGAATAATTTAGACTTTAACAAATAGATAATCCCACATTCCAACACAGAATATAACTAAAGCTGTAGGAATGACTTTTCGGTGGGGGGGGGGGGGGCAGAATTGGACAGAAGAAAACAAGCTGTATGGTAAAATACAGTTTTGGGTGGGAGAGGGAAGTAAATTGTTATCTGTTTTGTAGACAGAATGTGCTTGTGTGTATCACCCAGACTGATTCAGAGTTCTTCTAATCTGTTTATATGCCGATAGGCTGGTAGAGTATATCCACAGGTTCCCATCCATTTCTCCTGAAAAAAAAGCAACCCATGCATATAAAGAATTGTGTGAAAGTTTCTGCAGAACATTGTCCTACACCACTTTTTTACAACAATTCTGTTGCATATTATGAAAGGATTTACTACATGTTATTGTGCTAAACATTCTGTGAAGAAATCAATTGGTTGTCCAAATACTTGCTAAGATTTCAAATATGACTATTCTGAAATACGGTAAATAGATTTTGCAGCTATAGGAAAATTCTGTAATAAACAACTAGAAAGTATCCCTTTTGGTTTAAAAAGAAAGGGGGGAATGCCAAGCTACCATAATTTTATTCAGGCACTGAAAGAATTGTTGTTACCATTAATAATACCAAGAACCATTTTCTACTTTATTCCATGGTTTTTAATCACACACTTATATAATCCATTAATATCTTCCTTTGATAGATTTTCATAGGTTCCTCTTGACAGCATACATTAAGAGGTAGGTTTCCTATTATATATAAGCTGCTCTGCACATTTATGGTCTGAGACAAAGAGTAGCACTTTGAAGTTCAACCAGAATTCCTGGATATCTAGATGATCTAAAACCATTTTTAAATTTAAGGTTTTTATAACAAAGATCATAGATTCTTTTAACTAATCTAGAAATATATTGTTAAAGTATTTTAATAATATATTCATGAAGTGAAATATAATCTGATCAAAGTAAAAAGCACTAAGTTCTTTATTATTATAGCTTTAAAGCATTATTATTTGATAAAGACTAAAACAACAAAGAAGGCCCTCTTATCAGGTTTTATCCAGAAGAATGTAGGTGGTATGATGCTATGCTAAAAAGGGGAGAAGGTCACTATAATTTCTTCTTTTAGACCCCTGTCAACTTTTCCTAATTATTCTAAAGCTTCTAATTATTTAGTCAGCAACCTGGAAGTCATGAGTATGGCCTGGGTGGGAAGGTCTGTGTGGCTACCAACTGTGCCTTAGTGGCTGATGTTCTTTTTCAAGCACCTCTGAGACAAATGTAAGTTTTCTTGTGGGAGAAGTTCCAAGCCATATGGAGGAGAAAGGGAGCAGATTTTTGGGGACCAGTGATCCAGGGAGACAGAGGTTTGACTAAAACTACAAGCACAAGAAAGAATCTCAGCTCTGGACCTACACAGAGCAGTGGAGGTTGAGTTTTCTGGGCACAATGGGAAGAAGACTAGGAGCCAAGAGTTGTGGTGCATGGCACCACAACATTGAGCATTCTGGCTGCCCTCTCTGCCTCCTCTTTCAGTGTTGGAGATCAACCCACCCACCACTTGTGTATGTAAATTTTGCTGGTTGCTTTGGGGCTGGATAGGATTTTTTCTCTTTTTCCTCATTTTTCTTTCCTACCCTGCACAGTATCTTGGAGAGTTGGCAATTGGCTTGAGGTGGTTTTTATAAATAGTTTTTCACTTGTCATGTAGTGGTGGTGGTGAGGAGAAAATGGAGATTGAAGTGAGCATCTCTGACACCCATTTCCTGAAGAGAAGGGCTCCAGACTTTCCTCTTTAGGTCACAGGACCTAGGGAAGAGATTCCTTAGGTTTGCCTGAGGAAGGCCAGCTGGGAAGCAACCCAAATATTGAGTTGTCCTCAGGGCTTAGGCTGAAAAATACATATTTCCTCACACTTTAGACTGAGGGATTAGGGGTATTTGCCTCTTGCCAGATGATCTGGATTCTGTCTGGAGTCACCTGCCATCACCATCTGGCCACTTGAGTACCCAAGTCAGGATGGTGGTTGAAGCAGATGGTTAACATCAACAAGCCACTTAAGCATTCTTAAATACTGGCATTTCAGGATATTTACATGGGAACTGAGAAGGCTCTTTGGAACTCTTTGAGGCTTTTATTATATGCACTCATAGATATATAAACATAAAATTCCCTCTTAGGGCTCAACTTCATTACATCACATTGCATGTAAAGCACCTTATATTCAGTATATTACATCATATGGCCATGACGAAGTTACCCTTCCATCAGGATATTTTATAGGGTCTTTCTCTCTCTATTCTTTAACAGAGTAAGTACTGACTAATACAGAGAGTAGCAATATCTTTCAATACTACATACTTCACTCATTCCTCATGACCAGATTTTTCCTATAATTTCCATAGTCTGTAAGGCATTATAAAGACTTTGCATAAAGGCTATCTGTGTACAGAATTCTGTCTCTTATATTCATAGCTATTCTAACCATACATTTAGTATTGCATCCATTTTTATTTGTTGAGGAATTACTCATCTATAATAGCTTTTGTGTCTACACAGGCATGCAAGGGTTAATTTCCTCAAGCCTTTAAAATCTTAACACTATTTGTTTCCACATAAACATATACCTATTTCATTCCATTCCATTCTATATATATCCATTTTAGATGTATAAGTAGATCTATTCTATATCTATTCTATTCTATGGAATAAGTATAAAAGCAGGTTTTATACAAAGCTGCTTCTTTGCTGCTCTCCTATTGAAGCATTTTAAAAGAAAAAGTTATATGAAAAAGAGAAGTGGTTAATATATAAAGACCTGTGGGTAATTGAAAAAGTCAGTGTAGATTGAAATCAAGAAAAGAATTAGAATGTGTGGGTTATTTGCTAAACTGGTTTAGATTTAAAGTGGATAAAAAATAAATGGGTTGAAGATAAGAAAATATGAAATGGAGATTCAATTGTGTAATGATGATGATCATTTGATTGCTAAGTTATACAAACTGTTGAGATTTGAAACATGCGGAACAAGCAAAGGAATCCATGGTGAAATGGGCTCAAAATATTGGTTCCCCTATTTTAATGGAACAATGGGAAAAATGTGGATAAAATCTTTAAAATTTACATTGTTATGATCTGAAAGAGAATACCGGTATTTATAAAATGATACATAGATGCTATTTAGCACCAATAGACTGTCAAAAATATTTAAGAACTCAAATATATGTTGGAACATATATATTGTACTTTCCTATTTTGGACTGTTGAAAAGAGAATTAGAGAAAATGCACAGAAGGCCTTTACAGTACATGATTACTACTGCAAGGACTGTTTTGGCTCAGAGATGGACAGAAGTTGTTACACCAACACAAGATTTGTTGATGAAGGTAGTCAAATTTGAAGAGGTGGAGAAATTGAAATTTTGATTAGGGAAAATTTTTTGATGAATTTTAAGAACAATTGGGAAGTATTTTTTATGATGTCATATTGGAGATATATATCAATTTTAAGTTTTATTAAATGAATTATATTTGATTTTAAAATAGAAGCAAAAAACAGAAAACAATTTTAAAGAAATCATATAATTTAAAAGGGGGAATAAAACCATTGGCTAGGGAGGGGGAAGTTAGTGGGTTTTTTTTAAAAAAATATGTAGGTCAGTTTAGTTAAGTTTGTTCATTCGTATTGTTTCTTTGCCTGATTAACGCAAACAAACACATAGTATTTGTGTTTGTGTGTTTGTTTGTATTAACATTTTAAAACACACACACACACAAAACACCATATACCATAACTGTTCTTAGCCCAGCCTTACCAGTATCAACACTTTCCAGCATACTAGGCAAGATGGGATAAATGAACAATCTATTAGTCTTAACAACTGTCTTCATTTAATGGAAACTTGCAAAGCAGCCTGATAGGGGTATTCCTTGGCTTCTTCTTATTCTTTCCTTATTCCTACTCAGCTTGTCAGCTGTCCAATGAAAACAAAGGTGTTCATTACCTTTAGCTTATCTCAATCTAATCAAAACAAAGCTCTTTATAAGTATGCACTGTCTACAGTGCAGTAGGAGTCATTGCCATCCTACCTGTCTGAGCTAGTGTACCTACCAAGTTTTATCCTCCTTCAAATTTACTGTTGTCTTTTCTTCTTGAGGACAAATGTATAGGTGTTTTGCTTATCTTATTTACATTTCAATGCATCTGGCATTTCCCCCAGACTGAACTGAAGGTGAAGCAAATTTTATGCTAATATCTACACTGTCTCTCAGATATATAACTGACTATAGTTCACACTCTATAGGTTACACTAGGTTACATTTTGTACTTTAAAGTTATATGCCCAGGTAACTGATTAATCTGGCTGTGTTCACCTAGGGGAAGCTGAGGAGGAGGTCTGGGGGAGACCCTTTGCCTCAGCTCCTCCCTACCATGTTGCTTCCCATTCTTGCATCTCACAGTTTAATAGACTTGATATGTTAATAAGTTAATAAAGTGGCCCTTATTCAATCCAGTCTTTTCTGTCAGTTCTCTTTATTCCCATGGTGGGTCAGTCCATGAGGCTAACTGGACCATGCTTAACCATATTTGTGGGGCTATAATTCCTTATATATCTATTGTCTAGATCTTTGTGAGACAGTGGAATATAAAATAAATAAATGCATTTATTGTGGCCAATCAGAAGCAGAACAAACACCATTCTGAACAATGGGACATACAGTGTCCTGTCCAGAACAACATAAAATGTGTGCTTGTGAAGTTAAGTTTAAGAGAGATTTTAGTCTGCCTTGAAAAACTAGCAGTCCCAGAATCCCTTGTGCACAGCCCAACAGACAATATGGGACTGCAGGCATAGTGAGAGCACATTTGACTGCTTGAATTTACAGTATCATGAACAAAATTATCATTTGCGTATATGAACATGTACTCTTGCACACTCACAGCCATGCTTACCCATAATAAATAATGGGATGTTCCAAATGGGATTTACTTATGGTATATGTGTATGGATCCATGTTGTAATAATATTTAGGCTCCATATAGTAGAAATGAGGTGAGAGATAAATGAAACTATTATGCTGTCACTTCTGAACATTTGTCCATGTGTAGTTCAAACAGAAACATTTAGCAACTCTCCACTTAAGCACGAGTACTGGAATTTCAAGATATTTAGTACAAAAGAATGAGCAAGCAGTTTGGTAAACTTTGGGATTATTTTATTAATATAAACATAAAATATAATACATACACACATCATGAGGAAGAATACAGACTTCTCCTTATGTAGGCACACACTTATAAGATGTTACACTTTGGATCACACTTTGGGCAAAAAACAGCATATAAATGAAGTCAATAGAAGAAAGAGTGTGAGAGAGAAAGAATGAGAGAGAGAGAAATGCAAGGATTCAAACACTTCACACTCTGTTCGTCTTAGGGTACTTCACTGAAAGGGAAGCATCTGTTATACAATATACCTTGATAACAGTCATTGCACCACAGTGCTGTACCTAATAGCCTATTTAATATTTGTAGGGGAGATTCTCTCTCCCTCTTTCTTACCAACATTTTAAAAGTATTTGTTAACCTTCACCAGGTAGGAACAATATCAGAAGAAAAGAAAACAAACAAACAAAGCTTCCAGAGACAGCTTGGTGTGATCTCATTCGAGGTTTTCATAAACAACCTGTCTGTCATGTCTCTGGAGATAAGGAGGGCATTTATACCCTTTCCTATGCCCTCCTTATCTACACATTCATCTACCAGGGGTGTTTGCTAACTGTTACCAGGCAATTAACAATAGGTTTTACTGGCCTTTTATACATGGCCATTAATTATCTATTATCATAAGAGTGCAACTAACCATTTATACAAGGTTATTGAGGGCCTGATCACTTACAAGTGCAACTGGCCACCATTATTCTGCTACCTACCATTATATAGTTTGATTGAGAACTCTTGTAACTATTAATTGTTCCTCTATTTGTTTTTGTTGTTGTTGTTTCTATACTGTAGTGCTGGGCTTCTATCAGGGACATCATACTCATCATTTATTATTTTCTCAGCCAGACTTTTCCTGCTATATCTTTATTTTGAGTTAGGTTGTGTAAATGCCCAGAACCATAAGCCCATGCTTCTTTACTGTCTGACATACAGACATTTGGCTTTGTTGATCTCTGAAAACACTTGGGTTCTACATCAAAATATATTGCTATTTAATCATTGCAAACCCTTACAGTTGTAAGATATAAACAGAATAAGATATATAATAATCCTTGTTTATCTCCCCTCACCCTCCTGGTGTCTTTTAGGGGCAAGGGGGAGTTGAGAGAGGATGGGGAAAGCTATATATTTCCTGATCCTCACTCAACTTATACCTTGACACTGAAGACTTTTCCTCCATATGAGGGTACTTTGAAAACTGCATAGCTTTGGAAGACCTCTGGCAGAGGGGGGAAACTGATTACATTATCAATTCTGGCTTTCAAGAATGAATAATTTAACATAGCACATCTCTTATCAAAGCTCAACCTAAATATTACAATAAATGCAATATTGTATATTGCATAGTAGTTGCTGTTGCTATTGTGTGCCTTCAAATATTTTCTGACTTATGATGACTGTAAAGTGAACCTGTCATGGTTTTTTCCTAGAGATGAAATTGTGTGACTCACCCAAGGTCATCTACTGGGATTTCATGGCTGAACACGGAATTGAATCCCAATCTTCAGTGTCCTAGTCTTACACTCAAACCACTAAACCATGCTGCCGCTACATAATAATATAATACAATATTATCATGGATAACTTCAGTTCAGGAACAAAAGCTTCAGCATATTCAGAAACTAAAGCTGTTGACAGCAGAATGATATTGTCAGGACTGAAGGAACAGAATATATTAAAAGCACATAGCAGTTCAAGTCTTTTGTGTGCTTGCTCCCCCTTACAATCTTTTAATGAAAACATTCCTGTTCCTGTAACTGCACCTCCTTCCTGCTCCATACCAAGCACTCCCACCAAACTGACCTTGACAATTCAAATCAAAGTTTTCCTTCCCTCCCGTCTGATCATTGGCTATCTTTAAGAAAGATAAACAATCATTCCACCAAGCATCACCACAAGCATAACTCACCATACAATATTACAAAGCATGTACTAAATATAAGACTGTAAAATATGGCAGGACCTAAGGACCTAAGATCCTGACAGAATAAAATCAACTGAATAAAATCAGAATAAAACTGAGAATAGCATCAACTGATGAGAAAAATTGAAAGCAGTCACCGTGTACCCTCCTACCCCCTGAGAAAGCCTCCCTATGGGGCAATGGGGAGAATGCCTGCCTTTCAGGCCCCCAAAGCCTGATCTTCTGAAAGGGCTCTTGATGCACCTACTACTGAGCAAATTACACAAGCAACATGCACAAATTACACAAGCAACGTGTACAACGTACATTGTATTCCTCTGTTTTGAGGCCAGGACTAATTTCTTTTTTCTTCTCTTCATTCTTCAATTGCTTCCCCAGTGCAGGTAGATAAGCCTGCCTTGCAACATATGTCTTCATCTTTCTTCTTCTGACATCTTCTCGTTTTACTGTCTCACTGAAACTGAGAGAAGAAGAAGCTAGCCTCCCGGATGAGTTCTAATGATGATCCAAAATCAGTTAACTCATTAAAGTATAGGATTAACCTCAGCTTAGTCAGGGAATCTAGTATGTTAAGTGATTTTAAAGACATCTTATGAGTTAATAATTTAGTAAGTTAGTTAACTAGTTATTTCCAAGCTGTGAGTCTTCTTAGCCTTCCTAGCCCTGGTGGCACTAGAGCCCTGGTGTCACAGTGGTTAAATGCCTGTACTGCAACCACTCACTCACAAGCCATAAGGTTGCAAGTTCAATACCAGCCAGGGGCTCAGGCTTGACTCAGGCTTACATCCTTCCAAGGTCGCTAAAATGCATACCCAGCTTGTTGGAGGCAATTAGCTAACACATAGTAAACAGCTTAGGGAGTGCTTAAGTACACTGATAAGAAATATAGAAGTGTACTTGCTATTGCTATTGCTATAGCCTTTTGCTTTTGGTGAAGATATTCATCTTATAACATGAAACATTAGGTCTTAAATTAGAATGATAAACTGGGTGACACACATATATACAGAGTCCTCATGTATACAAAATGAGCTCTGTTTGAAAACATGTGTTCCTCTGTCAAGGAACATAATAAATACAAACACGCATTGTCTAACAGCACCTCAGACAAAGAAGCTCCATTTTAACAAAATATTTTAATACCCACCCAGCCGGCCTTTACTTCTTCATTCTATGCTTAGCTAGAAGTAATAGTAGTAGTAGATGTAGTTGTTTTAAAAGCAATAGCATTGGGAGAACGGTGAAAGAGAGCTGAAGAAACACAGAGTTTGTATTGCAACAACATGTCTCTGGTAGACAATAGTAGAAAACCAATAAAAATCTGGTAAAGAAATGGGATTCTGCTGTAGCCAGTCCAACTGTAGCTGTGTTATTGCAGGCAAGGTTAAGAGCAGCTGCTGCCAGAATCTGTTATGGAGCCTATATGAACAGCAAAATGGAGAGAAAGGGGGAAAGGAGATTAGCTGGTCTCACTGCGTATCACCACCATGGTATTATTTAAAAAGTGGGACTGATAAAAAAAATAGATAATCCCTTAGATACATTTTGAAGAAGCTTTGAAGTGGTCTCCAGTAAATTCAACATGTTTTTGTTTAATGATGCAAGGCTTCCTTCACCTGCTTGTTTAATTTCGCTGTTGTTGTTAGCTGCCCTCGAGTCAACTCTGACTGATGGTGACCCTGTGAATGTTACCTTCAAGACGCCCTATCTTCCACTGCTCTGCTCAGGCCCTGAAAATGCCTATGATCTCTTTGATTGAGTCCATCCATCTAGCATGTGGTCTTCCTCTCCTTCTTCTACTCTCCACCTTTCCTAGCATTATTGTTTTTTCTAGTGATCCATGCTTTCTTGTTATATGGCCAAAGTAGGACAGCCTCAATTTGATCATCTTGGTTTCCAAGAGGATCTCTGGCTTGTTCTGGTCAGGGTCTTTTTGGCTGTTCACAGTAGCCTCAGCACTCTTCTCCAGCAACAAATCTCAAATTTGTTGACTTTCTGTCTGCCTGCTTCCTTTACTGTCACATCCATACATGGTGATAGAGAATATAATGGCCTGAATGATTCTGACTAGTGCTCATTTTTATATCTTTATTCTTCAGCATCTTTTTTTAGTCCTTTCATAGCTGCCCTACCCATTCGTAGTCTTCTTCTTATTTCTTGACTGCAGTCACCACTCTGGTCAATGTTTGACCCTAGGTATGGGAATTATTCAACTACTTCAATTTCCTCATTGTCTGGATTGAGTTTATATATTTCTGCTGTGATCATTATTTTTGTTTCTGGTTTTTTTAAGTTCAGCATTGATCCTCCCTTTGCACTTTCATCTTTGACCATCCTCAGTAACTGTTCCAGGTCTGTGATTTCTTCTGCCAGTATTATTGTGTCATCCTTATACCTTAAGTTGTTGATGTTCCTTCCTCCTCACTCCTCCTTCTGAGTCTAACTGTGCTTTTCTTATGATATTTTCAGCATATAAGTTGAACAAATATGGTGATAGGATGCAGCCTTGTCTGACCCCTTTACCTATTGGAAACCACTCTGCTTCTCCAAATTCAGTTCTGACAGTGGTCTGTTGTCCTTGATACAGGACTATCAGATATACTGGCACCCTCAGGACTATCAGATATACTGGCACCCTCATGTCCTTGAGTGCATTCCAAAGCTTTTCGTGATCTATAAAGTCAAATGTTTTGCTATAGTCTATAAAGCACATGTTTATTCTCTCCCCCCTCCCTTTAAACTCCTTGGTGTACTCCATTAGCCATTGTATGTTTGTGATGCTTACACCTCTGGAATTTCTCTCTCCATGTATGATTGGAGTCTATGCTACCAATGTAATCATTATCTTCATGTATGGGAAATGATTTAACTCAGAGTGCATCTGCACTGTAGAAATAGTGTAGTTTGACACCACTTTAACTGCCATGTCTACATCGTACAGAATTCTGGTATTTGTGGTTTTGTGAGGCACCAGCACTCTTTGGCAGAGAAGGCTGAGGACCTTGTAAACCTACAAATCCTAGGATTCCACAGGATGGAGCTATAGCACTTAATGTGGTGTCAATTATTAAGTTATTTCTACAGTGCAGAGGAACTCTCAATTGAGCTAACTCATTTTAATGCACATATAGGACTTGTCCTAGTGGGGCCCCATAGCTTTGGAGCAGGCACAAGCCTTCTCTTCCCATAGGCCATTTACTGGTTTGCACTTTAGCACAAATGTGAAGAACACATTTCAGAAATTCAGAATTGGTATTTGGTTTCTAAATATTGGTGTTACAAATCAAAATAATTTAAATCAAAAATGTGTTAAATCATTTTAGACAAGTCTTCAGAGATCTGCATGGAAATCTTGCCTGACTTCAAACTGCTATCAAGTGTTTTAATCTATCAGACCCAATAATCCCAGCAAGCAGACTGTTGAAAAGTCTTTTAAAAAACCTTCTGTAAAATGACACAATACTTGGAGCTCTCTCTGGACACATTTCCAATATAGTTTCAAAGGACTTTTTTCTTTAAAAAGATCCCTCTACAGAATGAAAATTTAAATAAGAAGCTTTTCCTTGTATATTAATATGTTTTACAAAAACATAAATCCTTCCCTTTGGGATTATTTATCAAAAATTCAAAGATTTTTTTCCATAATTCTTCTCTTTTTGCTATATTTCATTTTAAAAACAACAACGAGTTCATTCAGCAGTACGGAACAGTGAAATGAAACCATTTTAATTGTAAATTCTCTGTCCTACCATGAACATTGACAGCATGAATCTTGTATATGTTTAGCTATTCATTCATTTAAAATACAGATTGGCTATATTCACTGAGAATTATAAAAATGTATTTTGTGTTTTAGTCACTTGCCTTTTCTATAGGTAATGTAAACTATCAGATGTGTTACTATTGCTTATTTGTACTGGAGGCTCAGTAAAGTGTTTAGCTTAAAGAAACTGCTGTGGCTAACTTAGTGGTAGTCCTCACTGGCCAAATAAAGTGGCTTCTAACCACTTTGAAGGTTGAGTGTTTAGACACACAAGATGAAAATGGGAGGAAAGTGAAGGGCTCCAAGGCTAAATGCTGAAGCAAAAACAACCTGGGATACTTCAAACCAAGGTAGAAAATGTGCATCATAGTACAGGAATGGGTTGGTGTCCAATGGATTGGCATCTGGGTGGGAAGAGAGAGAGAACTGAAGGTCACAGGTGGTATTTTCTTGTGATGGTGCACATGCATGGTGGGGAGGCGATAAAAAAATAACATTGAAGCATGGCTTCACATCTCCTGGTGTGGACAGCCTGTGGGTGTTCAGCCCACTTTCAGAGTGGACTCTGCGGACAGCAGGGTTTTGACCTATTTCAGAAAGTGGGCTGCAGGATCGAGGTTCTTTTTCCTGCTCATCTGCTCCAGTCCTTAGATTGTTGAGATAATAGTAAAAGCTATTATATCCTATTTCTTTATAGCTATCAATGAGACAGTGTCACACAGGCAGGACAAGAGCACTAACAGAGAGATAGATAGAAACTAAAGGAAAACACACTTTGAAGAGCAGCTAAGGGCAGCCAACATGACGAAGCAAGCAGTAAACACTCTCAGAAAGACAAACCCCATCAGAGGCAGCACCACACATAAAATAGGGACATGGAATGTGAGAAGCATGAGCCAAGGGAAGCTAGACATAGTGAAAAAGGAAATACAACATGTGAAAATAGCAATATTGGGGGTGAGTGAGTTAAAATGGACAAGCACTTTGAATCAGACAACCACACAGTGTTCTACTCAGGGAATGAAAAGACAAGAAATGAGGTGGCTTTCATACTAAGAAAAGATGTGGCAAAAGTAGTCACAAGGCACAATGCAAAATTAGACTGAATCATTTCAATAAGTCTCCATAGTAAACCTATGAATATCACCATAATTCAAGTATATGCAACAACCACTGAAGCAGAACAAGAAGAAATTGATAGATTTTACAAAGGAGTACAGGAAGAAATTGACAACACGCCAACACAGGACGTCATGCTGATCATTGGTGATTGGAACGCAGAGGTTGGAAGTAAAGAAGACTCAAAAACAGTAGGCAGATTTGGACTAGGCAAAAGGAATGAAGCAGATGAGTGTCTGATAGATTGAAGCAGATGAGTGTCTGAAACCAACAACCTATTCATTGCAAACACATTTTTCATACAGCCAGAGAAAAGGTTATACACATGGACATCACCAGATGGCCAACATAAAAACCAAATAGATTACATAATTGGAAGAAAAAGATGACAAAGTTCCATACTGGTGGCCAAGACTAGACCAGGTGCTGATTGTGGCACAGATCATTTACAACTTATTTCAAAAATAAAAGTAAAACTCAAGAAGAGAACAAAACTAGTCATCATACCAAAATAAGATTTAAGCAACATTTCCACAGAATTCATTGATAATATATGGAACAGATTTGCAGTACTAAGTGTAATAGATCATGAACTGGAAGAGCTTTGGTCTGAATCCAGGGACATAATAAAAGAAGAATGTATAAAGACACTTCCAACAGACAATAGGAAAGTGAAGGAAACATAGATGACAGATAAAACACTACAAGCAATAATTGAAAGAAGAGAAAAAAATAATTTTTAAATACATTAATAAAGGGAAAAATGAGATAGTAATAAACTAAGAAACATGAATGCAACACTACAATGGCTTGTGTGCAAAGATAAGGAAAGTTACTACAATGACAAATGTAGAGAAATAGAAGATGACAACAAAAAGGGAAGAACAAGAGACCTATTCCACAAGATTCAAGAAATCAAAGGAAAGTTCAAACCAAGGACCAAGATGATCTACGACAATAAAAATAACATAATTCAAGACCAGGAGGGAATAAAAAGGCATTGAATGCAATACACAGAAGAATTATACAAAAGAGATGACAAAATGAAGGACACATGGAGTGAAGAGCCATATGAAGATGAACCCCAAGTTCTAAAAACTGAGGTGGAAGCTGCAATAAAAGAAATGGCAAAAAACAAGACTCCAGAAACAGATGATATACCAATAGAACTGTTGCAATCTACACTGACAGAGTCAGCTCTAGTGCTAACCAACTTATGTCAACAGATATAGAAAACGAAACAATGGCCAACAGATTGGAAGCGATTAATATACATCCCCGTCCACAAAAAAGGAGACACAAGAGACTGCAGCAATTATAAAACCATAGCACTAATCTCCCATGCAAGCAAAACTTATGCTCAAAATTCTGCAACATAAACACATGGAGAGAGAAATCCCAGAGGTCCAAGCAGGGTTCAGGAAAGGAAGAGGCACCAGGGATCACACTGCAAATATATGATGGCTAATGGAGCATAGCAGAGAGTTCCAAAAGAAAACCAGCATGTGCTTTATAGACTATAGCAAAGCCTTTGACTGCATAGATCATGAAAGGCTATGGAATGTCCTTAAAGACACGGGAGTGCTAACACATCTGATAATCCTAATGAGGAATCTGTTCTCAGGATAAGAGGCTAATGTCAGAAGAGAACATAGAGAAACAGGATGGTTCCCAATTGCCAAAGGAGTCAGACAAGTTTGCATCTTATCACCCTACCTATTCAACTTATTTGCAGAATATATTATATGGAAAGCAGGCTTAAACATGAAAGAGGGAGAATTAAAAACAGGAGAAAGAAATATCAATAATCTGATGATACCATAATACTAGCAGAGAACCTCACAGACTTGGTACAGCTATTAAGGAAGATCAAAGAAGAAAGTGCAAAGTCACGCTTACTGTTGAACATAAAGAAAACAAAAATAATGACCACTGAGAACTTACACACATTCAACCTAGACAATGAAGAAATAGAAATAGTAAAAGAGTTCTCATATCTAGGATCAAACATTGATAGGAATGGGGACTGCAGTCAGGAAATCATCAGAAGATTAAGAATGGGGAAGGGGTGGCTATGAAAGAATTAGAAAAGATTCTAAAATGCAAAGATATACAACTCAGCATAAAAGTTAGAATCATACAAGCCATTATATTCCCTATTACCATGTATAGATGTGAGCGCTGGACAGTTAAGAAAGATGATAGGTAGAAAATCAATGCATTTGAGATGTGATGCTGGAGAAGAGTGCAAAGGATCCCATGGACAGCCAAAAGGACAAACAAATGGGTCCTAGAACAGATCAAGCTAGAGATAATCCCTAGAAGCCAAGATGACAAGACTGGAGGGTTGCAGACTGCCAGAAATAGTGCAAATTGAGTCCACTTTTAGGGTTAGGGTTAGTGCTAGGGAATCATGGGAATTATTTGTTTTTTTCTAGGACATTGAGCCTTCTCTGTCAGAGAGCTCTGATGCCACAATAAATTACAGTCCCCATGATTCCCTAATCCTAACTCTAACCCTAAAAATGGACTCAATTTGCACTATTTCTGGCAGTCTGCAACCCCCCTTAGACTGTTGTACTTTTGGATACATTATGAGAAGGCATGCTTCATTGGAAAAGGCAATAATGTTACAAAAGGTGGAGGGAAATAGAAAGAGAGGAAGGCCACATGCTAGATGGATGGACTTTATTAAAGAGACCACAAATATGAGTTTGCAGGAGCTGGGCAGAGCTGTAGAGGACAGGTAGGGCTTGGAGATGTCTCATCCATAGGGCCGCCATGGGTCGAGATCGACACGGAGGCAGTTAACAACAACAATCAATCAGACATGGCAAATACCTTGTGTCAATGGACTTGGTTATTTGAAATTTTAAGTAATCTTAATATACTTTTTCCTTTATACTCTAGATTCCTCAATCTTTCAGGTCATCTTAAGTGTCCCTCCTGATGGTGCCCAACAGTATGTGAAATAAGAAGAAAGAGGTCTGAGAGGATTTTTAAATAATTAATTAAACCTTTTATATAGATATATATATGGTCAGGATGTTGATGCTGATGGTTAGACTGATGAATAAAAATATGAAAAAAAAATGTCCCTCCTGATGGTGTCACATGTTTCTAGGCCTGCTCAGCAGTCATTTGGAGCAGGAGACTTAATGTGTATGGTAGAATACTCTTTACCTAGAAAATAGCTATAGACACATATTAAATACAGTTTTATTTATGCAAGACCTTCTGCCTATAGACTACAAAAAGAGTGGATAATTGTGCATTGTGTATATTTGCTTATTTGTTGATCAACACTTTTCTGAAATTTTGAAATCTAAGTGGTATGAAAATGTTTGTAAATGTATCTCAGTTAATGGAATGATTACTCATTTCACTGACAATCATCTTCTCAAAACTACTATGTGCAAACTTGCCATTGAGACACTGTTGGTGGAATCATCTTTAATGGAAAGAGGAGGAGCTTCAGCAAGTGAGGAGATATATTGGTGACCAATACTTCCCTTCTCCAAATTCATGTAAAACTAATGCATAGGTTGAAGAAGATCATGCAATAGTGTGGAAGGTGACATGGGAAGAAGAAGAACTGAACTCTTACATCTATTAGCAGGATCCTGTACTTGTTCAAAATCTGTGAGTTGGAGCTCAGAATGAACTTCTTCCATTCATGAAAGAGCTCTTTAGGATCCTTGTTGACAGTGAAAAACAATTGGGGGGGGGGACACCAAAGAACACTGTTTTCAGCCTCACTCTTCGGAACAGTAGAAAAACTGTAAACATGTATTCTCCATCACCATGTACGGGTTTGAGAGTTGGACAGTGAAGAATGCAGATAAGAAAATAAATTCATTTGTGACATGGTGTTGGAGAAGATTGTTGATGGTACTGTGGACAGCCAAAAAGACAAAATAAATGGGTCCTAGAACAGATCAAGCCTAAAATCTCCCTGAGCCTGTAATATTTTGGCCATACCATGAGACAGCATCACTCATTGGGAAAGACAATAAGGTGGAGGAATGTAGAAGGAGTGAAGGACCACATGCTAGATGGATGAACTTCATTGACATGGGTATGAATAGTGAGGGAAATGAATTTGCAGAACCTAAGCAGAGCAGTAGAGGATAGGGAGTCTTGGAAATATCTCATCCACAGGGTCACCATGAGTTGGTCACTCAAAGATGGTTAACAACAACAACAACAAATATGTCAAAATGACAATTAGATAAATTGTAAATATCACAGAAGAGACCACTGCCCATGACCTCTTCTCCAGGTCTAGTTCTTTATCAGAATTGGTCTGCTGAGATATTTAAGCTTTGAACGTGTTCCATTAAAACTGAAGTTGATTTATTAAACCTTCCTTTAAAAATCAGGGAAGAAGAATTAGAAAACAGCAAAGGAACTTACTATTTTTTTTAAAAAAAATTCCTACAATACTATATTATCTCAAAATGAAACATATGAGTACTTTGAGTAATTGCAGATCTACCACAATAATACAATTAGCCAAAACCAGTATTTTAAATCTTTTCCTACTCTAGTTGTATCCACTTTCCTTTCTCCCCTTCTTCCAGATGCAACCTTCAGTTATTTATTTTGTTTTATTTTATTTTATGGCAAGGGAGTTGCATTTCAGCAGATATGAGGCATTGTAGCAGGAAAGAGATGGTAGAAAACCTTGTCACATAGGTGGAGCTCCCTCAGTTTTGTGCATGTCTGCCATCATCTGTAATCTAGTTTTGAGGCAAGCATGTATTGAACAACAATCATCTGCATCACATTCCTTTTGAAACTTAAGAATATTGAGAATATGACTCTTAAAAAACGAGAGAGGGAGGGGGAGAAAAGAAACAAATGTTGCAGCACCTCTCTGCCACATAATGATGCCTTGGTGTTAAAGGAGAAAATGTCAACCATTCCCCCAGGGTATGCCTGGGTCAATCATGGGCATCAATAATAATTCTTAAGATCCCAATTGCTGATGCATTGTTTGCTACTGTCCTGTCCTGTTTGCTACTCTGAAAGAAGATTATGTGGGCCAAAGGAGTATTTGCAGGTTATGCTTGTGAATCCTTGACTGTTTCATCCTCTTGATCTGTAGGGAGAGGCGTGAAATATAAATAAAAATTATTATTATTGTTGTTGTTGTTGTTGCATGCAAGGATCAATATTTGTGGTACTTTTCTCCATGCTATCCAATAAAATAAATATTATTCTTCAGTACTGTCCTCATGTTCAAATGTTCCAAGTGTTACAGAGTAAATTGTGGGGATTTTTTTCCACACAAAACCTCTATTTTCTTCACAGGAAATGGTTTTTTCTAGATAGGAAATGCATGTTCTGCACAGAAAACACATTTTTGAACAACAACAATAACAACACATCCCATGTTTTCGTCCACAGAATAATTCCTTCACACCACTTTGGATCTTTCAAATACCAGGGGAAACTTCTGCATAATTTTCATTGGTCTATTATTTTCCTGACAATTGGGAAACTTCATCAGAAGAATAATTTTCTTGATGGGGTTTCCTGACAGTCAGGAGACCTATTTTTCAGTCTTGGAATGTATAAACATGATTATTCTTTCCGTCAGTAGTGAGAGAAATGTGTATGGAGGTGAAATGAATATGGCAATTTATGTAGGAATATGCATGTTGACATGACATGGATGCAAAAAGTAGGAGCAATGGAGAGGGTAAGTGAAGACAGCTGTTAACCAGGAAGCAGCCCCCTAAAACCCTTCCCTCTTAAAACGTGACAAAGGTCATTGTAATCGTGGTTGCACAAGAGAAAAAAGAAAAAAGAAAATCTGTAATAAAGGCCTGAACCTCATGATGAAATTATGGGCTTTTACAGACTGCCAGAAATAATGCAACCTGAGTCCATTTTAACTGTCCTGGCGCAGTGCTAGGGAATCATGGGAATTGTATTTTTTTCTGAGACATTGAGCCTTTTCTGTCAGAGAGCTCTGGTGCCACAATAAACTACAGTTCCCATGATTCCCTAGCACTGAGCCAGGGCAGTTAAAGTGGAGTCAAATTGCATTATTTCTGGCAGTCTGTAAAGGCCCTATGTCACTCTGCAAAGTGGCTCATAAAAACTGATTGTTCTTGTGAATAACATTATGAATGTGACTAGAAAGTGTTTGTTTGGATTTAGTTTGGATTTGTTTGATAGTATTTCCAATGCAATCATTAACATATCCTCTAAGGCATCCCTCACCTTTGTCTAGTGCAGGGGTAGGCAACCTTTTTGAGCCAGAGGCTGGGTTGTTGTCCCTCAGACAATGGGGGGGGGGGCGAAGCACCATAAATACATAAATAAATATTAAAAATTTAAAAAAATTAAAAATTAAAAAAATATGCATGCACACTCTCTCAGCCCCAGAAAAGCCATGGCAAAACCCCTGTAGAAATTTTGCCGAGAAAACCCCAAGAACAAGTAATAACAACAATAATCAATATCATCATGGCGGGCGGCAGTGGTGGCGGCAGGGGGTGGTGCTGGCAGCGGCAGCAGGACCGGCCTGGGGCCGGTCCCAAAGGCCTCAGGGGGGCGCATCTGGCCCCCGTGCCTTAGGTTACCTACCGCTGGTCTAGTATCAGGACAATAATAAAATCCTTCCTGTGACATAATTAATTTGTGTAGTTGTTATTCTTATTAAACTGGCACAGTTCCCATCTGATATCAGTTTGTTGATTATCTGGAAGGTTCTCAGAGAACTAGTGCATGTGTGCCTATGCGTGTGTGCATGTTGATGTGCTGAAATGCTGTTTAGTATTCTTATATATATGACATAAGATAAAATGGAGGTAATGCTGTGTGTTCTATGTTGCTTCCAGCACAACGTGAAGGTAAATTATCCCTTGTAGGCAATACATGAACCCCCAATACTGGTAATCAATTTGTTTAGGAAATAATAATGAACAATTATCATAAAAATTAATAGAAAATCTCTTAGATTGAAAAAGATAAATTGGGCAATCATGGTGGAAAGAAATGTGTTGAAGGCCTGCAATTTCTCGTGCTCTGTCTCTCACAGACAGAACAATATAAAATGGCAATAATGCTTTTATGTCTCCTATGAAATTCAGTAATGAGAACATTAATACTAGTTGAGGCACTTCAAACATATTGACAGAAGCTGCCAGCATGATTTAAAAAACCCAGAGTTGTCTGATTTCCATGGCTTTCCAAAGGAACATGTGTCATTCATTTAAATGAAGCTTTACTAGAGTGTGGTACTTTGATGAGGAGACAAAAATTATCTGGAAAAAGACCTGCAATGTCCACTCATTAAAGAGACTGATTTCCAATTTAATATTGGCAAATGTTTTCTTTTCCCCATTAGTACTTATCAAAATAACAATGTGAAGCATTTTCTTATTTTAACAGGGGAAAGGATCTTTGAATTTGAGGTTATTATGCTATCAAAAGGCCATGGCTAATATATTAAAATACACAAGGATATACAAAATGTTTTGTTCATAAAGTTCAGCAAAATACTATTACAGATGTTAACAGATTATGTTACTGACAAAAATATAAGAGAAATTCAAAATTATCAGCAAGCAACTTAAAGTACCCGTAATCTGAATCACCAAAACAACTTATTTTCTTGTCTTTTTTAAGCTTCAAGGATGAGATAAGAGAATTTATCTCATTACCAATAACTGATTGCCCCTCTGCTAGATTAGATAAATTTTATCCATCCCTACGTTTTATAGATGTCTCAGTTGGCTGCCAAAAAGTAAAGCCCCTAACTACGGTATTCATTCAATAATCAATTGAGTAAGGACCAAATCACAGATGGTTTGGAATCCTATATCTGATATCATATTTTGTGCTGATGTCCCTTTAAGATTGATTTTAGGGTTCTAGAAGTGTCTACTGGAGGCTCATAATCATTATGCACGGATCTTTGTAACCAGCAAACTATGAAAAATTGACATTCAATGGGTGAAATGCAGTGCAGATTAAATGCTGATAATTTAGAAAGACAGTCAAGTATGTTTTAATTCTTGCATTTCAGTAAATTGATCTGTATCTGTTTTCAGATGCTAAGTGTGACCTTTTTTTTACAGAGGAATACTGGTGAAGTTTCAACAAGGGAAATGTTGCTTCCAAAGAATATAATTTTCAATTGTGATCCAGTGAATATTCACTTATTAAAATGTAACCTGTGGCTCTGCTATATTTCTTTAAATCTGAGTGCCTATGCCTTGAATGCAGTGTAATATTTTCTCACCAAAAACTTTATTTCTTGTCTTTTACAGTGAAAAAAGCAATTGAGTTGAAGTCAAGAGGAGTCAAGATGCTGCCTAATAAAGATAGCAACCACAAGAATTCTGTCTGTAAGTCCATAATAGATACTTATTCTCTTAAGAATATGTGTTATCTTTGAGTATTACATCCAAGTATGTGACCAAGACTATATGTAGTGAGGGGGAACATACAAGGCAAGTCCTATCAGTCAGAGTGAGGCAGTTGCTTTAAGGAACTGATAGGAAAGCAAATAGTTAATTGTTTAATTAAATTTATATTATTTCTCCTGCCAAAGATACTGGAGGATTTGTTTGCCTCAGTTACATAATTTACTTGACCATTCTTAGCAGCTATGCACTTTGGCTTTTATATTACTAAAATGTAAAATTGATTTATTAATTTATTAAAATATGCATATTCTACACTACATTATGAGATCTCAAGTAAAATGTAAAAATACAATGTCTCAGAGTGGGGTATGCTTTTGGGAAAAAAAATGGTAAAAATAATAGGAGTGCTTCCAGACAAGGCTTTTATTGTCCAATCACCCATTGTTCAATCTGGAATGTTATTGGATGTATGTGACATCTTGGATTTGTATGCCCCTTGTTCATTTATTCATTAAGGAAGGAAAGATGGAACCACCACACAATGTGCTTTGATTGGTAGTGCTAGGAGTCATCTGTCTGGAAGTACCATGAGGCACAACATACTGGTCTCTCTCTCTCTCTCTCTCTCTCTCTCTCTCACACACACACACACACACACACACACACACACACACCCCAAATATAAACCAGTGCAGTGATTTCCATAAGGGAATCATACCATCTCTAGCTCTGGTTCTGGTTACAGAACTAGAGACCATATTCCAGATTAATTGTAGTTAGTCTGACACTATAAGAAATCTTATATAAAACAGGTTATGTGAGTGCAGATATGTTGCAGCCAACTAAGGTGCATGTCAACATTGCCATATATGCAGTCTTTTGAAATGGGTATAATTGATGCATCAGCCTTAGGCAAGAGTAATCCTGGCTGTAACTGACACAATTTATGACCTCCTTTGCCTTGCTTTGTTCCAGTGATATTACTGGCACTAGCCCACAGGCCCCAGAACTGTAGAACCACCCTTCGTTGCTCTTCTGAAAGGAGAGATCAGATTTTCTTTCATTCAGCTTCGCAGCAAATTCTGTGCCACTAGATTTGTCTTACTGAAAAACTATTTTGGCAAGTGGTTGGAATAGGGCCAGAAAAAAATGCTCCATTATGTTATGGAATGGAATGGCACTATAGAAAATCTACAACCTCACTCTTTCTGGCAGTGGAACACTTTCCTAATGTATTAGATAGGTGTATTGTCCTATTATCTCATCCTTTCCATTGAATGAAACCCCAAGAATATGGAATAATACTAAAGATAAATAAGAATTATATTTTTATAATGTTTGTGAATATTTTTATGGTCTGGACTATATAGAATTTGGTTTGTAGTCTAAATAAATTATATATATTGGGAACCCATAATTGATAGGCTGGGTGCTCTAGGGAAACTTTTGCAGCGTATATGTCTTCAAGAAAAATAGATTAAATGTGCTGTCCTTACGTACCTCAGAATAAGCCCCTTTGAATTCTGGTAGATACACTTGTGATTGTGTTGTATGACCAACTGGTGTGTGCATTTGACCTTGCAGCTTCTGAAGGTGGCAGTTTGTGCCTAAGATTTTTGCAGTATAGTTTATAGGATGCTGGCTTTAATTATGGAAAGTGAATAAATCACAAGCTATTAAAAATATTTATGACACAATCTGTTGTGAATTTCAAAAGCATTTTATTATATTTTGTTAAAGAGGGATGATACTATTATGCATCACACCATCCAAATGTGTTATTAATGCCAACAATCAGCTAATGAAGATAAACCTTATTTTAATTCCTAATCCCAATGTTCAATTTCATAAAACATTTCCCTTGCATATTTTCTAGTATTTTGCTCTTTCATTCTTTGTTTTGACAGTGATCTGTGTTTCTAAACATTAAATGCACTTGGATAGCAATGGTATGTCTATGGGAGAGAGCAAAGAGGAAGAGGGAGATTAGGCACACCCTTAATGGAAATACTATGTTTTGAGGAAGGATTTGAAGAAGGGAAATTGATGCTGTATAAGCATTGTCCATTTGATTGATAATAGTCTGGAGTTCTGTGCATCATTTAAGAATCTCCAGGGACGACCCTACATGTTTAAAATACACCTAATTTTGGTCAAATCCAGCCACACATGATTCACAGTAGTTTGGGCTTTTTATAAGTGGGAAACTCCTTTAACTCCTACCAGAATATCACCTAAAATCTGCAGAAATATGCATATTGCATGTATGGCTGTCTATCTAGTTCACATGCGTTTAATGGCTGCATACTTTCAGCAGATGGTAGGTGAATAGATGCCAATAGATGCTAATTTGCATAGGAAAGTGAAGACAATTAACCATTGATGTGAAAGTAGAAAAATGTGCACCAATTTGCATAATACTAGCTCTGGATTACAGTGCCAACTGTATTCTGAAGTGTAAGAAGAGAACATTATCTTTTGCACATGTATAAGTGGAGTTTAGCTTAGAATGTGACTTGTTTAATACTAAAATAGTATATCATTGTGGCTTGTTGCATTCTTGTGTAAGACAGGGATAGGCAAGTGTGGGTTTGTGTGTGTGTGTGTGTAAATGGTATGGAAGATGTGTGGAAGAGTTAAATGTTTATGCCATTTTGTGCTCTGTCCACACCACCTTCTGGTTTCCATGTGATAATTCATCTCTTAGTCCAAAAATATTTTTCCCCCATGAAAATTTGTAAATGTATAAATGAAAGTATCTCTGGATATACTCAGAATTATAACATTCACACACAATGGTGTGCTATCTGCAGTTTTGGAGTTGTTAAGTATACATGTAAAAAACCTTTAACTATAGTAGGCCAATGGACCATTCTGAGTTTTGGTGGTGGTGCATCATCTAAAAAACAAACAAACAAACAAACAAACAAAACCATAAGCTTCCACAATTTGACATTAAAATACCTTTCTACCCCACAGGCATGTGTGACTTCATTTCTCCCCTACCTCAGTGGGGGGAGAGGCTGTAAAATGAAACGTTCAGATATTTGCCATAGCCTTCAAAGAGAAACATCTTTCAAGTGCTCTGCTCTTTTGTACTGCATGTTTACTTTTATAGTGTTGATCTTCCATTTAGTCCTAGAGATGGAGAAAATTGAGTTATTTTTAAGGCGATGTTTTTGCCATGTAGAGTCAAAGAACAAATGGCTTTACAGATTCAGTATTGATCTGCTGTAACACATTTAGATGAATTGATGGCACATGCTGTGTTACTCAGCAGTTGATGCCAAAAGAGCTAATTCTGGGACAGGGTAGCCCTGCTGCTTCAGTGTTGGATGCATGAGGGAGATGATGGAAAAGCTATTACTTACTTTGGTTAACCATTTGGGGGAAATTACTACTAATGCAATGAATTAAGGCAGAAAAAGTTCAGAATGAGTGTTACAATAGAATTTTGCCTTAAAGCGTATACATCATCTTGATTTATTCAGATTGTTTTTGGAGCAATCTGTGATGGCTTTATCTCAGAACCTGAGAACATCTAGTTTTACTGATACTGTTGGACCTCAGCTCCCATCAGCATATCTAAATGTGAAGTGTAATGGCAGTTGCAGTTCAGCAATATCAGGGTGGGGGCACAAGTTTCCCAGCCTTGTTTTGCAGCATTTAAGAATACCTCACATGCTTCATCAATCTCTCATTCCTTATCCAGTCTGCAGCATCCCCCAAATACATGGACATGAAGCTGGGTCACCTCATTTTAGAAACAGTTGGCAATTTTGTTTCTTTATAAAACAGTGAGGACCTAAGATGGTCAGCTCTTTATTCAATATTTTTAAAATACCCAATATGTTTTAGCCTCAAAAAGAATTTATATTCATAAAGCAAATATGTTTATACTCTATGGCTTGCATTTTGGAGGGTGTTTTCAACCCCAGTGATTTCTTTTAAAGGCCTCTGAAGAAGTCATTTTCTCATTGAAGGATACCATGGTTGTTGACACCAAAAGTCTATCAGAATCAACGGGCGCATACTCCCTTTGTCCAATTCCCTACATATCCACATATCCACCAAGGCAACCAAAGGTATCTCTGTCCCATAACCATGTTTGAATCCAGATTAAAATAAGTCTAGAAAATCACTCTCAACCAGGAGCCCCTGGAGCTGAAGGCCAATGGGAGGCCATACTCTAGAACTTTGCCCAAAAAAGGGATGCTGGTGAAGTTTGGGGATTCTGTTAGTATACTGTCCACTCGGTTGTCTAACAGACTCCCTAACCGAGCTGACAAAACTGGTCTCTGAGTTGCTGTTGGAGTCGCCTAGACTTTTAGTCTTGGGGGACTTCAACATTCCACTTGAGACCAGTTTGTCAAATCTAACAGGTGTGGTTCAGGAGTTCATGGAGTTCATGACAAATATGGGCCTATCCCAATTTGGTCACCAGGTCCACACATTGTCCAGATCATACACTTGATGCGGTCTTCGGTACGGAACAAGAATATCCATGGGCAGAGGTAATAAAAAGCTGTGCTTTATAATGGGCGTATCATTTCCTGATCAAGGCTGAACTTAGAACCACTGTCCACCCTGTCGGAGGTGGAGGGCCCATTAAAATGGTCCACTATTGAAGGCTAATGGAACCAATTTAATGGTTGGTAACACCGGCGATTCTGTCAAGGCTTTAGTTAATACCTGGAACACCGATCCTGCTAAGGCTATCAACACGATTGCTCCCAAGTATCCTTTCCAACCCACTTCAAATCATCCAGCGTGGAATACCAAAGAACTCAGGAAGATGAAGCAGGTTGGACAATGACTAGAGTGCATCTGGCAGAAAACTTGACCCTTATCTGACAGAACTTGTCATAGGAAATTTCTTTGTTCCTATAGAGAGGCAATACATGCAGTGAGGAAATCTTTCTTCTCTGCACATATTGCATCCGCAGAGTCCCACCCAACAGAGCTGTTTGGAGTGGTAAGGGAACTGACACAGGTTCTACCTGTGCAGAACCCATTACTCAACCCAACAACGGCCTGCTGTGATGCACTTCTATGCAGATAAAATCTCTCAGATAATAATAATAATATAATAATAATTTTTATTTATATCCCGCCCCTCTGCTAGGCAATCGGGGCGGCGTACAGGACTTCAAAACATCAGAACAAATATCAAAAATAAATCAAAGTCAAATCTCATCCCCCCTTCCCATACCCTCCCATCCACCCAAAACAATAAACTAAGCAAGTTAAATGACAATAATTAAAATATACAGTTTAAAAATACATAAATTTTTTAGTTTCATTATGATCTTCCGAGAGCTGCAGGCTAGTCAAAACAGTCCTCCACGGCTTGAGAATGCCAGCGGGAGATGGAACCAGGGAAGGGCTTTATGTCCACCGGGGCTCCTCCCCTGCTGCCCGCAGGTGCAGCAGCTCAAGCCGCTCAGGTGGTCCTCCGAGGGCTGCAGGATGCCCGAGACAATCCTCCGCAGCTTGAGAATGCTGGATAAGAGCCGACTTGGATGCCAGTGTTATAGCAGAATTTATAGATGAGGTATCCAACAACTCTGTTTATGAAATTATACTGAATCAGTTCCAACTGGTGAGTACCGATGACGTGGACAAGCTCCTTGGTAGAGTGAGGAAGACAACTTGCCCACTTGACCCTTGCCCATTGTGGCTGGCCATCCAGGGGGGAGATGCCTTGAGGATG
>CM034701.1:252806059-252824689 GCA_020142125.1 Phrynosoma platyrhinos
CTTAGCATTTTCTTCTTTGATCTTCCTTAGTAGGTGTTCCAAGTCTGTAAGGTTTTCTGCTAGTCTTACGGTATCATCTGCATATCTTAGATTGTTGATATTCCTTCCTCCTGTTTTCACTCCTCCTCCTTCCGTGTCCAAGCCTGCTCTTCATATAATATTTTCTCCATATAAGTTGAACAGAAAGGGAGAAAGGATACAGCCTTGTCTGACCCCTTTGCCAATTGGGGACCATTCTGTTTCTCCATCTTCTGTTCTGACAGTAGCCTCTCTCATGTCTTTAAGGGCATTCCATAGACTTTCATGATCTATGCAGTCAAAGGCTTTGCTATAGTCTATAAAGCACATGCTGATTTCCTTTTGGATTTCCCTGCTGCGCTCCATTAGCCATCATATGTTTGCAAAGTGGTCCCTAGTGCCTCTTCCTTTCCTGAACCCTGCTTGGACCTCTGGGATTTCTCTCTCCATGTATGGTTGGAGTCTATGTTGCAGAATTCCGAGCATGATTTTGCTTGCATGAAATATCAGTGTTATGGTTCTATAGTTGCTCCAGTCTCTTGTGTCTCCCTTTTTGTGGATGGGCATGTATATTGATCACTTCCAATCTGTTGGCCATCGTTTTGTTTTCCATATCTGTTGACATATGTTGGTCAGCACTAGAGTTGACTCTGTCAGTGTGGATTGCAGCAATTCAATCGGAATATCATCTGTTGCTGGTGATTTGTTTTTTGCTATTTCTCTTATTGCAGTTTCCACCTCACGTTTTGGAATTTGGGGTTTATCTTCATATGGCTCTTCATTCCATGTGTCCTTCATTTTGTCATCTCTTTTGTATATTGCATCCAACATCTTTTTATTCCTTCCTGGTCTTGAATTATGTTATTTTTATTGTCATAGATTGTCCCAGTCCTTGGTCTGAATTTTCCTTTGATTTCCTGGATCTTGTGAAATAGATCTCTTGTTCTTCCCTTTCTGTTTTTGTCTTCTGTTTCTCTGCATTGCTCATTGTAGTAATTTTCTTTATCTTTCTGCGCAAGCGATTGTACTGTTGCATTCATAATTCTTAGTTTGTTCCTATCTTGACTATTAAAAGATATATTAAATATATTAAAGAATACATTGTTCAACTTTTTTAAAAATACAGACTCAAAATAGCAATAAGAGTGAAAGTCTATGAGGAAGAAATCAATAATTGAAGAAAAGCAGATCACCATAGAAGAACTTCACTTGACAGTGAGGAAGACCATAGGTTGAAATGCACCTAGCTTCTATTTGAATGAAGACCTGCCAGGATCTTTTCATGAAATATATAGTTTAGCCCTTAAATAAGTTGGCTGAATCCTACCTATCTATGCTTTAATCTTGATAGATATATGTGCACTATGGCTTTGACACTGTCTGAAATTAGTTTGACAATCATAATCTTCCCAAAGGGTCTTGGAAACTCTAGCTTTGTGAAGACAGTGTTCATAGTTTCACTTAAAAATCCCTTTCCTTCCTAGGCTACATCCATAATACAGAATTAGTCCAGTTGAACATCACTTTAACTGTCATGGGTCAGTGCTATAGAATTCTGGAAATTGTAGTTTTGTAAGATATTTGGCCTACCCTGTCAGAGATCTGGTGCCCCAATAAACAACAATTACCAGGATTCCACAGGACAGAACCATGGCAGTTAAGGTGGTGTTAAACTGGGTTATTTCTGCAGTATGGATGCAGCCTTATAGAACTATAGCCTATATCCAGGGTCATTTATTGAGATCCTGGTTTGTAAAATGACATCATTTGCTGCTAGCATAATAGGAACTTAATACTATAATTCTGCTTTGCAATAGAACAGATTTTGATAGTGGGAAAAATAACAGCAGCATTATGCTTTCACAGTTGCATAACACTTTAATGAAACAAGAGGGATAATTATCCTGATCTACTTTGTTCTATCATAAAATGTAATAATACAGATTTTCCCAAGTGTTAAAGATTTTAGCATTCTCAATGATGATACACATCCCTATGTAATAATATTAAACAGTGCTATTTTATTACATTGTGGAAATTGCTTCATAAATCAGATTAGTAAATTATACTTGTTTCTGGAAAATAGGCCTTTGTCACTGCAGGAGCTAAAATATCCTTCAAAGTGCTATTCACAAATCTAGCTAGGAAGAGAGTGGCTGTCTCAATGTATTTGGGAAGAAAAGTATCACTTGCAGCTAGAAGCAAAAGAAGAGGCTTGCTTTTTCAATAGTTGATATTAATATCCAATTTACATAGGTGATCACTTAATTAACTAGAAATATCTATTGTTGTGTAAAGCACTATATAATACTGAAAACTTTTAGAAGGTGGAACTGAAAGGATTCTTTAAAGTTTAATTTCCCATGAAGTGTACTTTTGTTTTTAAATAATAATAATAATAATAATAATAATAATAATAATAATAATAATAATTTCTATCCCGCCCCTCTACCAAAGCAATTGGGGTGGCTTACATCAATAAAATGTCACAATATACCCTCCCAGACCCACCCACCCCTTAAAATAATATTAAACATAATAAGAATTAAAACAGTTAAAACAATTAAAGAAAGTTAACAGTTTACAATAATAATAAACAATAAAACAATAAAAAGCAGTGTAACAGGCAGTCTGCTAGCAATAAATAATGTGGTTGAATGTGGCAGCAGGTGGGGGGAGAGACTCACTCCTTGGCTGGGAAATTAATCAGGAAAGGCCTGCTGGAAGAGATCCATCTTGACAGCTTTTTAAAGCCATCTAAATTGGTAATTTGACGGATCTCGTCCGGCACGCCATTCCATAATCTGGGAGCAGTTTCCGAAAAAGCCCTCTGGGAGGTTGTTGACAGTCTAGTTTTAACAGGCTGAAGTAAATTCCTCCCAGAGGACCAGAGTGTGTGGGTAGGATGTATGGACGGAGACAATCCTGAAGATAGGATGGACCCAAGCCATGTAGGGCTTTAAAGGTAATAACCAACACCTTGTACTGGGCCCGGAAACTAATTGGCAGCCAGTGAAGTCTTTTTAAGACCAATGTAATATGGTCTCTTCTAGATGTACCAGAGACCAGCCTGGCTGCCATATTCTGAACTAATTGAACTTTCCGGACCAAGCACAAGGGTAGCCCCATGTAGAGCGCATTACAGAAATCCAGACGGGAGGTTACCAGAGCATGTACCACAGTTTCGAGATCCCTTACTTCCAGGAAAGGGCACAGCTGGCATATCAGCCGAAGCTGATAACAGGCACTCCTGGTTGTCACATTCACCTGATTAATCATGTGAAGCGACGAGTCCAGGAGAACCCCCAGACTGCGAACAGAGTCCTTTGAGGTAAGTGTGATCCCATCCAGAACTGGAGGTTTTATCCCGATACCTAGTTTCGTGGCCACTACTGTAAGTACCTCGTTTTATTTGGATTCAGTTTCAATCTGTTTTTCCTCACCCAGTCCATTACCGCCTTAAGACAGTCATTAAGAAGAGAGACACCATCTGAAGCCAAGGCTGATGACCGGGAGATGGAGAAGTATATTTGGGTGTCATCAGTGTACTGATAACACCCAGCCCCATGTCTCCGAATGATCTCTCCCACCAGCTTCATATAGATGCTGAATAACATTAGGGACAGTATGACACCTTGAGGGATGCCACACTTGAGTTTCTTTCTAACGGAGCTACTGTCCCCGAGCAACACCCTCTGGGATCTACCCGAGAGGAAGGAACGGAACCACTTCAGAGCAGTGCCTCCGATTCCCAGCCCCCTGAGGCAATCCAGGAGGATGTTGTGATCGATTGTGTCAAAAGCCGCTGAGAGGTCTAGAAGCACCAACAGGGTCACACTACCCCTGTTGATGCTCAAACACATGTTATCAGTCAAGGCAACCATGGCAGTCTCAACTCCAAATCCAGTCCTAAAGCCTGTTTGAAATGGATCTAGATCCGGGGTAGGCAACCTTTCCCCTTTAAGGGCTGAGGGACTTCAGCTCCCAGAAGCCTCAGCCATTTTGGCCAATAGTCCCATGTTGGCCAATAGCTCCTGGGATTCTGGGAGCTGAAGTCCCTCAGCCCTTAAAGAGGAAAGGTTGCCTACCTCTGATCTAGATAATCGGTTTCATCCAAGACAGCTTGGAATTGAAAAGCCACTGCCCTCTCAATCACTTTGCTCAATAAAGGTAGTAAAGAGACTGGCCTATAGTTATTCATATCCAGGGGGCCTAGGGAGGGCTTTTTCAGGAGCAGCCTAACCACCGCTTCCTTTAAGCAGGATGGAACAAGTCCCTCCCTAAGGGATGCGTTGATGATGTCCTTAAGGAACACCCTCAGTGCATCCTCACTCTGGACAGTCAGCCTTGAAGGGCAAGGATCAAGTGGGCAGGTAGTTTTCCTCACTCTGCCAAGGAGCTTGTCCACAACATCGGTACTCACAGATTGGAATTAATCCAGTACAATCTCGGTAATGGAGTTGCTGGACACCTCGTCTATAGATTATGTATCAATACTGGCATCTAAGTCGGCTCTTATCTGAGAAATTTTATCTGTAAAGAAGTTGTTAAATGCATCACAGCAGGCCGTTGTCGGGTTAAGCAAGGAGTTCTGCTCAGGGGGAACCCGCGTTAGTTCCCTTACCACCCTAAACAGCTCTGTTGGATGAGACTCTGCAGACGCAATACATGCAGAACAGAAAGATCTCTGTGCTGCACATATTGCCTCTCAATAGGAATGAAGAAAGTTCCTATAACGAGTCTTGTCAGATAAGAATTGAGTTTTCAACCAGATGCATTCTAGTCATTGCAGTCTAATCGTCTGTCCCCGATCTTATTTAACTCGCTTCATCTTCCTCACAGAGACCTCAAATAGACACAGACTATGCGTTTAAAAAAAAATATGGGGGAAATACCTTAGAATATGTATCGACTTCATGATATGGCAAATAAACATTGATTTACTTTGTTCTGAATTTTTATCATCATAACAGCTGGGAAGAATAGGCACTAAATAAAAGTCTTACTGAGCACAACAGGAAGAATATCTCCCTTGTAGTGATGAAGCAATCATCAGTTATCTCCTTTACGCATAACCAATATGTTAGTTGGAAGATAAATCCTGGAGTTACAATGTGTCTGTGGTGTAATGAATAATAAGTTATAATTGTTGCCTATTTATTATTCAGGTATCTCACCTTTACCCTGCAAAAGTAACAGGGAAGGCTCAAGCTTTAGTGGTAGGTAAAAGTATCATTGCATGGAGTTCAATCTGAAGTACCCCCATACTTGACTGAAACTTCAACTTGATTCCTGGAGAGGTTCTGTCAGTTAGTGTGGACAGTTCTGAGCCAGATGGGCCAGTTGTCTGACTTGGTATGAGGTCAAAGCAGAGTGCCTGGACATCCTCCTTTTCCAAGACATATCCTACATTTCAATCTTCTGTCCAGGTGGTATTTCAAAACATCCTCCATTTTGAGCATGACTAAGAAATATGAATTCATATTTATATTAGTGTTTTTAGCTTTTATTTTGTAATGTTATACATTTTTCTTGAATGTCCTACATTTTACAGTGCTATGTCCTCCTTTGCAGTTTAGTCACCCTGGGTTAAAGGCTTGAGAGTCTCAGGTTTCCTACATTTCAGAATTTGAGCTAACAGCACTATGCAGATAAGGACCTGGTCAGGTTCACCATTTGGAAGTCTGCTTCTCTGTCTACTGCAAGATTAAGTGACTTTTCACACAAAAATCTAGACATACTGTTGGTGCCCAGCAGGAGAGCATGTTATCTTTGCTGTAGGTATCAATACCGGTCACTGTCCTGAGAAAGCAAAAGGACTGTGGAAATGTAGGCTGTCTGTCAGTGTAACAATGAACATATGAATTGGGTTGTATAAATTACACTTCCCCCACATTTAGACCCAGGAGAGGCTTTTTTAAAAAAACAAAACAAAACAAAACACATAACATAGTGGAAATGCCCCCATACCCACTAGAGATATTGTGAGCATCTATTTGTCTGTCTGTCTGTCTATCTATCTAATCTTTCTAATCTATCTATCTATCTTTCTATCTGGTGGGAGCAGGTGCAAGGTCTCTTAGGGGGCTAATGCAGCCCTCAGGCTTCCACAGTTGCCCACCCCTTGCAGAGTCTGTTCACCAGATAGTTCTGAAGCCATCCCTAGGTAAGCAAATAGAAGAGTGTGGTAAGATCTGTCATTGTGGGTTAAACACATGCCTGTATCATTGGGGATAGTCGTGGCCACATCCTGTCCAATAATCTCCATAAAATGGATGTGGGCTGCAGAAAATAAACTAAATGTACACACAAACACACACTGCTCTGGAATGCATGAAGATGGGAGTTGCTTTCATACTGATTATCTAATATATGGCTGTCCTTTTTTAAATGGTTTCACACAAACTGGGAAAAGACAGCCAGTTAACTCTATTATGAGACATTGACCTAGAGGAATTTTAATTAGCTCAATTAATTACCTGGGATACATCCCTATTTATACGGAGGGTGGGGAGATAGAGGATTAGAAGAAACAGAATTCTTCAAATGAATTATATTTTTATTAAGGGGGAAATCAATCGGCAGTGCAAGTGCACACACATACACATGAGCACATACAAAACAGCTAATAAGAAAGGCTTCACTAATGAACTTAGTGCCTCTGCAGATGGGCGGCTCTGGGCCACCTCAGGAAGTGACAGGTTGGGGCTGCAGCAACCCCATGCAGCAGCCCTGATCCTCCCTTTTGCTGCCCCAAAAAGAACGGCAAAATGCCACTCTTTTTGGGGGCAGCAAAAGGCCACTCTAAGAGCCGGTGCACAGCTCTTCCTCACCTTTTTTGGCGCAGCATGTCAGAACATTGCATCAGGACGCCGTCGGAGTGGGGTTGGGGTAGCCAGAGTGTGGCTGCCCCACCCCAACTGTACCTCCAGGCTGGCTGTTTGTCGGAGCAGCGTTGTTTGTGGAGGGAGCATGAGCGGAGACTAGTAGAAGTTCAGAGAGTTAAAAAGTCCCCCTTGCACTCCATATTAGCTTGAAAAACAAATCATTATGGGGTCCTTAAATAGGCCAAAACTAGCCTTCAGGCAAAGGTTGTTTATTATACTTCCAAAGGTGCCAAATTTACATAACAAAGATCACTTTTATAGAGCTAGTCTCCAGAGGTGGCAATGGGCTAGTCTCCAGAGGCTGGCTCTTTTCAGGAAAGCATCCTGAGCCAGAAATCTCTTGGTCTTCATCTGGAAAAGGTGTGAATGTTTCGTGATTGCAACTCTTCAGACTAGCTGTTTGATCTGTAAATCAGTGCCTTGTGTATGTGATGTGCCCACTTTTGGGTGCATGGTGGCTTCTGCAGTTCCATTTGGAGCTGTAGCAGAAAGCACGCACACCCAAAATTATGGAAGATGTTCATTTCTCATAACAACTCCTTACCACCTGCAAAGAGGAGTCATGTAAAACAATCAAAATAAATAAATAAATAGACTAAAACATGAAAACAATTTGAAAAGTTACACTTTTCAGCAGGATCTTCCCCCCCTCCTCCTCAGCAGCATCTCCATAGCTCCCCTTTTAGAACTGTAGTTACAGGGGTTTTAAATTGGTTGGTATTATTTTCTGTTTTTAATTTGTTATTGTGATTTTAATTGATATACAGTTTAATAACTTTTTAAGGGGGGAGGGAAATATATTGTTTATGTTGTATGTTTTTAATGCTGTAAACCACCTGAATTGGTTCGCCAAACGGCGGTATAAAAATAAAATTTTATTCATTTATTTATTTATTATTACACAAGACAGTTAAAAGCAATTAAAATGATTTCAGACAATTTAAAATCCATGACATGTATGCAGACTTGGGTAAAACCTGATAAGCTCTAAAGGCTTTAATAAATGTTGGACTCCAAGTCTGGAGACCATGGTTTGATTCCCTGCTTGACCATGGAGACCCACTGGGCGACCTTGGGTGAGTCGCACGCTTTCAGTTCCAGAAACCCCCATGGTAAGTTCACCTTAGGGTCACCATCTGTCACAAATGACTTGAAGGCACACAACAACAACAACAACAACAACAACAGAATGACACCACTATTGGCCAATCAAGCCTTCTAGGGGACGATATTCCACAGTGGGGTGCTGTGGCAGAGAAGACCTTCTCACACATCCTCCCATGTTGTATTGCCCCAACTGGTGGTGACCTTCTGCAGACCTCAGGCAGACCTGAGCCACTCATATATAGAAAACTATGTGCCTTTAAGTCTAGAGCTGTTTAGAACTTTGGATGTCATGACCAGCTACTCCTTGAATTCAGACTGGAAGCTTGTTGTTGTTGGCAGGTAGCATCCTGAAGCCTGATGCTATGCAGTTTTTGTGCAGTTTTCTGGACAATAATCTGGCTGTTCTGTTTTGAACTAACTACAACCTCTGTGTTGTTTTCAAGGGCAACTCCGTGTAGTGCATTGCAGTAGTATAGCTGGCTAGGGAAGGTGTGCTGACCATTTGTTAATTTTGATTGCTCCATTTTCTTAATTATTCCTTTCTTGAAATAAATGTAATTTAAGTCCAAAGTTAGATGGAAATACATTTTTTTAAATAAATTCCAATTTTATACCTTTTTTGTTTGTTTACTCCAGACTTTTGCTGTAACAATAGTATTTATCCAACTACAGGTGAAGAAAATTAATTTTAATAGTTAAGTTGCAAAGTTTCCATAATATAAAAAGAGATAACACAAAAACAGTGCTATAAAGACTTAAGAGTTGCTGCTACAGCTTAGGATTCCCTGAAGGTAAATAGATTAATGTTGTTACTGTAACAATTTTATCAGTAGAAAAGTGATAACTTCATTTCTGTTGGGAAAAGAGCATTAAGGAATCAAAAAAAAGATGCATCCATAATAAAGTGCAACAATAGTTGGATAATAGATGCCTGGGCTGATGGCCAGTTGTTGCAGGGAGCTATAAAAGAAGTCCAAGGGAAAAGCTGTAAATATATTTCTCCTATGTGATATACTTATGGATCAGCCAGCTGCTTTTTTTCTTTTTTTACTCTTCTGTATTGTTATGCTTATGTTTTCTGTTTACCACTAACAATCTTCCTTCTCTCACTTCCTGCTGACTGGCATGAAAGATTTAGAGGAAATGAGAACTGCAGATAAAAGTTACTGTGAAAGACATATTTATTTTATTTTAAATAAATTCTTTCTTTTTTATAATTGTGATGCTGTCAGATGTCAAAGACAGCCAAAAGGAAAAAGGAGAAAAAAAGGCATGTTTGGTTTGCACGTGAACTTGCTCTTTGGCTTAAATTGTAATCTAAATACCTATGCACAATTGCTCATACATACTTTGAAAATGGGCCAGTGTTAAGGGTATCGGCTGGAATTCATGAAAGCAGTCACAAAAGTGTAGCCTAGAGTTATGCATTCATGACTGGTTTGTACTCATGATCCCTATATATTCACTACTTTAGGGAATGCATAGGGAATGCTTAGGGATAGTCCCCTGGTCTCCACGTACCATGCAGCAGCAATTCATGGGAAGGGGTGGAAACATCAGTTAGCTGCTACCCAGTAAACAGGGGGATTAACCCATGTTGCTTGCAGTGGCTGCTGCCTTTTAAGTGAAGATTGGGCTGTTGGCCCAGGAGACATTGCATAGATCAGGGGTAGGCAACCTAAGGCCTGGGGGCTGGATGTGGCCCCCCGAGGCCTTTGGACCAGCCCCAGGCCGGTCCTGCCACCACCGCAACCGCCCGCCATGATGATATTGATTATTGTTATTATTACTTGTTCTTGGGGTTTTTCTTGGCAAAATCTCCATAGGGGTTTTGCCATGGCTTTTCTGGGGCTAAGAGAGTGTGCATGCATTTTTTTATTTTTTATTTTACTTTTATTTATTTATTTATTTATTTTTGGTGCTTCAGCCCCCCAATTGTCTGAGGGACAGTAACCCAGCCCCCGGCTCAAAATTGTTGCCTACCCCAGAATAGATAGATAGCTAAAGTGGTTACACAGCTATGTAGCTCATACACAATTCCGGCCATTGTTTAGAACAGTGCTACTCAAAGTGGTGGTCCATGAATCAGTGATGGTGTATGAGCTTTTGAATGCTGGTTTGTGGTGCATTTCTAGGAAAGAAAGAAACAGGTATAGTTAACGAACAAAAATATGGTGCTGATCCATAGCACATGGGAGGGGAAACTCTGCTAGTCTCTTGCATAAGTTATCTCAAGAAGCAGGTGGCTTTTAGATATCCCAGTCATTTCAGAAGCACCTGGAGAAGCTGCTGTCAAACTTCAGTTTACAGCAGTCCAGTGCATCATCTCATCATGCCACCCAAAATACCAAAACAATATTGAGCTACTATCATTTTTTTGATTCTGATTATTGTTAAACAATTGGGTCCTCTTTAACAATAATAGTTATATTGTTAAACAGGTGGTCCTGTTCCATAATACTTTTTCCAGCCAGCACCTACAGTTAGTAGTCAGGGATCAAATAAGCAATTATTTATGCTGGCAGAGCCCATAATAGATAATTAGAAGGGAGAAAGAAGTCGTTGGAATACCTGTTTATATTCCTGTGATCTGTGAATAGAAGATATCCGTGATCTGTGGATTACAGTACACTCTCCACATTTGCTGGTTTAACTTTTGTGGATTTGATTATTTATAGATTATTTATTTGTTGCTGCCTCAACTGTTGCTCTAACCCATTTTTAATAGAGACTGTAAGCCTCGCAAGATTGAGAACATGTGGCAAGGCTTGTAGGACCCTATGGATCGAGGCGGGAGTACAAAGATAAAATGTACAAAATGCACAAAATGCACAGTAGTACAATCGATAAAAAAGAAAAACATAACAATAAAACCACAGTAATAAAAAGAACAATAATAAACAATAAACCCAACAGTAAAAACAATAAAATAACAGCAATAATTAAAACAATAATAAAATTACAATATTAATGGACTGGATGAGGGAAAACAAGTTGAATCCAGACAAAACGGAGGTACTTATGGTAGGAGCCCCTAAACCAGGTACTGGGTTGCAATATCCAGTCCTAGAGAGGTTCACGCTCCCCTCGAAGGACTGTGTTCACAGTCTGGGGTGCTTCTTGATTTGTCTCTTCAGATGAGAAATCAGGTGAATGCGACGGTCAAGAGCGCTTGTTATCAACTTCGGCTGATACGCCAACTGAACCCTTTTCTGGAACCGGGTGACCTCAAAACTGTAGTACACACTCTGGTAACCTGAAGACTTGACTTTTGCAACACACTCTATATGGGGCTACCCTTGTGCCAAGTCTGGAAACTTCAACTGGTTCAGAATATGGCAGCCAGGCTGATTACAGGAACAACCAGGAGTGACCATATTACCTCAATATTGAAGTCACTCCACTGGCTGCCTATTAGTTTCCAGGCACAGTACAAGGTGTGGGCTATCACCTTTAAATCCCTACATGGTTTGGGTCCAACCTATCTAAGGAATTGCCTGCTTCCATATTAGCCACCCCGTGCACCCATATCCTCTGGGAGGAACCTATAGCAACCAGTGAAGACCAGATTGGTTGCGACCTCCCAGAGGACTTTTTCTGCAGTCGCTCCCACCTTATGGAATCGCTTGCCAGACAAGATCCATCAAATTTCCAACCTAGATAGCTTCAAGAGAGCTATCAAGACAGATCTCTTCTGGCAGGCCTTCCCGGAATACCACCCAGCCATGTAAAGACCTTTATATTTGTGAGTTGTGATTATTCTGCCCACTGTTACTGTAATATTATAGTATGATTGTTTTGTTTTTAATGATTGTAATTTTAATCTTAGTACGGTTTAATTCTCTTTTTAAGGGGGGGATACTATATATATTTTGTATTATCTTAAATTGTTGTATGCCACTTTGATTGTTTTTACAAAAAGTGGTATATAAATAAAAGTTTTATTTATTATTATAATAGCAGAGGTGGCGGCAGGCCCTACCAGCTGCCTGCTTCTGCCTTGCAAATGATCCACACTGTCTAGAAGGCATCCATAGTGATCCATGATCTATGGATCATTTTTTTTTAGATGTGTGTGTTAAATATGTTTTGGGGTGCCTAATGTTATTTGCATCCCTCCTCCCCACTTTGGTGAGTGGCCTATGCCACTAACCTCACTGAATGCATAGGGCTGACTGTATCTGCCTAATATGGAGCTTTACTGTGGGGTTTTGACCCTTCATTTCCCACCATGGTTGCATGGAACAGGGAAGTTAAACAAAGGGTCTACTTGCACTCAATCTAGTTAAGGTGAATGTGAGAAGAGCCTCCATTCAGACCTTAACATGCTTTGCAGCAAAATGGGGGATGAAAAAGCAGAGCGTGCATGGGCAAGTTGGGGACAGGATGACATGTGAAACCTTGTTTTGTTCCCACTTTCAATTTTCTTCTGAGTATCTGGAGAGAGCTATGGTGACTGATGATTTCAAATCAGGCAGACAGGAAAATAGATGTTATAAATTACAGCATACTCACTGGGGTGAAACCGGTTCTTCCTTGAAATCTTCCACTTTTCAACAGTGCCTCCATCTGATTTGTGTGGATTTCCTTCTTCACCTGCACAAAAGTTTACGCCACACCATACCTCCCCTTTGACCACCTCTGCAATATTTTCAGGAGGCTGGAGAAACCACTATGGGTAAAGCCAATAAAGATATCACTGATGGATTTATAGGTAAGCAAGTTTGCTTTCACCAACCCAGGGCCTTTGCAGACTGCCAGAAATAGTGCAAATTGAGGCTACTTTAACTGCCCTGACTCAGTGCTAGGGAATCATGGGAACTGTAGTTTATTGTGGCACCATAGCTCTCTGACAGAGAAGTCTCAATGTCTCAAGAAAAAATATAATTCCCATGATTCCCTAACATTGAGCCAGGACAGTTAAAGTGGACTCAATTTGCACTATTTCTGGCAGTCTGCAAAGGTCCTCAGTCACACACACTTAAATCTAGAACCAACCTATTATTGCTTGGCATTTTAAGATGTAAGTCATTATTTAGGAGAGAAAATCTGTGTGGTCTTTCCAGCACAGGGTCAGGTAAGCAAGCCCAGCAAGGGTAGGAAGTTGTGATTCAGAAACAAGTTAGTTCAGACCACAAAAAGGTTGTTCCCCCCATACTCCCCCTTTCCTCTTTCTTTTTGAAAGAAAGGAAGGAAAAAAAGAAAGAAGATGCATAAGCTGTAGCAACCAAGTTGTGGCTTATTGCTGGATAAAGAATCAGAGAGAAGTACACTGTAGGAAGGGATATTCATATTTCTGAAGTATCTCTTTGTGAAAGGAAATCCCATATTATGTCTCATGTTTTAAAGCTTTTCCATCTTCTCTCATTAGACTTTGAAAGCTGTGCCTGCTTATCTCTCTCTGCTCCTAATCATTTGGAGGAACAGGTGCTACTTGGCTAAATAGCTGATACCTGTTGTGATAACGAGAGACATTCTACAAGTATATAGGTTTAAGCCAAATTGACTAGAGATTGGCAGATGGCTTTGGAACAGCATTGACAAGGCACATGTTTGTTACATCCATGTTGTCTAAGAAAAAGGATGGCTATGAAAGTTTATGGTAGAGCAGCTAGGCCAAAACCATATGTAAAACAGAATTACTTGGATTTATGCTGGAGGAGTTTCTAGTTTGCTGGTTGTTTATACTTGCCAGGATTTTTAAAATTAAATTATAGAGGCTCTTATTTAATTTTTTTCATGGTATTTTTTAAACATCCATCATAACAAGAAGAGATAGAATAATCAGTAGTCTGTATTTCAGCCACCTTGCAGTATACTTATGCCATCATGGTGGCCTAGTCATGGTTCCAAACTATACAATGTTGCTCTATTAACCCTATTCATTTGCTATAAAAAAAGAGTAAAAGCAATATATGAGGGCAAAAAGTGTAATGTCAAGTAGTTTTGTTCCACTATTGTACGCAGTGAAATTAGCCCCTCACTACCATCCCTGCACACAATGTCAGTGTCTGCAAAGAGGCATTCTTGTATAGAAGTATTTCCGTATGGCCTTCCCCATGACTGGAGATCTAGCATACTGAGAAATCATAATATAATGCCAGTGGTTATTAGCTTAGTTACAGGAAGTAAGTGTGGCCTAACAAGCTTAAAACCAATCATTCTTCATTATCACACCATTTGATCCCAATCTTATAGAGGACCTTATCCTCTAGGAGCAAAAGTGTTAGTTCTCAATGATGTGTAATCATACCAGTGTGGCTTTCAATGCAGATTGGACCTCAAGAACGTCCACACCAGGGTGGGCAAAATGTAAGCTGTGAGTTGCATGTAGTTCCCAAGGCTGCTTGTGTCCCCCAGGGCCCTCTGGAGTCAATTCTGTATTTTGTTTAAAGAAATTTCACTCAAATACCCTACCACATCCTCCCTCCCAGACAATTTTAAGCTCAGGAGTGGGTTCTTTTAAGACAGGAAGGGAACAAGAAGTAAGAATTTGGTGTTTTCCTATTGTAAAAAAGTGCTGTCTTGAGTCTAAAATGGCCAAAGAGGAGCAAGAGCATGGGGGGGGGGGATGTTTCCACTCCATAAAGCGTGGTTGGAGGCATTGAGGGCAACTCTCTCTCTCTTTCTTTCTCTCTCTCTCTCTCTCTCCAATGCCTCCAACCATCCTTTATGTATATGAATGCTTTTGTTGTTGTTCTGGGGGAATCACAGGGGGAACCTATGAGATCTGGAGTACTAAACTATCTCCCAGCTTCTGATGCTTGCTCATCTCTTTACAAAGGTGTATCCACAATGCAGAAATAAAGCAGTTTGGTACCACTTTAATTGTCATGGCTTTCTCCTGTTGAATCTGGTTATTTGTAGTTTGTTGACACACCAGAGCTCACTGAAAGAGCAGGCTGAATACCTTACCAAACTGCAAATTCCAGGATTGCACAGCATGGAGCCATTAAAGTGGTGTCAAACTTCTCTACTTCTGTAATGTGGCAGTAGTCATAGACAGAGAACTGAACTCCACTTAGTGTGGTTCGACACTGCTGATGAAATTAGATCTTGGAATCCATATTCGGTATCCTCAAGTTCAAGAACAAATGAATGATGCAACACTTTTAAATGGGAAGTATTTATAATATTATCCAGTTGTTGAAAAAGACAACCTTTCTAAGCTAAGAATCTTTCTTTTTGGCATGTGTTTTATTTGTCTGTCTTTTTCGCAGCTTAAGTATGAAATTTCTCTTACATGCCCAGGATGGTTTGCAAATCATTCTAAGGTCAGAAGTCAGTGCTCTCTGTTCACTTGAAAGGGCTTGCCTTTCCCTTACTTAGGTTTGATCAGAAACTTTCAAAGGCATTCTTTTAGTCTTAAATTTAAGTTACTCTCTTGAGACTGGAGCTACCATTGGAGAAGGCATACTGGAGGCTGGAGCAGCCTATGGGTATGCTCTTATCATGATCAAGCCTAGGAATATGGTAATACATGCAAAAAGGAAAAAAAGTGGTCTGTATCTCTTTTATATGAAAATCATACTAGCCAAAAGTACAGAAATAAATCTTGGATTCAAATAAATTTCTCCAAGCCTTTTCCCTAACATGGAAATAAAGGAGCCTCAGGGTTCCAGTTCACTAGGTCTCATAGGGGTATTTCTGATTTTGTTTTATATCCTATACTTCCTAAATACCTAGGGATATGTAAGTAATAGAGGAAAGACAGTGAACACTAAAAGCAATTTATGATTTTTTTAATCCTGCATTATCTGAAACTCTTATGACTGGAAAGAACAGCTTATTTTTCCCTGAGATGAGACATCTGTTTAGATCTCTGTGCTTTCTGTTCTCTGTAGAATACAGATGAGGACACGTCCTAAGTCTTTGTCTCAATTAGAAATTATATATATATTTAAAAGTGGTATTAACTCTGATTGATGTGCAGGCTGTGAAATACCTATTCAAATAGAATGGATTTTTATGGTTGTCTGTATATCCCTTTTCAATATTATTTCTAGGGTCATGCAAAACTGGAGTGTGTGAGTGATACTTTCTTTTTTTCAGTCAAGCGAAATATAATACAATCAAATGTGTCCTCTGAAATCTGATAAAAGCATTTTCAATACACTATAAACCTTGCAAGGAAGGTGCTATTGTCTCTCCCCACTTTAGTTGGTTGTTAAGACTGTTTCAGGTAGTTCTGATAGTCATAATTTGTAAAGGTCTAGTACTTTTTATTAGATGGTAACAATGGCAAACCACCTCTGAACAAATCTTGCCAAGAAAACCCCATGATTTGTTCAACTTAGGGTTGCCATAAGTTGGAAACAATTTGAAGGCACACAGCAGCAACAATAGCAGCAGCAACAACACTTTAACTGAAAGGTAAACATGAAATGGTGACTTATGGGTAGATTGGTGGTGACCCACCTGTTCACATTAAGTGAGGGGAAGCTTGAGGAGTTCAATCTTGCAAATTTCAATACAAATTGACCTAATCCTTTCTACTTTGGTGCAATGCAGTTTCTGACCCAGCAACTAGGGTTAAAATATATCAGAAGTCAAAACGCCTACATAGGGAGAAACTATATTTTAAAATACTTATTTAAATAGGCTTTTGAAGCAAAATGCATGCATATTTTTTAAAAAAGAAACAGATTTATGTGGAAGTGGGCAAGAATGGCCTTATGCAGCAAAACTTGCAAAACTGGAAAACTCATCCATCTGTAATTTTGTTCCTTTGTATTCATACATATGCACATTTGATAACAGTCCTTTTCTCATATAATGGATGTGACGTGATTGCATGAAATCAAAAAGAAAACAGGACTGCTTTTGGTTAATACCCCTCTCCCCAGCATCACACCCATTCTGGCTATGCTGTCTGACCTAAACAAATTCTGAAAGGTAGGGGACTATTGTTGTGAGACAGGGTGGCTTCTAGCTGGATGAAGGAATCTCCAAGGGTACAGCAGGTTTTACCTTCAGAACCTCACTCATTGGGGGTAGACATGTTGGGCTGAAGCATTTGCCCCAGATTTGCTGTTGCTTTGCCATTTTAAGTCACATGGAATTATAATAATTGGGGGTGGGGATGGCTTAGCAGTCAAAATGAGGGTTAGATTCTCTTCCACCCTTCCCCCTTTTAAAATACACCTAAAAATCTTTCTGAACAGCCTGTCACAATCCTATAATGGAAAGTATCCTGGATTTTTAGTGGGATTATTGGAAACAATGCAACTAGGAACTGCAACAAGAAGAGGGTCCCTAAGCCCCTGGCCTAAATTTACCTAGTCATCTGTTGTTCGAGAAGGACAAATTCTCTGAACTCTCGGAGTTCAGATCTGTAGGATGTAGAGTTCAGATCTGTAGACCTCTACAAGGACAGGTGACCTGGGCAAGCATTCACAGCTTTGCTATCAGCAAAATAGAGACTCTGTGAGCAGCTACAGTAGGGAAAGAGGAAAACAACTCTGGTCTTTCAAATATGTCTTTCCCCCAAGAACATTACTCAGCACAGAGGGAGCTGCAGTCCAAAAATATCTGGAGGGAGACAGATGCCCATGAACCATATAAAGTGTGGAAGTTGTACATCAGCATAAAGATGTATGTAATGCTGGAATTCTGGGAATGATGTTTTGCATATGCAGGCTCAGGTATAGTTCAAGCATATTCTCTGCATGGAAATACTGTTTGTGGGGGTGGGGTGGGGGAGAATCCATATCTCAAAATATTCTGCCAACTTTCCTCAGCCTAAAGAATTATGGATGCCCCTGTAATCAACAGTTGTAATAGTTAGCACAGATATTCTATTATATGTTAATGATGCTAAACATCCTGGAGCTTCCATATATTTAATTCTATCTGATCTAATTTCTGCTATGGGTCATATTAGAAGGGGATGAGGAAAATCCAGAAATGATTGAATGCACAACATATTTTGTAGCTAAGCCCAGAAAATTGTGTTCAAAACACTTCAAAGTGCACTAGTGAACAAGACAAGCTCCCACATTCCATGGCTTCAGTAAATGTGGAGAGAGAGTTGCAAGGGAGTTAAAATCCATAACATCTATAGAAAAGGACTTTTCCCCAACTTGGTGCAGAGAAATCCATGAATGTGGTGGTGATATAGCTTGTTTGTTTTGCTGTTTCTCATTGCAGCCTTTACATACACTTGAAAATGCTTAGTTTTGAACTCTCCAGGACTAGCTACTAGATTTACAAATCATTAAACAAAGAGGCAGGAGACAATAAAGAACTAGGGGGAATTGGACACACATAACAGAAGGCCTATCCACATTGCTTGAAAGTACCGAGAGTTCCCGGGATATTTTGTTTTTATTGTTTCTAATGGTACCTGCACATCCCTGATCCCATAGCAAAACATTTATTGAGATAGCTTGGGATTTCTTTTTTTCAAAATGGTATCCCCCCCCCCCCCCGGAGTTCAGATCCACAGTGATGTTTCTCTTTTTCACTTACCCTTCCCATCACTTCTTCAAGGCTTGTGTTTGGTTTATCTGTGGGAGTGTTTTCTTTGATCTCCCTAATGCTTCCCTTCAACTTGTATGCAGAACATATTATAGAGAGATCCCAGAGGTCCAAGCAGGGTTCAGGAAAGGAAGAGGCA